>OY757541.1:5223089-5264000 GCA_963584105.1 Alviniconcha strummeri
ACACAAGTCACAACACAGCTTGGCATGGTGGTTTCTTTTCTTGGCCGCTTAGTTTGTTCAGTTGTTGTTTTTTCTCCCTCCTTCTCCTGCCAGTCCTGGTCAGTATGAAAGGGGCTGTGAGAGCTGAGTAAAATGGCAGAAACAATACATTATTATAAAATATAAAGTTACGGTTTGAAGGCGACAACAAATCCAAAGCCCTTTGTGTACATCATATATATGTATACTAAAATAGTAAATTCTGTGTGCAAAATGTCACAGCATTACAAAAGTAGCAGGAACTAATAAGGTTCAGTTACAAAGGGGAAAGTAGCTAATGGGTTCTACCCTGATCCTGGCAAACATTTCACTGTATAATACAGTATTAGTTATTACTATTACAGTATTGCTAGTATAGTAGTAATACTACTATTAGTATTAAAATGCAGTATTAATAACTTGTACAGACTTAAAAAAATTAAACAGAGCTCAGAGGTGGGGTTCAATTGTCCTTAACTTTGATGGAGTGTTGTACTTTGTCTTCCAGCTTGGTGTGGAAATGAGACTGAATGAATTATTAAATCAATAAATGTTTAGACCCTTGGCTGAGGATGTCAGACCAATGTACTCCTGGGTTCCTGAGAAAAAACAACAACTAATCTGTGCATATTCATGCACTAGGACCTTAAGATTAAATTCATCCTTTTGACTTTCATACTGTGTGTGAAAGTTACTCTTTAAAGTCTGCAGTAATGAGTGAAAATATCCCTTAAAAATCTGCCTAGTGGGTAACAATGACCATACAGATTTTTCACTGAGACACACAATCCAATGTTGACAATAATAATAATGTACATTTATCATGTACTCATCAATGCCCTGAGCGCTCACATGATATATATTAACCTAAATATGATATTCTATACACATGTAGAGCACAGTCCTACCCAAAAATTTACATAAAGTATTATTATACAGAAAAAGAAAAGAAAAAAAACACGCGCTACACACACACAATGACTGTAGCAGAAACTGGGTACTGATATTAGTTGGGATGAAAATACTGTGATGTAATGTAAAACATTGTTGAAGCTGCAGTGGAGCAAACAGCAGTGTCATGCTCAGTGTCAACATGGTCAAGTGTCATTCTGAGTTAGTGACTGAAAAGCAAAACGTCTTGCATGTGTGTGTTTACTGCAATGGCACTAAAGGAAGGGCTGCACAGTATGCCAAACCAAAACCAAAAGCACTCTGACGATTCAGTCGATGCAGGTAACTTAACCACAAGCAGCAATCCTGAATCCAGAAGGCCTACAGCAGAAAATAAGACTTGTAGTTCACAGGGTTTTGGGAAATGCATGGCTAACCTATTGCGCAGCTCAGTGAAGTTGGTTTGCACGAGTGAATGTCCTTTGTAATCTTTCACACAAGAAGTCACGAGAGGTCACAGCGTCACTTCCGGGCCAATTTCTGAGTTGGCGTTTCTTCATGCTGTGTACAACAATGGAAGCTGAACCCAGAATTGCGAAGCAGTACAAATGCTACCATTGTTACAGTTGCAAAAATCCGTCCCTAACAGGCCACCTCGCCTCCATGGACGTTAAGCAACATGAAAGCAAAATTGCAAAATTACTGGGGAAAGGGGATGGAGGGTGGAAAAAAAGCGTCTCTGCATCCTTTTTGGCTGACCAGAAGACAGCGAGTTTGGGGAAAAAATGAGTGTTGGGGCATCCTATTGGGCGATTCAGGTGGGGTTGTTAACTCCCTTGACTTTTGCCCGGCATCGCTTAAGTCCCTTGGCTGCTTTATTTCCGGTGCATACTTTCTTCACAATGGAAGGCGGTGACCGTGAATTTGCGAATTTTACACTGCCAACGTTAAAGGCATTTTTTGAGGCACCTAGTCATAATGTGTCTGGAAATAAGCAATAACTTGTTGCTCATGCTTTGGGATGCCCCAAAATGCATTTTTTCTACGAACTCGCGATCTTCTGATCAGCCCCAAAACGATGCAAAGACACTTTCTGTTCACCCTCCATCCCCTTTCCACAGTAATTTTTGCAACTGCAACAGTATTGGCATTTGTACTGCTTTGCAATTCTAATTTCAACTTCCACTGTTACAGACAGCGTGAAGCAACGCCTACTCAGAAATTAGCCTGGAAGTGCGCTGCGACCTCTCGCGAAAGATTACAAAGCGCATTCACTCTAGCAAACCAGCTACGCTGAATCGCCCAATAGCATGAGCAATAAGTTACTGTTTGTTGCCAGACACATTCTATGTACATGCCTCCAAAAATGTCTTTAAAGTTGGTATTGTAAAATTTGTAAGTTCACTGTCACCACCTTCCATTGTGAAGAAAGTACACACTGGAAGGAAAAGCAGCCAAGAGACTTAAGCAATGCTGGGCAAAAGCCAAGGGAGTTAACCCCACCTGAACTGCCCAATACCACAAAAACAGCCAAACAATGAAGTGTCATGTTTGCACTGAAGCGATTCAGTCATGCTCTATCAATTAAGCTTACAAGTCATACTGGGTTCACTGAGCTTTCAGCATTTAGTGCCCACAAGACATGAAAAAAGCAGTCCAGTGACCACCAGGATACTCTACTGGCAAAGCAGTGCTGAGGTGATGTACACAAATCTCTGGCAAAAGTTGAGATTTCTGTAATAGTACTAATACTAACACAGTAACAGTAACAGTGTTCTACTCCTAGCTTGGAGTGTTCTTTTTCAGTTTTTGTTTGCCAGTGCACAATCACTCTGATTCTAAATGTGAATCGTGATGCTTTTATTCATGTTAAAGTACACATAAAAAAAGGGAGCCCTGACACAGAAACTTCCAAAAACAACAAATAAACACAACAAAGACATGTATACAAACAAAATAAAAAATAACAACACACACAAAACCCCAAATACCCTTCAGAATATTTTGAAGAGGGTGAAAACACCTTTTATTAGTTTTAAAGTAAAAGACAGGGGTGAGTCTACCCCTTATGACTATGAGTCATGGAAAATGGGGAAATTGGAAACTACAAATTTTACTGATTTGTCCTAATTATCTGAGCTCCACATTTTTTTACAATTCTAGGGGGTTGACCCCCCATATCTTGCAATTTAAAGGGGCATTTTCACCCTCTTCAACAAATTCTAAAGGGTATCCTCTTAAAAAATTAAAAAATAAAAACTGGGAGGGGCAACCACAACAGTTAGTGAGTTACACTACAGTACACCCGTATACATGTATGTATACACATACACAAGATACAGTCAAGACAAGTTAACATTAATTACATTAATAATGGAAGAAGGCCTAGAACATTACCACAATACGGGCAGTGGAACTACTTCATCACAATAAATGAACAGTAAACAAAAGGTATTTATTTATTTTTTAGGTGTAAAGCCAAAATTATTACCGTACAAACATACTAAAATACAACTCGCGATCCGGCGGAGGCTAATACATTTTCGTTGCTGTTAGTGTCACTGTCACAGCGACGTATTAATGACAATATTTTTACTCCTTTAATTTAAAGTGTGAATACATATCAAGTAAGCTGTAAGGGCTACGTCTACTCTACTGCAGACTGGAGCCTGGACTTTAACAGTATTCAAACTAAGCCTATTTATAACACGCATACTAGAACTAGCATTGTAGCAGAAGGGTGGTCCATACGTTACACAAATGATGTGACCACGTTCAATGTAACATGTAAATTTGTACCGTACCTTCTGAGACAGTCTATCCCAGCGGTGACATGCTTTTATAACTACACAAAAATACGCTGATCACTTGAAAAAAAAAGATCAAGTTTCCACAAGTGGCAAACAAAACACACTGTGGTGCAAATGGCGAAACACGGAAGTGACGTCGTGTCGTCAGATACGGCATAAACACCTGTGAGTGACGTTCAATGCATTAAATTATCATCACAGATGTCCTCTGTTTAAAATAAACCATCAAACAACAAAACTTATTTCTGCAAAAAAGCGGACAGCCTGTTTTCCGACGAAATCAAAAGGAATGCACATAAACACTGACAAAATACTAATCGAAACGCGGACAGATAGAGTCAACAATACGATTGCGTCCCGTTTTTAAACTCTTTGGTGAGCAAATCAAGAAAAAGCCATAGTCGCGGGAAATAGAAGGTTGTTTTGTTCCGCGCAGTGGTTGGAGGAGAAAATCAGACATGCAGAAATCAATCAGGTTAGTTTGTTAATGATACAGAGCTCTTCGCGACCATAAACTTACTCCCTAACGCCATGAACTATATATATCTGAAATAATGCAGTTATCTGGCGCTGCAGTGATAAAAAATATGCATACTGCAGTGCACCTCCTCGCTCAATAGTTATAACCATTACTATCAGTGTATCACTTGTATGAGTAATATTACTAATAATTATTAGCAGTCAGGATTATCAGTCATTCTATAAAGTAATAAACAGTAAGTAAAGGTAAAATCCAAGGAGACGGTCGGAAATTCCTGGACCGTTTTAAAAGTTATTTTGGGTCACAAATATCATCACAGTCATTAAATGAGGTCTATATCTACCATTTACAGCTGAAATCCGCAACAAAAGGTGTTTTTTAAATATATTTTTGTCTTTGATTGTTTCGAGTTGGCGTCACGGATTGCAAATGGCGAATGAAGCCGACGAAGTGCTGCTAGGTAAGCGGCCTCGTTAAACAAGCTATGGCAATTAAAAACCATGAAAAATGTACGGAAAAAATTGCAATCTGAGAATGATGAGTCGTGAGTATGATTGTCTTGCCAAAATCGGCACGAAGGAAGTGTTCACGTTGTACTGGAAAACTAGGTCGAACGTCAAAGGGCAACATGCACCGACTCAAACTGACAATCAAAGACAAAAATATATGAAAAAGTTCACCTTTTGTTGCAGATTTTGGCTGTAATCAGTAGATATGCATCTCACTTAATGATTGTGATGATATTTTTGATCCAAAATAACTTAAAATGGTCCAGGAATTTCCGACCGTCTCCTTGGATTTTACCGTAAGTAAACTTTAGGGTAACCATGCGGTGTGCTCCCCCCTTATGACTGCTAATTGCTTATACATCTGGCTGTTCAGCGATTGCAGGGCTTGCGATCTGTTGGTAAAAAAAACAAAATAGTAATTACCGGAGTTAGGGCAGATCTCTTCTTCCTGTCATCTGCCAAGGACTGGGTTCTGTCAGACTCAGAGCTTAGCAAGTCCTGCAGCAATATGTGTTTAAAAGTAGTAAAAGGTGGTCATGGTCAATGCCTTGGGTGTTGTTACTGTTAGAACTTACAGTGCCAATAAAATTTACAAGACAGGTGATCTAAATTCTAATTACTTACTATGTGGAGGCTGCATCCTAGTCAACTCTGGAAGTACTCAGTTGAAGGGGCTGAAAAAATAGTTCCATTCAGAGACATAAATCCATTGGGGAAAAGAAGGAATAAAAGAAGACATGGTTGCATGGTGTTAGGTCTGTTCCTGGTGCAGTCTTTGTGCTGTTTTGGTCCTAGGGTCAGATGATAAAGAAGCTTTCTAGATTTATGTCTGCAGTACTACAAGTACAACTTGTAGTACTTTACTGTATCTAGACATAAATCTAGAAAGCTTCTTCACCATCTGACCCTAGGACCAAAAGAGTACAAGGCCATTGTAGATTTTGTATAGCATCCCCAGATTGGTCTGTTTCCTTCAGTTCTTCAAGTCTTGTAAACTTCAGATATTCTAGCACAGATGTAACAGTATCTGGTGATCTGTCTGTGTAGTTGTTACTAAATGTTAGTCATATACCTGGCTGTTCGGTGTTGAACTTTGTCCAGTAGTTGGATGTCCTTGTGCTAGTGGGGACACCAGACAGCTTAGGCATACTCTGATTTGGAGTGTGCCATTGTAGTGTTATTGTTAGTCACTGACTTGACTTTTGGAGTACATTTCCTGAAATTCCTTCACAGGAACCCCTCTGTCTGGTTTACTCATGCTGAGTACTGCATTCTCAACATGGATGGCCCAGGAGAGGTCGCTGCTGATGGTGATACCCAGGTACTTCCTGGCAGTGGTGGTGGCACTTGTCATTTCCAGTGTTTGCCCATGGAGAAAATAGCTGGACGCCAGGACTTTTCCTTGCTTGTTCAGTTGTTGGGCATGACATGGATGACATTGCATTTGTTTAGGTTGAAATTTCAGTTCTATTTGTCGGATGTGTTCCCAGTTCCATTCTCCAATAGAATTAAAGTCTTCTTGAAATAAGGCCCTGTCATGTTGGTCTTGAAGTTACTGATTGTTGATTACATTAGTTAAATGACCTGACCCTTGGTATTAATTATCAGTGATTACCTTAATTGGCCTGAGCCTAGGTATTAATCCTAACCCCACACTCTGAGCATCACTTTCTGGTGCCTTCCTCCTCGTCCTAACTCTACCAGAATTGGTTACTCCACTAAAGAGGTACTCTATATCTCTGCACTCCTGTCCACCAGCATTGTCACTGTGTCAGTGCCTTCTGAAAGGTTTGGGTACTAATAAGACTGTGGAAGCAACGTACTACTACTGTACTAGCACTAGCGTCAAAGCATGCAGGTAAACATGAGGTGTATCCACCCCAGGTAAAAAAAAATTGTTCCATTACTGTATTAGCTGACAGTTTGTTAGACCTATGGCTATGGCGTAATCAATTATGGCAGTGGTTGGAGAAGGATGTCATAAGCCAGTGCTTGGAGTTTGTCCTAATCACTTATCCTGTAGGGGAAATGATTGAACTGACAATTGATCATGGTTGGAAAAGAACATTCTTGGCTACATTATAGACCAATATGAGAAAGAACCTTTAGAACTAGAAGACAAAAAGGCTTAAGGGTTTCAAATTTTGCACATTTACGTGTCGTTTTCAAATGACATGGCACTGAATGTGTTAATGAGTACAGGCTTCAGTAGAGGTCAAGTGTAATATGTAAAGCATGAATGTTTTGCTTTGTTTCCAGGTCATTTTTTACGGCATCTGCAAAGCCCAAAGGGGACATTTCTACAAATGATGCATCAAAAAAAGCTGAAGCATCAAAAAAAACTGAAGACAGGTAATACTAATAGTAATGCTATTGCTATAGTCCTCTTGGTTGATAGAGACACATGTTTACTAATGTTTTTTTTTTAGTAATTATACACTGTAACTGTGTGTCATATAGCTTACGCTTCTGTTAGTTGTAGCATCTAATCTAAGGTTAAGGTCATGTTTTATGTAAACTTATAACATTAAGACTAATAAGAGCAGTGCATGTTTGAGCAAATTAGTAATTTAGAATTCTGTCTGTGATTTTTGTTCTCAGTTAATTGTAAGACTAAGACTGTAAGAGTTTTGTTTTAGTGTACTTTAGTCCCATATTCAGTAAAGTAGTGAATAACATTAACAAATCCTCATTACTAGTACTTAAAATACTAGACATTAGTTCAGAATGATTCTGTTTGATTAGAGCTGTAGATACAAATGTATTGAAGAAGAAATAATTCAGCTTCAGTAGCTGTGTATTATTAATATATATTACTATTAATAATGATTATTCTTCAAAAGAAGTTTCATCATTGCAGAATTAGAGGGAAGGAATAAAGGGGATATATGAGCCTGTGCCAAAAGGTGCTCGGCGAGGACCATCCATTTTTTGGTCCTAAATGCTTCTTCAGGTTTAAGTTTTCTCTGAACAAACCTAACTTTATCTGAAAGAGTATGCATCAAAGAGATAATAAAGATAAACTTGACTCCCAAAGTCAGTTCTGAGTTAGTAAAATATGAAAATTTACACCAAGTCCGGGTTGAAAATCGGCAAAGGAAGGGTGGACATTTCGGGTGCACTGCTTCAGTTGTCGTTTTGTTTGCATCTTTCTTCTTTAGACAATTTTCCCTTTGCTGCCTGACAGGACATAGTCAAAGCTTTTTAATTCTTGTGAAAACGGCTCATAACAACTTGTAAAATCTGAATAATTGAAATAAACATACGCTTATTTCGATCAAAATGCATTGAGTCCGGTTCCGATGCTGACGAAAACGTTCGTCTGCTACTATCCACTGCTGACTTGTGGGTGGTGAAACAAAGAGCTGTTGCTAAAACCAGTGTTCAGTCGAAAGCAGTGATAATAAAAGCATTGGATTCCGTTCATAATAAAAAAAAAATCAAGTTTAAAATTTCAAGTTTTTATTTTGTCAGGCCGTTACGATCGAAAAATTGCCGATCCTGGGGATAAACGTCGATTTTGTGACCGCGGTCTTTTTGCACAAAGTGCGGCCATGTTTACCCACAGTGCTTTGCGCCTACTTTCTCTTCCAACATGGTGCCAACAAGGAACGGTGAGTGAATTTTCGATTTGGGTCATGTACCTTTTTACAGTTTTGATCGAAATGTGATGTTGCGTCCGACAGATTAAATTGTTACTTTTCATTGATACAACGTTATTTTTGCATTTTCATTCGTAATTGTAAGCGAAGTGACCATTATTAAACAGGTTTCGGTCGGCAGTGTGCAAATTCAAAGTGATGTCTTTGTTCGATAGCCAGCTGTTTCTTGGATGACACAAGCGGGCCTTAGGTCAGTGTTTCAATCGCGAGTGACCGATTTTTGCACAATAATGTCCAAGTTTCGATCGAGGGAACTAGTTTTTTCTTAGTGTTTCGACTGAAAGAGAAAAACGTATACGTTCAAGCGTTTACTTCGTAATGGCGAAAATACCCGTGTTTACGACGACACATGTTTTGGAGTTGATTTGCTGCTGTCGGACAGCGTTTTTTTTTCATTTATTCAGTCGATCGGAACAGCATGATGCCACGACACAAACTCTTACTCCTCAGTACACTTCTGCAACTCTACAGGTTTATTATTGCTGTCTGTGATGTGAACTAAGAGTTTTTTTAAGGCATAGCCGTAAATTATCTATTTATACAAATTATACAAACACACAATAACAACAACAACAACAAGAAAAGAAGCATTACCATGACATTAACATTGTGATTAGGGAGATGATTTTTTTTTTTTTTTCCCCAGGCCTTCCCATTTCCCTGGGATGAATAAAGTATATTGTTAATGTTACTGAATATTGTTGTTTTGATTCTATTTCTAGCAGGACAGATGCATTCTAAAGTATGTGCTGAAACTAGTGAAAGCCAGAATAGAATTTCTTAACTGATGTAGTTTTATATGTGCACTGCAGTACAAATACAGTGCAGCATATAAAGTAAAATTCTTGTGACGATTCACTATAAATATGCAACATGAAGACAGAAAATTCATACAACACAAAATACAATACACTGTGGCACAATGTGGGGTGGGGGTGGGAGTTAATAGGGAGAAAAGACCAAATGAACAGAAATTTAAAAAAGGAGAGGGTAACCTGGTATTTATGTTATTATGTTTCAACTACAGTACTATATATATGTTAGTAATATTACCTAATGTCTGATATAGATGTATATATATATTCTGGGGAAAGTCAAAACACACACACATGCGCGTGGAGACACACACAATATCTTATATGCATGTACGTCTCCAGAGTTGCATACCTATAAATATGGAGACATATCCTCAAAAACAGTTGTTATATTGCCTTATTTTGTACACATGCATGTTTCTTTTCAGGCTAAAGAGGTTGATGCTCCAAAAGGGGAAGAGCAAGTGTTTTTCATGACACAGCAGGGACAACATTAGTGGAGCATGAAGCCAGATTTGTCCTGGGAAGCACTGCAGTACTTAGGAACAGCAGAGAAATAAAGATGTCTCAATGCTGAACTGCCAACTCACTGAAAACAAATCTTTTAAATTTATTAGGATGGGAAGAATTAGTGTTAACATGGGAAATTCTCTATGCTTTGTCATCAGTTTCCAGATTTTGCATTACTGTTTCTGGGTACTTACAATGTGTTACAGTTGTTATTCCAGGTAGTGAGATTTGAATGCCAAATCAATGCCTTTGGTAATTGAATTTTACATTCTGTTAACTATAGGGTATAGGGTGAATGTACAGTTGTAATTCACATGGTTTTCTGTTTTGTCAATGAAATAATAATAATAACAACTTGGTTGTACTTTTTCTAAGTCACATACTGACTGTCCAGTGTTACATATTCCATTGTGTCCTCTGATTGATATGCATGGCATCCGACAGTGCATTACTTTAAATAATGGTTTTGGCCTTGTTCAATATTTACAGCAATGTGTCAGATGTAGGAAAACTAAGTGATTTTATTAGCTGTGCATATGTTTTACAGGAAAGGAAAGTTTGCAAACTTTACAAAGGGAAGTGTTGTGTCCACCACAGAGTTGTTACATCCAACAGATAAAAGGCTTAAAAAGGGCCTTTGACAAAATTACAACTATACAAGCAACTTGTTTAGTGCTGCAGTCATCAAAACTACTACTAAATCAGCTGGTAACATTTTGTTGCAGTGTAGGGAAATTAGCACTTTTATTTTATAAGCTGTGTATTGTGAGCATGGGAAATGTTGTGTCCATCCAATAATTGTTACATCCGACAGATAAAATGTTTAAAAAAATGTCGTTGATGACCTTATTTCATGCTGCAGTCATGGAAACAACAATGGTTGATAAATTCTAATAAACACATCCTATTTTTGATTCAGTGTTGTGTTTCATTTTTATTTTATTAAAAAAATTAAGGTGGCAGTCTGTCGGATGTAACACAGGACATCATTGTTATGATTTTGAATATGAAATAAAAAGTGAATTGAGTCAGTTTAAGTTCTACTGTCTTGTTATAAATGATGGATGTTTATTTTCCCCACAGATTGATAGCAGTCATTAAATTCAAAGATTAAATCAAAACAAACATTGTGTCCTGTGTTGCATCCGACAGATTCAGGTATCCGTCTTTAAATGTCTTTTTCTCAGACTTGCTTCATCAAGTTATCTTTTTTAGACCTGAAATGTAAATAAAAAAGACTTATCTTTTAAATGGTGTTCCTTGCTAAATGACTTTTCTGCTTTTATTTTTCACTCTAATGTCCACCTTCTATTTCTGATCAGCACCTTTTGGTGCATGCTCATATATTATGACTGAGACTGCATTTATTTGCAAGTCTGTTTGCACTGTTTACAGAAGTCCTGCCAAGGCTCCCATGCGACAGAAAAACTCGCCTCCCAGTAAAGACAAAGGCACGCCAGACTCGCCAGTAAAGAGACTTCGTCAGCGGCGTGCCAGAATCATTGATAGTGACGAGGAAGAGGAAAATGGGACCCCTGCCACTGATCTCTCTCCAGAAAAGTTGGATGAGGAGTCAGAGGCAAAACCGAGCAAGAAAACTTTGCAGGGCAAGAAGAAAGGAAGAGCACTGACCAGTGATGACGAAGAAGAGAGAACGCCCAAGAAGAGGAAAGAAGAAGAGGGACACGACGATGATGGAGAAAAGACAGAAACATCTAAAAAGAGAAAAGAAAGAAAGAGAGAAGACGCTGACGGAGATGAAGAGAGAGCGCCCAAGAAGAGAAAAGAAGAAAAGAGAGTAGGCGGCGATGGAGAAGCAGAAACAGCACCCAAGAAGAAAAAAGGAGGGGAGAGAGAGGTTGATGACGGACAGAATCAAGATGAATCGAGGGAGGAAAGATGCTGCTCCCCAGAGAAACAGGTGGGTCCGGGTAACGCATGAAGTTGAAACTCAACAAGGCATGCTGCCTGAACACAGCATTAAAGTCTTTTCCTTCTGCTTCCTCTTTTGTTTTTGTAGATGTAGTACACCCATTTTTCAGGAGACAAATTGTGGATGCGGCCTTTTTTGATCCTACTTCTACTTGGGCAGCCACATTCCATCTTTGAGAGTTCCTCTTCTTCTTCTGTATAGTGCCAAATGTCAACATTATAAAGATTCTAACACTTTTAGTGCATGCTGGGTTATTTTAGGGTTTCCATAATCCATCAAACTGTGACATAGACTACAGGATCTTTAACATACTTGTGTATGTGATATTTTTGCATGGGTTGTGGGAGGTATATTTTGGAATGATAAATGAATGTTTAAGGTTCAAGATTATTTTAGAGAACTTTAAAAACTTGGAAAGATCTACATGCCTCATAGTATTGAATAAACAGGATATATCAAAATTAAGAGAAAAGCTGTTGTGAAGGTACACAATGTAAGAAAGAAATACACAACATAAACGGGATACATCAAAATCAAGAAAAAGCTGTTGTGGACATACACATTATATCAGAAAGGAATACACAACATAAACATTAAACTCTTGCAGTGTTGTTAGAAAAGAGGCTTGAAGGATTCTTGGGAGGGATGCTGTTATGATCTCCTTTGGCAGGGTCTGTCACTCAAGGGGAGGGATGCTGTTATGATCTCCTTTGGCAGGGTCTGTCACTCAAGGGGAGGGATGCTGTTATGATCTCTTTTGGCAGGGTCTGTCACTCAAGGGGAGGGATGCTGTTATGATCTCCTTTGGCAGGGTCTGTCACTCAAGGGGAGGGATGCTGTTATGATCTCCTTTGGCAGGGTCTGTCACTCAAGGGGAGGGATGCTGTTATGATCTCCTTTGGCAGGGTCTGTCACTCAAGGGAAGGAAAACATTTTGTGGTCTGAAACTGTTCGAGGATTGCTTACAGTAAGCATTGGCCTGGCATTAAAATTGTAACTGTTCAAGGATTGCTTACAGTAAGCATTGGCCTGGCATTAAAATTGTAACTGTTCGAGGATTGCTTACAGTAAGCATTGGCCTGGCATTAAAATTGTAACTGTTCGAGGATTGCTTACAGTAAGCATTGGCCTGGCATTAAAATTGCAAAGAGTATTTTGTGTTCCTTCTGGAATGTTGGACAGTCCTTGGGATTGATGTTGATGAGTCCTTGGTGGTATTTGTAAAAAGCATACCACTCTTGCTTCTCTCCTTGATTGGACTTTGAGTGTGGGTCACAGTGTAGTGTTTGTGTTTGCTGTGTCTGTTGTTTTACAGTGGGCCATTGTTCAGCTGTACTTTCGTTTGGTTTGTGTTTTGCCTTGCAGGGTGGTCGGGACACAGAGGCATCAACAGCAGAAGAATCTCCGTCACAGCTGTTCATCCCCAAACGGAAAACTGGTACGTGCACTTGTTTTGAGTTTCAGGAGACATGATAAGAGACAGGATTAGCTTTTACTAGTTAGATTGAATGTTTTGCTTCGCGTCAAAACATCTGATTCTGAAACTTGAGTTTTATTTTTACTCACTTATAAGTTGTAGCACTTTAATGATAATAAAAAAATAAAAAAATAAAAAATGCCTACCCTTTCATGAAAGAACATGCATGTACATTTAGGTGAAGATTGTTTAATTAACGTAAAACTAACAAATAATGTACACATCAGCAGAAACACGAATGACTGTCTGCACCACACACGCACACTGTCTGCACCACACACGCACACAGACAGATAGAAGATAGATAATTGATTTTTAATGCCAAGTCAACCATGATGTTTATATCAGGGTGACAAACACACAAGGTACTTGTACACTAACTGACATTGACATCATTCAAACATGAATGACTATATGCAACACATGTGCACACACTCTGTACATGCTATTATTGAATTATTATTTTTTAAAGGGGTGAAGGATGCTTTTGAAGGAAGAGAGGGTGCAGAGTGCTCTATTATTAAACCCTTATAGGAAATGTTGGTCACCTGGTCTCTAGGGCATGGTTATAGCAGCCATGAAAACAGAGAGCTTTGCCTCATCTTACCTGTGTGTGTGATACTTTAGCATCTCATTACAGAAAAATCGGCTTTATCAGCTGACCAGTTTAGCTTTCCATTTCATTTTTCATTGTTTTTCACTGTTGAACTGTTGTTTAAGTGTCATTTTTGTAGCTTGATAAAGATTACCCTGAAAATTTGCGCAGGTTGTGTTTTGTCCTAATCAATAGCATTGTTTTGAACCTTTTATGTGTTTGTATCATGATACTTCTACCATTTTTGCTTTGGCTGTTTGATCTGTACCCCCCCCCCCCCCTCCTCCCACTCCTCCTCCTTCAATGGTGGTGTTGATGCACATGTATTTGTAGTTTTACTACATGTGCATGTCCATAATTTCGACTTGTAAGTGACATCAACATGTAACTTTTTCAGCAAGGAAAAGTGTAAGGGGAGGTGATCCAATGAAGGCGAAGGCAGACGTAAAGGCAGCAAAGGCTCAGGTGGCAGCAGAACCAGCAGACAAAACTGAGTCGAGTGAACCCAGCAAAGACAAGGAGGGTTCCACCGGTGAAGCTACAGCAGAGGGGACAGCAGTAAAGATGACTGGGATTGATCAAGAAGAGCCCATGGATGTGTCAGAAGAGGTTTGAAATCTTCTTTTATGTCTCTTTGTCTAGGAGCCTTCTTTGCTGAAACCCTGAGGTTCACCTGGCATTGGGTGAGACAGTACTGTGTGCAACCATTTCCCTACACTGGTACATACTGTCATACATGTATACAAGTGCTGTCTTACCAGCCACTCCAGCAACTGCATTCTGATTTAGGGGATTTCAGTAATGGAGTTTGTCAGGTTTCGAAGATTACTGTCACAGAAACTAATGAAAGTAATCCTGATATAGGACTCAAAACACAACAAAAAATGTGCTTTGGTCCCAGTGATCTGGTTTGATTAGTTGATACAAAAAGGTGCCAATTAAATAATGGCTGTCAGTAGCCTCTGATTAGGGCCAGTTATGTTTTGTGGTTGGGCTGGTCTTGTCAGCCTCCCTTTTTCTGTAGTTTGCTTTCTACTTCTAGCACCTAGGTTTCTGTATTGTGTAAAATAATGCTGTTTGTTAAGACAGTTTGAGAAAGATCCAAAAGAGCAGATGGGTGTTGCAGGAGAAGAGATTTGAAATAGTAATCTTCGGTGATTGGACTGGTCTTGTCTGTTTGCCTTTTTCTTTACTTTTGGGGCACATGGCAAGAACAGATTTGCTGGCTGATGTGTTCTTAATTAGGAATTTATTTTGTCTTTTGCCTATAGGTTAAAAAATTTAATTATATTCAGTCAGATACGTTGCTTCTGATTTTTTTTGAAAGGGTGGGGGGTGGGGGGATGAAGAAATCTCTTTCTTTTTTTCATATGATCTAAAATGCGTTTATTTCTCTTCTGGGATTACTTTTGACTTCATGTCAAAGTTTATTTCTACATAATTATTTACTTAATAAGTCTATGGGCATGACATTTTTATATATTTTTTTAGTCCTGATGCCACTGACTGGTAAATTTTTATGTTAGGAATAATTCATTCTGGTTTCTTTACTTTATCTCTCTTGTTTCAAGTCCTCTACTCTTTAAATTAATTTAACTTTAATGAGGCACCATAAAAAGAAACAAAATAACACATTCCACCAAATTTTGGCTCAACAGAATTTTAGTGGAAATGGAGAAAAGGCCGTGACAGTTATATCCTGCAGAAGAATTTCAGTGCCTTCAGTTGATTTTGTGTACGGTTAATGTTCATGGTGTTTGGCTTTTTTCATCACTTGTGAAGATTAATACAAAATACGAGCATAAAAGAACTTTATTGATGGTATTCATAATAAAAGCATAAAATGAAAATTTTGCCTTTGGGTCACTCAAATTCCACACAAAAAGGACAATTAGACAATATGGGGGAAGGTTCACTGAAACATACATGGGTCCTTGCACACATTTTTTCTTGTTTGCAGAAAGAGACTGTGTCTGATGCAAAACCAGACAGTGCTAAGGGAAAAGGAAGAAAGAGGGCATCAGACACACCAAAAGGCAAAAAATCAGGTATGGTGTGGTTTCTTTGTAGAAATGTGTTAACTTGTCTACAACGGACACCCAGGGCTGTTCTTTTTCTTTTTGTTGTGATGTTCTGTGGATTAATAGATATACGGTTCACATTCCATATTTTACTGGTCAGCTTCCTGGTTATGTTTTGTGTATGTGTCTCTCTGTGGTTGACATTCAACATGGGTCATCATCCTGAGTATGTATGTTCTGGGTACAAGCCTCTTTGTAACTATTATGTATTGCGTGGGGTTTGTGTATTTATAAGGAGCTAGAAATTGGAAGTCTTCACTTTTCTGAAGCAAGCACACACCTTTTTAAGGTCCTGTATGTATTGCGTTGGGTTTGTGTATTTATAAGGAGCTGGAAATTGGAAGTCTTCACTTTTCTGAAGCAAGCACGCACCTTTTTAAGGTCCTGTGTGTTTTTTTGTATCGTATAAAGTGCTGTAATTTTGAGATGTTTGCTATAACCCCAGTTTGCCTATGAAGGGCCTGCATACCTGGTTCAGTAACACCAGAGGTATTATTTTAAGACCAGCTGTAGGGATAATTGCCATGCGCACTGAATTAGTAACCCTAGCCTTCATGTTTGGAAAGGTATGTTCAGGTTTTATGCTCAACAGACAGGCATAAAATTAAAAAGAAAAATGATGATTACCAGCATTCTGAACAAGATCAAAGCACAAGAATGCAGCAAAACACACAAAAATAAGATCAACACACACAAGAAGTTTAGTACTGTCCAATTAAAATAGCATCCTTTTTAATTTAACCTCTTTTGTGTTTTGATCTGGCAAAAAATTAGTTCAGCTCTTCAAGTGATTTTTTTTTTTGCATGGTCAGACAGCTGCTACATAATTAAACAGGCTGTCCAAAAAAACACCAGTTTTAAATATCAGATCACTGTACTTTTTATTGTATACCAATGTTATGTCTGTGAGAATGTGCAGTGTTTTATTTATGATCACCGTTAACCCACATGGCTAGATGTTTGGCACAGGATGGCCTTATCATGCCAGAAAGACACCGCATTCTGATAGCCACACACAAGACCAAAAGTTACACCCAAATTTACAACTTTGCACTGTCACAAAGGGCTTGATATAAAGTTATCCACAAAAGAAAAAAGAAAAAAAGAAGAAGAAAACACTGACAAGGATGTACCTCTGGTGGAGTTAATGTACCTTGTATTTATTTGCATGCCAGGTGAGAGTTAATGTAGGTGACTCAGGTCTTTGTTGTTGTGTTTGTGTGACATCTTTCGAGCACTAATTAACTCCCGTGTGTGTTGAGAGGAAACTAACTTTGAAAGGCTAAATGTGCTAAAAACATTTGTACATGTTGCAGACAAGAAGACGGACAAAAGTAAGGCAGAGGAGAAGAAAAAGTCAGCAACTACAGCTGATAAGCAGGAAGAACAGAAGGTGGCAACACCTGTAAGCAGTTTTTTTGGTGAGTACAGTAAATTAGTGACGTATCTGATGAGTTCCTGTTAATTATATGTTTGTATCTGAAGACATAATGTAACAGATTGGTCATTATTTTTATTTTTTATTGCTTTGGTAATATATGTTGTTACTGTTTAGACTTATTTTTTAACTTGAATTTAATTGGTGTCTCGTGCTTTGTTTCAGCTCCAAGAAAATCAACTCCAAGTAAGGCCGGCGATAAGGCAGACAAGAAAGATATCCTGAAGGCCACACCAAAAGATGACAAAAAAGAGGAAAAGAAAGATGTTGGAAAGATAGAGGCATCTAAGTGTGTTACTTCCTTCTTCAAAACTTCAAGGTATGTGCTGTGTTTGTTTTTAACAAAGCATATATCTGTTTGCATGTGAATGTTGTTATGGATTGTTTTTTGTTTTGTTTATCTGTTGAAACTTGAAGGTTCTTGCATGCTTGTATACACCCCATAGGCATACATGCGCACGCACACATGTGCACACACACATACACATACACACAATCAGTCACATGCAGAACAAAGTGATATCCACCACTTGTTTTATTACAGTTGACACAGGACACTATATTACTTTTTATTAGTGCTGAATTACGCCTATTTTAAGAAATTATTTTCTTTACACTTACAATTTTTAAAAAATGAAATGTAATTGGCAGATGATATGTACAGCAACACAGAATAAGAACTCTACACACAAGCATCCCCCACCCCAACCACCTTCACCCATGCAAAAAAAGGAAAATTTACTGATGGCAGCTTTCAGTTGATTTCACACTGAACGGACCAGTTGCCTGATTGGTTGTTAAGTTCAGTACCTAAGCAAGGATCATGGTGATGACACAATTTTTAAGTTCAGTACCTAAGCAAGGATCATGGAGATGACACAATTTTGTGCAAGCACAGCATTTTTACATGGAATGCATTTTATTTAACATGCAGCTGTGTGTCTGTACACATTTTGAAACAAACATGCAGCTGTGCGTCTGTACACATTTTGAGACACACCCTTCAAGGATCTGAGAGTCTGTCTTGCCACATCTTATAGCCATATATTTGGTGGTGTGTATTGATGTGAACAACTCTCACTTTTTCAGTATACCTGTGTGCATGTATTATACCTGTCTGATGTTTCCTGACTAGGCATGCAAAAGCTTCTTTTCTTTTCTTTTTTTACTAGTATACTGTACTAGTCCACTGGGCTGTGAAATGTGAAAAACCGCTGGCCTGAAATAATTATTACTAAACTTTTGTGAAAAATATATTTGCAGTTTACACCCAGCCACATTTTTGCAATTTCATCCAAGTTAAAGTCACGACTACATTGCATTGCAGATGACACTGCTCTGATTACATCTCAGGTGATCCAAGAGTGTTATAAATTCAGAGAAATCATTGCAGAATGCAAAATTATGGCTCCTCTGACAGGCTAGCAGTTTTTGTTTTTGACTCGCCCAGAGGTTTTTCTACATGGTTGACAAGGGTGACCAGGTGTGTGTATTTCTGCCACCCTGGAACTGAGCTGGACTTCCATCGCATGCAATTATTGCACCTGTTATGCAGTTACATCGATACTTCTGTGAATGGCAGATCAAATCTGTTAGTGTCACTGTCTGTGTGACCCTTGTCTGAGAATAACGATTTTCAAAAACTGGACTAGGTGTGTGTATTTCTTCCGCCCTGGAACCAGGCTGGACTTCCATCGCATGCAATTATTGCACCTGTTATGCAATTATGTCAGTACTTTTGTGAATGGCAGATCAGATCTGTTTGTGTCAGTGTCAGTGTGACCCCTGTCTGAGAATAATGCTTTTGAGAAATGAGGGTGGTCTTTGAGGTTGGTATGTAAATTCTGTCATCAACAGAAATGTTACAAAACATGGATGTTGCATAAATAGTGCAGCATGATCACAGTGCTCTGTGGACAGATTCTTGGATCTGAGGATAGATTTGCATGTGGTTGGTGCATCTTTAATAATGCACAAAACATACATGATTATGTGATAAAATAGCATTTTGTGAACTTTATGAAAGATGAGTACATAATGACACTAGTGAATGAGAATGCATTGTTTACAATTACGCATGATTGTAAATTTGGTAATGTTTTTGTAGCATGAAGACTTCTTATGCAAGAGTTCACATTTTAAAAGGATGAATTTTCTATTGATTCAAGGAAAATCATACAGCATATGTACTTTGAAACAAACTGGATCAAATACATTGGCAGATATGTTTTTGTTCTGAGGACCACAAGGAAAGGTATTCACACAGTCATGTGATGGTAGATCTTTTTTTATCCTGATATCATTTATTACACTCATTCAGCAGTCTCACCTAATATATCGTGATGTCCACATATTTTTCAAATGAATGCACAGTTAATCTGGAAAAAGAACAAGCAGCTGTGGCATCCTCTAAACATGCCGTACACCCCTCCCCCTTCAAGGGGGAAACAACCTTGAAAGTACAGCATCGAATGCATTGAACAGTTTTTGGAAAGTCTCGAAGAGTGAGTGTTTAGCTGAAGCACATTTGCAGAATATTACACTGTAGCGTGAGGATACTGGACACTAAACTTAATATGAGAGTAACTCACTAGACCTGACACACACACACAAAACAATTTATTTATTTTTAATCAGGCAGTGCATGAAAAAAATAAGCTTGGCATTAAAGCTGACACACTGTACAAATGCATTGGCTGACATGGGATTTTTCTGGCAGCTGTCTGGAATCAAACTGGTTTGGGGGTATATAGAATGTGCAAACCATATTCACACTATGTTGGTGTGTTGGAAAGGGATTGTGGACAATGTGGTGCCACTGCAGTCTCATGTGTCATAACTAAATATCCATTGGTAGAAGTGACCCTCTGTACTAATCACAAAAGGAGTAATACATGCAGGACTGTTTATTTGTAAAACCATTAAAACAGATGTCGGGGAGGGGGGGGGGGTACACTTTGCTGCACAGGTGTGTGCACAGTATTAGAACCAGTTCTTATTCAAGACTGGGCGTAGTTCTTTGATAACATGTTACATCTTTTGAGCGCTCATTAACTAACTTCCTCAAGACTTTGATGTCCTTCTTCCATATGGTGTCCAACTTCATCTCTGAAGAGTCTGACACTTTTAGTGCATGCAGGGTTATTTGGTGTTTCCATCATTCACTGAACTCAGGCATGGACTACAGGATTTTTGATGTGCGTATGTGATCGTTTCGCTTGCGTATTACATGGGTGACCTCTGTTAACAGTCTCATCTGAAGGATCTAGATTTTTGTGGAGTCTGCACAGAATTTGACTACAAAGAAAGGGACTACACCACCCATCCGTGTGGTGACCGCACTCAGTCATGCTTAACTTCGTCATTCAAGAGCCCATACTCTCTCTCTGTGCCACCAACTCTCCAGGTCCCTGACTCTCCATCAACTCACCAACATTGTGTGTGTGTGTGCGTGCGTGTGTGTGTGTGTGTGTGTGTGTGTGTGTGTGTGTGTGTGTGTGTGTGTGTGTGTGATGTCTTTTGAGTGCTAATTAACTCCCTTTGTTTGTTGACTCTTCAGATACATAGTCCTGGTGTAACTCTTGTGATTGACTGTGAAAACCAGTTATCTATCTTCAGACATGTATTAAACTATTAACCCTACTCTGCCACTGCTGTGGTTGCCCACGACTGGGCGTTGAAAACCAGGTTTCTGTCTTCAAACACATTAAACTATTAACCCTACTCTGCCACTGCTGTGGTTGCCTGTGACTGGGTGTTGAAAACCAGTTATCTTCAAACACGTTAAACTATTAACCCTACTCTGCCACTGCTGTGGTTGCCATGACTGGGCGTTGAAAACCAGTTATCTATCTTCAGACATGTGTTAAACTATTAACCCTACTCTGCCATTGCTGTGGTTGCCCATGACTTGGTGTTGAAAACCAGTTATCTATCTTCAGACATGTGATAAACTATTAACCCTACTCTGCCATTGCTGTGGTTGCCCATGACTTGGAGTTGAAAATCAGTTATCTATCTTCAAACACATTAAACTATTAATCCTACTCTGCCACTGCTGTGGTTGTCTGCTGGCCTGGGCTTGCCACATTCATATCACAAGATACAGGCCATTTTCCCACATTTCCAGTTTCCCTCAGTTTTCATTTTAATGAGAAAAATGCTTTAAAAAAAATAAAACAAACAGAGAACTGCAAAAAAAAGCCTTTCCAGAAATTCGAGAAACAAGGGAAACAACAACAGCTGCTTAAGCACAAAGAGTCTGGCTGCTACTTGCATACCCAGATCAAAAGTGTTAAGCCTGCAACTTTGTGTCCTAGACCCGGTTTTAGTGCATACGCAGCAGTGTTTTCATTATGCCAGATGAAACGCATGCAGTGCCACCAGCGGACCACAGACTGGTCACTGCTGACTAGATGCCCATGTGGATCACTTTAAGATGGGAGACAGGTACACAAAGCCCAAAGCATGTTCTGCAGTTCTGCCCCCTACACAGTAAAACACAGACACAGTGCCGGCCCCAAGGACCAACGCTTGCAGAAAAGCTCTGGGGTTCAAAGAAGACCTGCAACAAACAACCAAATTCATCAGTACCACCAAGCTAGACATCTGAGGACAATCCTGGAATGCCGAAGAAGATGAAAAAACAAGTTGAAGGGCCCAGGCAAAAAGCATTCATATTCTGAGTCACCCGTGACAGTACAAGAAGGAATGAGTTCTTTGGAGAGGGAAATTGTTTTGCTGCCCGAGGTTTGACTGTTCACACAGTCCATCCTGCACACATGATCACTTTCCAGTTGAAATATTTAGATGTGAGGAGAGACCTGCAGTGTTACAAAAGGCTTTGCTTCTCTTACTGCAAGAATACAGATACATCAGCCATTTTTAAATTGATCCATATGGCAGTTGTTTTTGAAAGGTTGTGTCTGTGTCTCGTGAGATCTCCACATCATGTCGTACAACGATGCACTTCGGGCCCTATTTGGTTTATGGCATTGTGACCATGGGAACTTGTATCACTATCAGAGAGGATGATGTTGCTTCGTAGTGTATGCTTCGTCTGGTGGCCATAGAATTTATTTATGATGAATGAAAATATATAGGCAGCATTGCTTCGTACAAAACTACACACTCCAGGCTAGTCTTCAAACAGCAAGTGTCCTGAGAAGGAGGAGAAGTGGTTCAATAGGGAAGAGTTTTCATTCAGTTGCACCCACACATGGTCATCACGAACGAGGTGGAGGATGATGGTATTGCTGCCTGTGCCGTGTCGTGATTGCGCGTCTCCATGAAAGGCTATTTGGTGGTCGTTGTTGAGCATGATCCAGCCATAAGCCGTTCGATTCTCTGCACTCAGGACGTGAACTGTAAAGAGATAGGTGCCGTTGACTTTGCAGATGAAATGAGAGGAGTAGACATCAAAGCTGTCGCCTAAGTTGGTGTGGACCTTGTCGTAAGTCACCGGAGTCTTCTGCATGACGGGCCCCATCGGTTCGCTGCGACTGACAGTGAAAGCGATGCGAGGGGGGTGGGCTCCTTTCTCCCCCTTGCGGCCTTTGAGGCCCTGCCCACCGGTGTGACCTTGGGGGCCAAGGTCACCTTTGGGTCCCATGGGTCCTTGTATCCCGCACTCCCCTTTCTGCCCCTTGCGACCCCGGTGGCCCTTCGCTCCGTCCTCTCCTGGCACACCTTGTGGACCTGCAACACACAGTCTTCCTCTCAGCCATGTTGTGTTCAGTAGCTGACAAATCTGTCTCAATGCCTGCATGATTATCATTATGGTGTTTTGCACAGACTTAAAAAAAGAAACAAATCCTTCTATGCATGGTCATTGCCTGTATGGCGCTCTTTCATATTCCAGATTTGCTCTAAAAAGAAAACTGTGTGTGTGTGTGTGTGTGTGTGTGTGTGTGTGTGTGTGTGTGTGTGTGTGTGTGTGTGTAGGTGCATCTTTGTCTACCATTTGAAAAGAAGGTTGCCACAGTAAGCACCATGAGTATGGTTTTCCCATGTATGTTTGGAGTGCTCCGCAAATTGAGTATCATTTTCACAGCTACAATTCCGACCCTTGTCATCTCTCACATGTGTATTGTAAAGGGGCACTTCTCTGAGAAACGGCTCTGCAGTTGTACTAGTAGTAATACCCTGGTTCTTCTTCTCTGGTCATCATTTTATGGAGGTGGTAAACTTGTTTTTGGGGTGACTTCATTTCTCCTACCATGTGGTCAGCCACATTCCATCTTCAAGGGTTGACATTGTATATATATCGTATTTTTGTGTGTCTGAACCACGTTATGGCTGCCAGTGTTTGGGATTTTTAATGTGCTCACACATGTTAAAGCATGTGACTGTGTGCAGGGGCTGAACAAACCCTGTAAGACTCTAAGAGAATCTACATGTAAAGTTGACCCTGGAGAAAAATTCCTAGCAACAGTGGAGAATCAGACTTAGGTCAATAGCAGGCTGGACCCACTCAATTGAACCAGCTGACCTACATCCCCACACCTTGTCTGGCATATGTACAGAAAAGTTAGTATGTACTGATATGATAATGTACACAGTGAACTTGATCTTTGTTGAGCAGCAGAGAAATAAAAACATTGAACTGACAGACACTTACGGCTTTTCTTAATATATCATGAAGCTGCTTGGTGAAGTACCTTTGATCACTTTGCCAAGCTTCGCCAAGGAATTTTTTTCAAAGTTACATTGAAAGTCTTATTGTGTGAGGTCTTGATGAAGTGGCCAAAGCTGATCACTGGTTGGCTACTCAGTTTATGACATGAAAAGGTTGTTGGTCATTGTTTACCATAAAGAGCCTTGACCAGCAAAGAAATTAGTGACCTGTTCTCACCAATTGAGTCTTAGCTTACTGGGCTACAGGCAGAAGCAGTCAGTGGGGGTCTATCTGGGTGTTTTCAGATTTTTGTGAAATTAAAGTCTATAAGCATTAAACTAGTGTGTTTGTACTGATAATGATATATTCTGAAAAGTGAATAAATATGTTTAAAATGCATTTTATTCACCCTACCTGGCATCCATTTTGCTCCTTTTAAACTGAGAGCATGGGATTAATTTTGTTTACAAAATATATTAAAAGTCAACTAATGTCAAAATTTCAAGTCTCTTCAAGTGCCCCAATGTTATGATGTGTTCCTGTGCCAAAATTGGTATAAAGTTTGGTACATTTAAACATCCTGTTGCTAAGGATTAAAGGAAGAAATACTCAATGCACAGTGAAAACTTTAAAGCTGGTTTTCTTAAAATGGCCTCCACCACACATGCAACTTTCAAAACCACATCACATCCACATTTTTGGGAGCAGAAACGGGATTTAAGTATCAAAATAACAAGCAGAACTTGCAGATCTGAGACATGCAGATATGTCAAACTGCCAAATTTTAAGTTAAGACTCATTTTATGAGAACTGGTCACAAATAGGAGAGGAAACTACCACCACTGATCATAAGATGGGCATTTCTACTGCCTGATGGGAGCATCAGTGGCTTCTGCGAGTCCCATTTGATCCCAGCTGCAAGCATAGAAATAAAAGAAGGGAGGCACTTTGGCAGCAATTAGTTGCTTTTTGGAAACTGTCTTTGTGACTTTGCTCTGCACAGCTGTTGAAACAGCAATTAGCGAAGTACACAAGTTGTTTTGTGCTGGCAGGGTCCCCAACTTCTTAACGGTGTTCTGGTGGTGGCTGATGGTCTCTTCGGTCTTTGCGGGTTGGAGCGAGCGGATGAGCTATTCATCTCTTCCCATCCCTCCCATGCCCTTTCCCCATCCCTGATTAGTAATAAGCCATATGGTTTCTGTGGACATTAAGCACCATGTTTCCTTTGACAGCAGTTGCCCAAGATGTGGGCTTGGAAGGCCCACTGTTTTAAAGTTAAGAACCAAAGTAACCAGACGTTTGCCAAGTGGGCCTTTGACAGACCAGCAAAACTATACCGACAAATAGCAGCCTTTACCCTGCAGTCCCACAAGGCCTGTCTCTCCTCTCTCTCCTTTGGGTCCTGCCGACCCATCCTGCCCCCTGGCTCCGTGTAGACCAGGAAGGCCCGGCACTCCTTGTGGCCCTGGCAGCCCTCGGCAGCAGTTGTTGCAGTGGTTGTCTCCCTTCACATAGTAGGTGGCAGCACTGGCATTGGGAAGCAGGCTGAAGCAAGCCACAGCCACAGCCAGCAGCAGACAGCTCATCTTTGGTTGCCTGAGGAGGATGGTTTTGGAATGTAATGTTTATTGTTTCGTGAAATAAACCAAGAAAGAAAAAGAGAAAAAGTCTTGGTCGTTTTTTTAATATATATCAGATGACACAAAAGGCAAAGAAAAAACACTTCAGTGGGACAGTATGATTACTATGAAACAAGGTGATTGTGTACTATCCCAATAAAAATGTGTTTTTGTTTATTTGAACCCTTTGAGTGTTTGATTTGCTGTGGTTGTTGATTTTTTTAAGAACATTGGAAGTCACTGGGGAGGAGGCGACATGTTTTTGAAAAAGGTTTTGGGTATATGGTCTGCATGCAAGATATTGATCAAATCAGGTGGCCCACATGAGGTGCCATCTCTTGCAGGCTGTGGCATTAGACAGCAAGGGGTTAATTGGGGAGCAGGATATCAGTCAAATCTCATGAGTCTATCTCAGGTGGTACAGAAGAAAGGAAAGGTTAAAGTGCCATGTTAAATGTAGAAGCTGCGCAAGTTGCGTAACACACTGTCACTTAAAGCAGAAAGGTTAAAGTGCCATGTTAAATGTAGAAGCTGCGCAAGTTGCATAACACACTGTCACTTAAAGCAGAAAGGTTAAAGTGCCATGTTAAATGTAGAAGCTGCGCAAATTGCATAACACACTGTCACTTAAAGCAGAAAGGTTAAAGTGCCATGTTAAATGTAGAAGCTGCGCAAGTTGCATAACCCACTGTCACTTAAAGCAGAAAGAGTGATCAACGTGTCGTGCCGGGTATTTATTAAGGCATGTAACCCACAGAAGGTACCAGCCCTGTCAACATAAAAGGCTAACAATTTTCCAAGCTGAATATGAAGGCAAATGACATGATTAAGATTTCAGACTCAGCAGGATGAGGGCTTCACCATGAAGCAAGGTGGACCTTTACAAAAACAGTACAGCCTGTAAGGTCTTGACCTCCAGCTTGATAATGGATATGGAAGCAGTTACACATGCTCTTGGGTGGTTTGCCATATGGGGTGACAGCCAGACCACACATGCCATCATCTTCACAGATTCAATGAGCTTGTTACAAAAATGGGAAGCCCAGACTGACATCTGATAGTGTGTGACATCCACCTTTGAAGACTCCCCTGGATGTTTGCATAGTCCTGGACATGCTGAAGTTAAGGGAAATGGCCATGCTCCAGGGCTCCAGGCAGAGAGACTGGCAGGCAGAGCAGCTATCACAAATGGTTTGTATCTCAGATCTGAAGTGTTGAGGAGCTTGAGACACTGGGGTGTACAAAGCTAAGCACAGCACACCATCAATCAGATGGTGAGAGAGGCATAGACTGATGAAGCTGTTGATGATTTTCCTTGAAAGAAGATTTATCTTCATTTGTGGAGGGTGGATGCTGTTAATTATGCAAGGAGCTTAGGGCTGATAATAGTCCCCTCATGTAGTGCACAACAACACACTGTTGTAGCTTTGGTGTTCTTGCTGGCTTCAGTGTGTTGTGACAACTTGAGGCAACTTTAATGCAAGTGACCTGTGCAAGGTCCTAACCCTGGTCATTTGATTCAACTGTAGCAAAATGCAACAAGACTCAGGAGATGGTAAAGAATAGGCTATGGATTAAAAAAGAAAAAAAGAAAAAGATATGTATCAAGGCATGTGGCAGTCCAGATTCCAGCTCTGGCAGACTACAAAGGACAGGTAAACAGTTTACCCTGTGACATATTTATTAAGGTTCCAACCTGAGCTTACTGTGGCAAAGCAAAGATAGGGTTAACACTTTGCTATGATAGATATTGCTTGGAGGAAGAGACCTAAACAAGGTTTGCAGCCCAAGCAGACTGTGATGAACAGAGAAAGGGTTAATTTGCTACTCTCAGTGTTAATCATCATGCACAAACAGGTGTGTCTGACGCATTAAGCTGGGACCTGATTCACTAAACTTCTGACCAATGCAGCATCCATAGGTGTATGTTACCAAAGTTTAGCAGTATGTGTTAAAGTACAATTTTAACCGTTTCAAAGGCAACATTGAAGAAACTTCTGAAGGATGCAAACCATCAATTTATACACCAAGTGACCCGAAACCTTAAAGTAATGTCTAGATCTTTCGCACACAGTTTTCAAGCCACCAGCTTACACACCAAGTGACCAAGTCAGACTTTAAACCAGTTAAAGTGTGATAAACACTCTAGACCTTTTACACAAAGTGCCATCAGCTTACATACCATCATGTCACTAAGTATCACCCTAAACCTTAAGCTAGTTAAAGTGTGATAAACATTCTAGATCTTTTGTCCACAGCATTCAAGCCATCAGTTTGCATGCCAGGTGACCAAGTCTGACCCTAAACCTTAAACTAGTTAAGGTGTGATGAACAGACTGCACTCTAGTTCAGAGCTCAGGAGCGGTGTAAAAGTCAGGGTGGCCGTCCTGGGCTCCCATCCCTAATAAGCCTACAGTTTCTGTGGATGTGAAGCAACAACTTCAACTGAACTCTAGTAAAGATCTTTTATGCACAGTGTTCCAACTATCAGCTTGCACGCCAAGTGACAGAGTCTGACACTGAACTGTAAACTGTCTAGCTAAAGTGTGATGAACAAACTGCACTCTAGTCTAGATCTTTTGTACACTGCATTCCAGCCATCAGCTTGCACGCCAAGTGACTAAGTGACATGAACAAACAGACTGCACTCTAGTCTAGATCTTTTGCGCACAGTGTTCCAGCCATCAGTTTGCATGCCAAGTGACTGAGTCCGACACTGAACCTTAAACTAGTTAAAGTGTGATGAACAGACTGCACTCTAGTCTGGATCTTTTGTACACTGCGTTCCAGCCATCAGCTTGCACGCCAAGTGACTGAGTCTGACACTGAACCTTAAATTAGTTAAGGTGTGATGAACAGACTGCACTCTAGTCTAGCTTTTTTGCACAGTGTTCCAGCCATGAGCTTGCACAACAAGTGACCGAATCTGACACTGAACCTTAAAATATCTAATAAAAGTGTGATGAACACTTTTAACAGACTGCACTCTAGTCTAGATCTTTTGCACACGGTGTTCCAGCCATCAGCTTGCACACCAAGTGACTGAGTCTGACCCTAAACCTTAAACTAGTTAAGGTGTGATGAACAGACTGCAATCTAGATCGTTTGCACAGAGTTCCCGCCCTTACGGAGCATGACAAAAGAGAGAAAGGGTTTATGATGTACCTTGCCAGGTATTGATTCCGTCAACTAGCAGGCACAAGGCCCCTTGTGAACACTGCAGGGGGAACTTTGAGTGCGTCAGTGAATTGCCTTTGTGTCAAGGATGAGCAGCACTTTTTGTCTCCGAGCCATCCATTCTTGGCAAACAGAGGGTCATAAAGTGGCATTGATGAACTCTTCCTTTGACATGATTGCTTAGATCACCGTGACAGAGAGTGGAGAAAGGGAACCGAAGAAGACTGAGCTGGGGTGGTTATTGGTTGTGAAACCTTTTAAGATAGCGTATGATTCTGCATCTGGTAGGGGATCATCAACAGCTGAAAGTGGAGATACACTGATTGAAACAGTAACGGGGTGGAGCGTTTGGTTGTTGGTTGTGAAACCTTTTAAGATAGCGTATGATTCTGCATCTGGTAGGGGATCATCAACAGCTGAAAGTGGAGATACACTGATTGAAACAGTAACGGGGTGGAGCGTTTGGTTGTTGGTTGTGAAACCTTGTAAGACAAATGCATGATTCTGCTTGTGGTAGGGAATACGTGATCATTATCAGACTGAAAAGGGAGATATACTGATTGAAACAGTAACAGTACTGAAGATAGTTCTGGAAGATCAATGAAGGCTCTTACTAGTTGTAACTTGTAATTCTGCATTTTACATATTTTGTGATCAGCCAGTTACGGGTTTGTGGAGCACTATTTAAGCTTAGTTTTTCCATTTTCCCAGCCATTGATACTAGTAGTTATGGTCATATGTGTGTATATATATATTGGTACCACAAAATAAATGACTGAAAGTATGTTTTATTTATCAAGTGCAAGAGAGACTATTTTAAGTGCACACACAGGCACACCCACACAGGCACCCCTCCCCCCCCCCCCCCCCCCCACACACAAGTATGTTGACTATACAAAATCTAATGTATACAGCAGTTGGAAGAGGGAAATACTACCCCGCCTAAAGCAAACTAACATACAAAAACATGCTGCAAATGGGGCATAACTGATCACAAAGACAGGGGGTATGGGCAGAGGGTGCTGAAGAGCTAACGAAGTGCACTAATTAAATGTCAATGTTTGGACCCTTCGGCAAGCAGAGATGCCCCTGATTGTGCACGATGATTGATTCAGACATGCGGAAAGGAGAGGAGGGGTACTGGGGATTAAAAGAAGGGTGCAGCTGTGGCGGAGACAGAGGACTCTGCGCCCGACAGAAGTTGCTCATAATGTTGCCTTTATTTTTGCCTTCTGATCACGGGTAATGGGGCTGCTAATTTCAGTGGGCTGGCCACAAAAGCAGTTGGAGTGGGGCTGCGGCCAGAAATTAGCCAGAAATGGGCAGTTTTCTTCATTACAGACTTGATGTTTTCTTGCATTGATTGGTGCTCTGGGGAAGATGACTCAACTGTGCTAATGAGCCTTTGGGTACTCATTCAGAGGGACAGGTTTGATGATACTATCAACCTTTGGGTGCTGATTTTGAGGGACGGGTTTGATGTTCCTATCACCCCTAGGGTACTGATCCTGGGAGGCTACAGTTGTGATGTTCCAATCAACATTAGGGTACTGGTTCTGGGGGACAACAGTTTTGCTGTTCCTATCAACTTTTAGGTGCTGGTTCTGGGGAACAAGTTTTGATGTTCCTATTGACCTTTGGGAACTGGTTCTGGGGGACAACAATTTTGTTGGTTCCTGTGAACCTTTGGGTACCAGTTCTGGGGGGACACAGTTTTGATGTTCCTATCAACCTTTCGGTACTGATTCTGAGGGACAGGTTTGATGTTCCATTCCTATCAACCTTAGGGTACTAATTCTGAGGAATAGTTTTATGTTCCTAAATTATTATTATTTTAAACCTTAGGGTCCCTGTAAACCCTAGGGTACTGGTTCTGGGGGACAACAGTTTTGTTGGTTCCTATGAACCTTTGGATATTGGTTCTGGGGAAAACAGCTTTGATGTTCCTATCAACCGTTGGGTACTGATTCTGAGTGACAAACAGTTTTGATGGTCCTGTCAGCATTGGGATGCTGGTGCTGGGGGGCAACAGTTTTGGTGTTCCTGTCAACCTTTGGTTCCGAGGGACAGTTTTGTGGTCCTTTCAGCCTTTGGGTACTGGTTCTGGGGGACAAGAGTTTTGATGGCCCTTTCATTGTTTCAGCCTTAGGGTACTGGTTCTGGGGGACAACAGCTTTGTTGTTCGTGTCAGCCTTGATAGGAACTGGTTACTGGTTCCTGGGAACAACAATTGATGTTCCTAACAACCTTAGGGTACTGGTTCTGGGGGACAACAGTTTTGATGTTCCTATCTGGGGGGCAAGAGTTTTGATGTTTTTTGTTGTGTGTGGGTGTTGTTGTGTTTGTTTGTTTTTTGGGGGGGTGGGGGGGGGGGGGGGGGGCTGGGAGCAAAACTGTACAAGTGTGAATCATTTAATATTTTGAAAACTGTACAAGCGTGGATCATTAAAAAATATATAAATAGACTTCCTGCAAGACCAGAGGGATCAGTCGTCATAAATAAAATAAGGATGATTTAAAAAAAGAAGAAAAAAGCCAGAAACAACACTTAACCAGACTGAAGATATGAAAGAAATTTGGTGTTAAGTATTGACTGTAGAAAATGATTCAAACATTTTTGTACAATTTTGTGTACAGCCTGTGTTTCACTTTCCATTTTGTGCCAAAAATCCTCCATTAGCAAAGTTCTGAAGTGACTGTTGCCTTTCCTTGACGTGTTTTTGTTTTTTGTCTGTGATTATACATTTGTTTGGTCACAGAGGAAGAATATGCTCTGTCACTCAAGGCACACTAGACCAGGAAAAAGCAGCTGTTTTTTTCTTGCTGTGTCTGACAACTTGAATACTGTGTTTTAGGCTGGCCAGTCAAAGTGAATTATATTTACAAATATATTTACAAAACAAAAAATACAACAGAGAAAAGAAAAAAAATCTTCATCACAGTCCATTGAGAAAGGTTTCAAGAAAGCCAAAAATTCTGAACAGAACGTGGTGTTACTGTTGTATTTACACAAGAAAAATAAAAAAGAAGAAAATAAAAGAACAAGAAAAAAAGAAGAGAAAAAAAAAAAGGAAAAAGAGAGAGAAAGAAAAGGCAGTATGCTTCAAAATAAGAGAGAGAGAGAGAGAAAGAAGTAATTTTTATGACATTTTACTCACTTTTTCATTGGCAGTACTCAAAACCTCTCTAGCCTGCACTGCAACTGAACTTTTATCTTCTGTACAACATACTCTACCAGCCAAGTCACACACAAAAAGAGTTCCCCTGACTTTCTTCCCCTGTCCCTGCCGTTGGAAGCGCCTTGTCAACTGTCCAACAAAATCTCTCCGCTCTTTCAGCCAGTTGCTTCCAGCGCCCGCCGCAAAACAAATAACTTCACATTGTCCTGCGGAACGGTGGCAGTCATCAAAGCCATCTGATGCGGCAGCGGCAGCGGCTGGGGACTGTGAGGCAACCAACACTGTCGTTCGGCGCTGTCGTTCGGAGGCCTCGTTAGCCATGGATAATAGAACACAAGAGGCTAGCCTCTGCAGCGCCTGATTGGTCTGTGCTGTGCCATCGGCAGCCTGGCCAAGAGAATTAGCGCCAATAATGGAGTGGCTCCATAACGAGGCGTTTAAGGAATCTCTCCCCCACCCGACCCACTTCCCCCATCCTTCTTCCTCTGTCTGCCAGACAGGTTTAGGAGGGAGGGAAGTGGCAGAGTGGGAAGTGAGGCGTCTCTGTGGCTAGGGGTCTGTGAGTGTCTGTTTTTGCAGACCATTTTTCAAGCTCATGTCGTGGTGGTTGTGTTGACTTGCGTTGGTAGTCAAAGGGTTGAATTCTACTGGGCTTTGACTGCTTTTTTTTCTTTTTTTCTTGCTTTTTTCCTTTCTTTCTGTGGCTGTGTCCAGCAGGTAGTTTACACTAACTTGCCTAGACTCAAAGACTGTCTTTTGAGAAAATTCATGTCAGGTCAGTGTACTTTAATCATCCCTCGAAGGGCAGTTCAGCTAATTAAAAAAAATGTAAGAACATCAGAGCAACATCAAAAGCATTTAAACTGATAACATTAACAAACATATTTCTTTTTTTTAAGTCAAAAAAGACATCCATATGGATTTATTTATTTATTTTTTTGTCAAAAAAAGCAACCATAATACAAGTTACCACAGCAAAAAACATATCCCTCGGACACACATACACCCCCACACCCCCCAAGGTACACACACCATTACTATCATCACCCAGACACACTCGTGCACATAGACGGATCTATACACACCACTCAATCCAAATCAGACAGCTACCATGGTAAAACCATACAGAATGGTTGAGACAGTTCAGATGGCTGATCATTCTCTGCTGAGTTGAACTGCAGTGGGAAGAGTTTCCTCTTCTGTAATCTGTTGGTTTTGTGTACCAGTGGTCTACCGGCACACATGGGGCAAGTGTTCAAACTCCCTGTACAGGGCATGCTCTGGGTCCCTTAAAATAGATTCCAGTTGATAAGAGAACTTGATAAAGGAAGTAAATGTAAAATTCTGCGAGAAATATATATACAAAAACAGCCATGATGGTAAAAAATGTTGTAAGTTTGGGCACCAAAATTTGTCTTATGAAAGTATGGTTTATAGGTGCACCCTGCCATAATACTTAATAGCAATGGGTTTGTTTCAACAGTGAAACATGTGTGGTGCTTGCTGTTTCATTCAGTCCCAGTCTAATGCTACAGTGCATTCAAAAGTTCCATTGGTTTGCTTTTTCAAGTAAATAGTTTGGTCAAGCTGATGAAGGACAAACTGAACTGAAGCAAAAAGAACAAGGAAAATGTATTCACCCATGAAGACAGACAAACTCTGGCCAGAACGTTGTCCAGTCTCTGTCTTTGTTGGCAAGTACATTCATCTATAACAAATTTTAAAAAGATTGGCAAGTACATTCATATTTGCTTATTTATTTATTTATTTATTTTTGCAGCTTATGCACAACGTTGAAAAGGACTGCAAGTTTCTTGGTCTGTACCACTGTCGCCCCAAATGTAGCGTTATAATGGGGCTGAACTGCTAGGATGTAATGTAGCGTTATAATGGGGCTGAACTGCTAGGATGTGCTGGTGCATTATAATGGGGCTGAACTGCTAGGATGTACTGGTGCGTTATAATGGGGCTGAACTGCTAGGATGTACTGGTGCATTATAATGGGGCTGAACTGCTAGGATGTACTGGTGCGTTATAATGGGGCTGAACTGCTAGGATGTACTGGTGGGAGAGAAGTTTATAGTCCGTAGGGTATAATCTCTTTGCCAGTGCACACTTTCGTCCATCCTGCCCCAAGCGAAAGATGTAGTGGTGAAATGGAAGAAAGCAGATTGGTACCAGGAGGTTCTTGTTGGCTCTGATTGGTCCATCCACTACAAGAAGAGAACTAATCAGAGAATTGCTTGTTGCCGCCTTGTTATTTGTGCATCTGATGACCCACATTTCTCTCTACACAGCATCAGCAGATTAGAGTCTTCCTGGAGCTCTGTGTGTGTGTGTGTGTGTGTGTGTGTGTGTGTGTGTGTGTGTGTGTGTGTGTGTGTGTGTGTGTGTGTGTGTGTGTGCGTGTGTGTGTGAGAGAGAGAGAGGGAGGGAACTTGAGCTTTAAAAAACTCTTTTCCAAGGATTGTAGTTTAGGTTTATTTAGATTTGTCTGGAAGGGGATATGAAGGGGGTTGGGGGCGGGGGGTGAAACATTTGTAAATATGCCTGTAAATTATAATATTGTTAATTAGAATGTGCTCCTGCATGTTACATTGACTGGTATATTGCAGGATAAATTCCCTTTTGGATGACAGCAGAGTGTGGTGCTTTCTCCGAATTAAATCAGAAACTAAAGAATTTCTTTTCACTGGTCGATTTATTTTATGCATCCGTTTGATTCATTTATTTGTTGACCATTTTACTGTTTGGATGAGTGGTTAAAGACAACTGCTTAATAAAACATTGATTTATGAATAAGTTTAATATTATTTGGGATGTTGCATCAAACTGGTTATCCAAGTTCTGTTGTTTTTTCGCAACTGTTTGTCATTTGTAAGGGCTTCCTGTTCAGTAAGATGTCAAAATGATGCCTGCAGCTGCAGAAGCTGAGTCCCACAGGTTAGCATCTTAAGCATTAACTTTTGAAATCCAAACACAAAAGGTTCAGACGAATGCTATTTATTAGGACAAAACACAACACGCAAATTTTCGGGGTATTCCTCTTTATCAAGCTACAAAACAACGCCTAAATAACAGTTAAACGGTGAATAACAATGAAAAATGAGATGGAGAGCTAAACCACTTATCTGTTTTTGTCTTGTCCGGTGCTTGGAAGAATGTTAACTTTTGAATTTCTTGGATGTGATGTTTACTAGGCTTTTAGCACAGGAAGCCTTGCCTGAACAGACCTGCCGTCACTGATGGCAATTTGCTAGAAGGACAATCAATGGGAAAGTAATCAGACATCAAACAGATGCAAACATTTTCACTTTGCTGGCCTTTTGAATTTGACGTGATGGCGTTTTTAAGGTGTTGAATGGGCTGCTGAGTTTCAGTGGACTGGCCGATGGCGTGTGCCCCTTTAGCCAAAGCCGTGTGACAGACCAAGCATGGTGGTTGATTCATTGCATCCGTTCTCTGCCTGAATTGCAAAGAAGGAAAGGGGAGAGCGAAGGAATAGGAGTGGGGGGTGGGGGTGGGGTGCGATCAATGAAGTTCTTGTTATGGCAGATGGTCCCCTTGGGTTCTTTGTCTGGTGTTGCCTTGATTTGGTGGATTTGTCTAAAAATCACTTTCCCCTGCTTCTTTGTCTCTCTGTCTCTGTCTCACTCTCTGTGTCTCCCCCCCCCCCCCCCCCCCCCCCCCCCACGCCACCCACTTTTTATCTCTGCAAAAAAATTTTTTTAGGCTACATGGAGTTTTCAGTTATCTGGTGTGGGACTGTGGGTTGATCTTTTTAGAATGAGTGCATGTTATCAAATCAGCATCATTTTGTATTTGTTCTCCATAAACTATTCACTCTCCCTCCCCCCTTTCTCCCCCAGTCTCTCTCTCTGATCCCTAAAGTTCAGAAACAGTATAACTGGATTCTGTTTCAGATAATTATAACACTAAAGAAACTTCTGTGAGGTGTGGTGGATACAGATATGGACTTTCCCAGGCATGTGGGTACCATCTTGAACTAAATTGTGTGCTTGTGAACAGTTTGATTCAAAGACTATCTGTGTGCTGGTGAAAGTCCATATGTGCTTCACCCCATCTCAGTAGTTTGCCCTAAAATGGTAACAATACTGGTCTGATCAACAGTGCTCTTTTCTTGTCCTTTCGTCAGTTCCAAGGAAGACAAGCACTTTTCTTGTTTTATGCCTCTCTTCTTCTGGCAGTTGATGTAATAATAACATCCTTGGTTTTGTGTGCCCAGTGAAATGTCACGCTCCTCAAGGCTTGAGATTTTCTGAGCCATTTGAGATGATGGCTGCTTTGCCTGCCTGTCTGGGAACATTCTGCAGGCTGCAAAAGGTCAACATTTTTACAAGCCTGTGGCTGTGAGGCCAGTGAATGGCTAGCGAATATAAAAATCCCATAGCCCAAAGGCGAATACCAGCCCAAAACATTTCCTCCTAAAAATTGGTGGAAACATATTTCCATTTCAGATTTGGTCTAGTTTTGTCAGTTTTAGCCAAGTTAAAATGGTGAGTTGCATTGCAGATAACATTGTTCTGATTTGCCTCTGATGAGAAAAAAGTTTATAAATTTAGAAGATTTTTTTTTTTAGGTTGAAGTGTAGAGAAAAAGAAGGGAAAAAAGCAAGCAATTAATTGTTATTTATTTAGATCTGGAAGACCATAAACAGAGTAAACCGGACAGAAGAAGAAAGGAAAAAGGAGAGAGAGAGTAGAAAGGAAGAAAAAACATTAATTTTGGAGAATACGTAATGGCAGAAGGCCATAATTATGACTCACCCGATGGCCTAGCGGTTTTTGATCTTGTGAAGTGATTTTTTTTGACCTGTCTTGGGCATCAGGCTGAGTGTGTTCCAGTAGCCCTGGGAATGGGATGCCTTATTAAAAGTTTGCAGACACCATTAGTGTTCCTGTGGCCTGTTTCACAGGGTTCTCAGTAACCTGTAATTTGCAGTGTTTACCGGTTAATATCAGCATATATACTGGAAACAAAAATCAGAAATCAATCAGGCTGTTATTTTGCTTGACCGGCTCTCAGAAAAAGAAAGACTTGTTTTAAATGCAGTACAGAGACAGAGAGGGTGTGTGTGTGCGTGTGTGAGTGTGTGTGTGTGTGTGTGTGTGTGTGTGTGTGTGTGTGTGTGTGTGTGTGTGTGTGTGTGTGTGTGTGTGTGTGTGTGTGTGTGTGAGGTAGAGATAGAGATGGGGAAGGGAACAGGGTGTTTGCTAGCAGAACTCTAATATTTGCAGCTATGGATGACAGTGTATCTGACTGGTTACAGTGATTTTCTGACTGCTTTCCATCAACCACTTTCTCTACCTTATACTATACTATAGACAAAGTTCTTAGGGTGTTTACAGGTGCTTACAGTTACAAGTACTTACAAATTGAATTTGCCAAGTAAGGCCTTACAAGTCCTTATATTTGCATCACGGTCCTTACAAGACTAGCTAATACTAAAAATGCACATTGGTAGTTATAAAAGCCTGTCTTTTTTTCCAAGTCAGTGACACAGGATGGTTCCACACATTTACTGAATTTCAAAATTGTTTGGACATAGGTTGAGATGATGTCTGAACCAGATGATGCTTTGGACATAGGTTGAGATGATGTCTGAACCAGATGATGCTTTGGACATAGGTTGAGATGATGTCTGAACCAGATGATGCCTGAACCAGATGATGCTTTGGACATAGGTTGAGATGATGTCTGAACCAGATGATGCTTTCCTCCATGTTCATTTAGATCATGTGCAGCCAAAATCACAGTTGCAGGATTACACAGTAACTTCTGGGTCAGCCATTTGGTTGCAAAATTCAAACTGTTTCAAGACTGCTGGTTCAAGGACATTGCATACCAGAAGTGGGTTCTGACCGGCCCCCGTAGCGCAGTGGTTAGCGCGTCGGATTGTGGGTCGGAAGGCCTGGGGTTCGAATCCCATCAGAGTCATGTGGGATTTTTCAGCCCTGGCCGGCTCCTACCCAGAGCTGGGAGTGCTATGGGCCCAATGGGAAGGCTGGAACCACACAGCCGAGCTTCATCCACTTCACGGATGCGTCTTTGAGGGTGTTGCTCTAATTATTTGACCAACACTGCAGGTGCCGCAGTTCCCGGGCCTGGTTAACACCGGGATAATTGTGACAGTAAGCGTGGTCTGCGGCCCTGTCAAGTAGTCTCAAACCGAAATGGACCTCCATAGCATCATCAGTTATCATCCTCATCCTCATCGATCACTGCATAGATAATAATTAAAAAAAGAAAAAAAGAAAAAAAAAAGAAGTGGGTTCTGTAAGATAAGCTGGACAAACACTATGCTTGATGCATGGAATGCAAAATTCAGTTCATTTTTGTGTGTTCCTAACTGTTGTGACGGTCCTTACAAAATTGAATATTGGTCCTTACAAGTCCTTATAAGGTCCTTATTTGGCTCTAGTCCAAGTCCTTGGCTATAGATGTCAAACAGGTTTGAAAAATGTCTAGCATGATCATTGGTTTCAGTGAGAGCCAGAGCAGCGGTGGAAGCAAGGGGGTGGTGGACACGGCCTACGAACCCAGCAAGACCAAGTACCACCCAGTGACCGATGCCTGCTGGAAGCACGGAGAGAAGTAAGTCACTGGAGCAACTTTTTTCTTCTTCTTTTTTTTATTGTATATGTTCCAGATAGGCCAGTTCTCCACTCAGTAAACTGCTTCTATGGCCAGTAGTTTGTTGACACAGTGACATCTTGGAGAGAAGTAATAAGCAACAGGAACAGCGCTTTGTTATTGAAATGATTTCAGAAAGATCAGTTCCATGCTTGGTGCTGATTTTGCAGCCAGCCATTTGATTATTACTGTATTAGTATTAGTCAAGTGTTCTTTTAGGGAAATGCTGTGACTGTACGTGTATGTGAATGGGTGGTTTCTGGGGAAAGACTGAATGCTGTGAAAATGTTCTAAAATGCTGTCTCTCTGTGTATGTGTGTGGTGTGCGTGTGTGTGTGACAGCATGTGTGAGTGTTGTTTTGGTTACTGTTAACGTGTAAATGGATGGATATTGATTTTGTGTATCCCTGTATGATGGCCTAGTTCAGTAAACCGTCTGTTCGTTCATTTCCCTCTCTCCTCTGTCCCGCTCTCCCTCTTCCTTCACTCTCAACCAAGTGGAGTGGTGCACGTCTTAAAGTGTCCGTAACTCTTCTTCTGTGAATCTTTGGGAGCTGTGCCCCCATTCATCAAGCCAAATAGTCTGATGGGGTACAGCCCCTGACAATTTGTGGAAGAAGATATATTGGCACTTAAAGGCTACTGCTTCTTCAGTGTTGCTTTACGTCCACAGAGACTGGACTGTTACTGTATAAAGGCTGTGAGTAGATTTATTTATACAAATATGGCTACAGGGTAGATGCACTGTATGATATAAATTTCTTGTATTATTATTTGTTGCACAATAGCTTGTTTTGTGGAGAATTTATCAAGGAGATGATACTTTTATCAAAGGTATCTGAAGACAGAAGAGAGAAGTGTGTGGAGAGTGGAATGATTAACTGACAAGTCTAACATCTTGTTCTAAAACTTGAGTTTGAGTTGTTTTAATTAGTCAAAATAGGTTTTCATTGACTTAGTGTTCTCTCACGTTCTTTGTGTGGATGTGTGTGTTGTCAGGGTTCCTTACTTGGCGCTTTCCAAAACATTTGAAGCCATCGAAGCTACATCAGCAAGGTAAGTTAGTTTGTCAGTTTTGAGTCATTTTACGTACTTGCTTCCTTTGCACATAATTCAGTCTGCTTTAGAATGGTGAATTTTATTTCTAAACAGCTAACAAATTAATCTGCTTTAGAATAGTTGAAAAAATCTTCAACAAGAATGACTGCTAGCATTCTAAAACAAGATCAAAACACATAAAAGGTTCAAAAGAAAGTTATTAGGACAAAACACAACATGCAAATTTTCAGGGTAATCCTCTTTATCAAGCTACAAAAAGACACTGTTAAACAGTTAATTAAAAACCATTATGTAGAGCAATTTCATTCTCATTATTCATTGTTTTTCACCACTTAACTGTTATTTAAGTGTCATTTTGTAGCTTGATCAAGGGGATTACCCTGAAAATTTGCATGTTGAGTTTTGTCCTAATAAATGGCGTGCCTTTGAACCTTTTATGAGTTTGGATTCTCTTAACTCTTTTAGAATGGTTGATTTTATTTCTAAGCACCTAAGTGGCAAATTATTTACAAACAGTTTTACAGTGTTCAAGAAACCTACAGACCTCAATAAAATCACTCCGGATGGATCATGCTAAAGAAAACCCATTATGCAAAACTTATTCTTTAATTTAACCAGAACTCATATCCAATTTTTCAACAATAATCTGTTAACGCATTGTTAAGCAAAGCATGGAAGCTTATTTCTTGAATCTTGCTTAAGTTGCTAATTTCATGATCAAATATTTGCTAATTTCATGATCAAATACCCTCTTTCGAAAAGGGAAACGCCCTGCACATGTATGTCAAGTTATGTGCAATACCCATGAAGCTGCCTCTTGCATCGCACTGAATTTCACTCGTATTATAATAATAATATATTATTTATGGCACCCCATCTCATAAGAGCTCAGAGTGCTTACAAAGATACAAGGATACACTCATTTCATCTCACACACACACACACACACGCATGCACGCACTACAAATACATGCATTACTGGTGATGGATTGGTAAAATGACAGTAGGCAGAGGAGAAGAGATGGGTTTGCAGTTTTGACTTAAAAGAAGAGAGTGAAGACGAATGCTTGATAGAGAGAGGGAGTTCCAGAGCACAGGTCCAATGTATTGAAAGGATCTCTCACCCAGGGTCCTCCTGCCCATCTGGAATACAGAAGATGCGAGTATCCGCAGTTGAGCGAAGATAAGCTGTATGTGCAGTATTATAAGCGGTATGTGCAGTTTGGCTTGCCCTGTTTCAGGTTACGGATGACAGAGATTCTGTGCAACTTCTTTCGCTCAGTGATAGTGCTGTCACCACAGGACCTGCTTCAGTGTGTGTACCTGTGTCTGAACAAACTGGCCCCTGCCTACAAGGGCGTGGAGTTGGGTATCGGCGACACTGTTC
>OY757541.1:5264200-5369200 GCA_963584105.1 Alviniconcha strummeri
GTCCCCCCCCATCTCCCGCCCCCCCTCCCCCCAACCCCAGACTAGTGTTTGTCATGGTGAGGGGTCTTTATGTCTGGCCGCAGCACTACTCCAGAAGTCTGTGACCCGGCATGTGGTTGGTGCCCAGCTGTCTGGGTCAGAAGTCTTGGATTGCACATGCTATTAGAACACAGATGAACGCCCTGTCTTTGGGTCAGCATGGCCACAGACACTCTTGGTTGTTTACTTTTTTGTGTGGCTGGAGTGCTGTGCTGTTCAATTTATTCATAAAAGGTGTTTCTTTTCTTTTTTCACATACCCCCCCCCCGCTCCCCCCACTTTTTTTTTTTTTTTTTTTTTTTGTGTGTGTGTGAGGCTGTAAAAGTCCCCTAAGGGCTTTGAATTTAATGAGAACTGAAAAATGTGTTTTTTTATCTGTCAAAATGTGATACGGAACTCTCTTTTGGCTTTGATAATTGCACCCTCATGGCATGCAAAAACCAAACCAAGCAACAACAACAACAACAAAAACACTGAGGATTTTTTCTTTTTCTTCTCTTTTTCTGCTGGCTGGACTATGTCTTCGTCTATGCTGCCCCCTTCTGCACCCCGCTTTTCTTTCCCTTTGTTACAGCTGTCAGACTGGAGCTGAAAATATTCATTTGAAACGCTTGTTAGCTAACGATTGATTAGAATAGGTCTTAGGACAGGCTCTGCCTCAGGAAGTACATAAGACTAAGAGTATGTCTGCTCATCATCATCTCTTCCAGCATGTACTGCTCAGCCTCTATCCTGGACTGTAAAAATGGTTACAGCTGACGAGACAGAAGTCCAAAGGCATGCTAATTTTTGTGTCTGCTAGTCCTGGTGGCTTTGTGAGTCAGAAGGAGTGAAAATTCTAATTCTTTCTGATAAACGGCAATCCCTCTGGGCCATTGTCTGGGCTGGGATAAAATTCAGGGGGAGGCAACTCAAGTGGACTTATCAGAGGAGAAGATTTGTGGAGGGAAATTTATTTTCTCTGAACGGCTGATTAGGTTTATGAATATTGGGTAATGATGCATGTAAAGTTAGCTTTTTCTGTTTCTTTGTCTGTCTGTGTCTGTGTGTGTGTGTTTGTCCCTCCTCCCCTCCCCCTTTCTTTCTCACCCTTTCTCCTCTCTCTGTGTTTCTCTTTTCTTTGTGTGCTCATCTATTTGCCTCTCCCCCCACCCCCCACACACACCTTTTTCACATGTCATACACACCAACAGACACCACACACACACACACACACACACACACACACACACACTCTCTCTCTCTCTCTCTTTCTCTCTCTCTCTCTCTCATTCTCTCTGTCTGTCTCTCTCTGTCAATATATTTGGTTGGTGATCGCCTAGAGGAATATTGGATTCATTTTACTTATTTGTTTGTGATTGATTGGTTTAATGACTGACTGATTGATCTGTCATGTTGGTGATTGATTGGTTTAATGACTGACTGATTGATTTGTCATCTACAGAACAGCCGCAGCAACCAGAAAATGATGTTTGCACCACCAAAACTGACAGTTGCAAGTGTGTTTTCCAAACTCAAAGACATTGCTGAAATGACTGGCAATTCTGTAAGTAAGCATTTCGAAGGTGGTCACTACATCTGTTCTTCATATTTCTTCCTGCCCATTCCCTTGAAAAAAGGGGGGTCTGATTCTTTGTTTAGTATTAAGTACACATGGGGGGGGGGGGCGGCTGATACTTTGTTTATTATTGAGTACAAGTGGAGGCTAGGAATGGGGGGATGATTCTTTGTTTAGTATGGGGGGGGGGGGGGGGGGACTGATTCTTTGTTTAGTATTAAATCCAAGTAGGGGAGTCTGATACTTTGTTTAATATTGAGTACAAGTGGGGGCTAGGGAAGAGGGGGCTGATTCTTTGTTTAGTATCAAGTACATGGGGGGGGGGGGGGGTCCTGATTATTTAGTATCAAGTACAAGTGGGGGTCTGATTCTTGGTTTAATATCAAGTACAGGTTGGGGGGGGGGGGGGGGGGGTCTGATTCTTGGTTTAATGTCAAGTACAAATGGGGAGTCTGATTCTCTGTTAAATATCAAGAACAAATGTGGGGTCAGATTCTTTGTTAAGTGTCAAGTAAAAGTGTGGGGTCTGATTCACTGGGGCATTTATGTTGCCTTTTATACTTTTCAAAGTGTATATAAGGATCTGGGGGTTATATGTTATGGTCATTTTTGAGAGCGAGTGATTTTCAGCTATGGGTTGAAGGTTCAATGAGTGCTCTAAGTCAGTACAGGTGTCGTCTCGTTTGCTGACGTGCAGGTGATGTCAAAGAAGATTGAGAAGATCAAGGGGATGTTTGTGGCATGTCGTCAGACTGAGGCTCGCTACCTGATTCGCTCTCTGAGCGGAAAGCTGCGCATTGGCTTGGCCGAACAGTCAGTCCTGACTGCTTTAGGCAACGCTGCCTTTTTAACGCCGCCAGGGCAAGGTAGGTAGGACAAGGAAGTCTTCTTTGTGTTTTTTTGTCTTTTTGTTTCTCACTGGGGGGGGGGTCTAGGACTTAGGGCTCTGTCTTCATAGAGAGCTCTGAGCTGTCAATCATCTGAGCAGCTTTAGCCAATCAAAACATCACAGCTCCAGGGGGACTGATGTACCCAGTAGGCTCTTTAGGAAGGGAGTAGGACTTTCTTCTCTCTCTTTTTTGTTTTTTCTTTAAATTTACTGTGGGTACGATCTTCCAGATCAAATTATGATGCCTCAGAAATCAGTTACTTGCTTTTTTTCTTCTTTTCTACACATCAGCCTAAAGGTGGGCCCTTATCAGGACAGCTGTTCATCAGAGGTTCTGGTGTATTCTGTTTCTAATAGATACTGTCTTCGTAAAAGAACCATTATGAACAAACTCAACTCCTAAATGCGATTGCTGACGTGTGTTTTCAGAGTTTCCTCCAGAGGTGGTGGATGCCAGTAAAAGGATGGGAGCTGATGCAGCCAAGAAGAAAATGGAAGAAGCCGCCATGATCATCAAGACGACTTACTGGTCAGTCATTTCTGACTAGTTGATGCGTGACTACAGCTTGCTAGTTTGACTTTTTACTGTTAGAAATTGAAAATGTATGTTTCTGTTTGTGTGTGTGTGTGTGAGTGTATGTGTTTGTGTGCATGTAACTGTGTGTTTGTGTTTTTGCAAAGGTGTGAGTAAGAAAAAAAAGAAAAATGGCGTAGAAAGACGAAGGATTAGACAATCTTCCTTAAAAGCACAAGAAGTGGTCATCATCAGTCAGAGCAATGCTGCATCTATTTCCAAGGCAACACTGGGGAAACCCCCAAGAGGCTGAGCACGTTCTGGGTTTCCTCAAGTGCATGGATACCATCTTGAACGGAACTTAACTTGCTCGTTTTGGTGTGGTGTTATTAATGTGTTGTTGCTATTATTATTGATTGCTTTCATATAGCGTTATTCTCTTTCAAGCAGACTCACTGCGCTTATGTTGCATATGGTTCTGATTGAGTGACTGTATCCTTTTTTTATAGTTTTTTTTTTTTTTTTTTTAATCCACCAAAGTGGTGTACTGACAGTACATCTGGTTGTTACATGGTTGGTGCCACATGAAACTGCTGCCGTCTCAGCACAAAATATGTGTCACCATACAACCATCCACTAGTTTACAGTGTCATTTGTGTGCATTTCAGTGAGCTGCCAAGCTACGATTCCATCATTGGCACTCTCTTGGAGCATGGGCTGCAGGAACTGCCTAAGCACTGCAAACTGACACCTGGTGAGAATTTATTTTCCTTTAAATCTAAAACAACAAAGACTGCTAGCAATAAGACAGAAGCAGAGAAGCGTCCTGCATCTCCTTTTTCACTGTTTAACTTTAGTTTAAATGTTGTTTTGTAGCTTTTTGAAAAGGAGTTTACCCCCAAAATTAAGATGTTTTGTCATAATAAATAGGTTTCTCTCTGACACCTTGTGAGACTTTCATGGGCACTTAATAATAATTAAGGTATTTATGTAGCGTAAAATCGTATCTGGAGGGACTATTCTAAGCTCTAACACACAAACCGCCACCTGCACACATAATTTACAATAATAATTTACAACAGATAATAAATAGGGACTTGTGGTGGAGGAAGATAGTGTGTGGAGCAGAAAACATGGCAGATCTATTGTGTTGTATGTGTTGTTGGGGTTTTTTTTTTGGGGGGGGGGGGAGTCTTACAGTTAGAGTTGAATGGTGTTACCTGATAGCCATCTCTCAATTATCTTCTTTTGTGTTTCACTTTTTATGGAGATAGTAACCATTTTTGGAGAAACAGATTGCATATGTGACTGTCCTTAATTCCCCTGCCACTTGGGCAGCCGGCAGCCGCATTGTGTCTTCAGGGGTTGACCCAGCGTGTGCTGTATTTTCATTTGTCCAGACAGCATTATGGCTGCCAGTGCTTTGGATTTTTAATGTATGTACAGGTGTTAGTGCATGTGATTGTTCATGGGGGCTGTACGAACGCCACAACAGAGTCTGTACTGAAAGTGGATGTGGGGAAGATCCCTTGCTGCACTGGGGAGTTGAACCTGCTTCAGCAATGGCGCACTGGATCTGAGCTACATCCCCGCCCCACATGAGCACTTATAAGCAGGCAAATATTGTCCACAAAGCTGGCGTCTGTGTAAAGTGCAGTACAACTGTGTTCATTACTGGCGGTTCAAACTGCTGCATGAAATTGCCACTGTTACTTTTGCGTGTGTGTGGAACTGGTAAAATGTTCTTTAGCAACATCTCCACCCCACGTGAGCATTTATCAGTAGGCAAATACTGTCCTGAAGTGGACGTCTCTGAAATACAACTGTCTGCGCTGGGAATGCAGCACATACACAGTTCAGATTTCTGCATGAAATTGCCACTGTTACTTTTGTGTGTGTGAAAAAGTCTGTTCTGTGGCTGTTTTTTGTTCATGGATGTGTCCGCTGACTTGCTGCAGGCATTCCCTTGAAGCCCATGTTGGCTCACCCCACCAAAGGTGTCAGCGAGGTCCTGCGCAGATTTGAAAACATGGATTTCACCTGCGAGTACAAGTACGATGGGGAGCGGGCCCAGGTAAATCACAGAAGACTTCGCTTTGTAGATGGTAGAGGTGCATGTGAAATTACCCCTCTTATTTTCTCCATTTGTATTTTTCATCCATTAGGTGGTCACTGTCAGGTCATTGAGGGGGGAAAAATTGATCGCACTGCCATTTTGAAGGGTCTGATGCAAAACGAAACAACAAAAAGAAGGGGCAAAGGTCCTGCTGCATGCTGTGATTTTAAAATCCCCACCGAGTTTTTAAGTCTCTGACTAGTTCTTTCCGGCTTGTGTGGTATTTCTGAGGGACAATGCTGCACTGGTGCAGCCCTTCATCATCACTAACCCTACCTACTTGGGGAAGGGGTGGAGGGGGGGTGGATGAGGAGGGGTAGCTAACTGCTAACAGGCCTTCTTGAAGCTGAGCTGCTTTCATCTGACATTCACCTTCAATACAGTGGACCTGCTACCCGTGACCCTATTAGTGGAAAGATGCTTTAGCTGAACCCATTGCATATTGATTAATATACCTGCCATTTACATGAAAGGACATCTTTTAAGAGGGTGGGGGAGTGGGGGGGAGCTTGAAAAATGGGTTTTGTATTGTTACATTCTAAATGCACTTGTGTGTATGTGTACAAGCGCGTTCGTTATTTGTTCCTGGACCGTGACTTCAGGATAATAAGAGTGCTTTGTATATGTAATTACCATGGCTGTTTGCGTAATCAAAGCTGGATTTCAGATTCACATTCTGGAGGGAGGACAGATACACGTGTACAGTCGCAATTCGGAGGACAACACAACAAAGTACCCAGACGTTATTCGCCGCATGCCAAAAGTGCTGGGCAGTGACGTGAAGTCCTGCGTCATCGACGCTGAAGCTGTAGCGTGGGACAAAGAAAAACAACAGATTTTGCCGTTCCAGGTCCTCAGCACTCGCAAGAGAAAGGTCGGTGTCATTTTGAAGGACAGGTTGTAGTGAAAAACATGGCATTTTTCAAGGACATGATGTTGACAAGAGAGTGGTATGATCAGGGACATTTTAAAGCTATGACCACAGTATTTATGGTGATGCTTTTGATGCCACAATAACATGTTAAGTTATTTGGTTGACACAACCAGCTTCATCAGTTTGAAGATTTGTGCTACAGTGTTCCCACAGATTTGAGCGACCTTGACCTACTTTTGTAAGGTGCCAGTAGCTGTACAGTTTGAAGTCAAAAAATTACCAGGTCCCTTTGCAAGGGGGGTGGAGGTGGGGTTGATCTGTTAGCAAATATAACCACATGATAAACCTTTGAAAAGCTGAGAATCAGTCAGTCAGTGTATCTTTATTGCCATGTGTCAAGTAAAATATACACGCTCAGGGAATGAGGCATGGTGTTGAGCATTCATAAGCACATTCACATATGCCATAATAATTGAAACACAAAGCACCATTTACAATTTGAATGCAAGTCTTGAAAGTTTGCTTCACTTGCTTGCTTCCTGTTTGTGGGCAGGATGCAGAGGAGAGCCAGATCAAGGTTCAGGTGTGCATCTACGCCTTTGACCTGCTCTATCTGAACGGGGAGTCGCTGGTGCAGAAACCGTTCCGCACCAGGCGACAGCTTCTGCGAGATAACTTCACAGAGGTGGAGGGGCAGTTTGTCTTCGCCAAGTCCATGATCTCTTCTAACACAGAAGAAATTGAAGACTTCCTAGAAGAATCCATCAAAGGTAAAGAAATTAAACAAAAACATTCTTCTGTCCACATGGTTATGTAGGTGCGTGTGCGCATTCACTTTAAAAAGAAAACTGATTCTGCAAGGTAGCGTTACAAGATTGCTTGTGCTGGTCTTGCATCAGGTATCATCATTGCTTTGTTAGGTAACTTTGAGTTAGGTACCTGCGATAATCTAGGCGCTTGGCGTGGATGCAGACTGCCTTGTGTGACACTGATAAATTGTTTTGTCAGGTAACTGTGGGGGTCTGATGGTTAGGATATTTGATGTGGATACCCACTTCTTTAAGCTGATACTAAAATTGCTTTGTCGGGTAACTGTGGGGGTCTGATGGTCAGGATTTTAGATGTGGATACCCACTTCTTTAAGCTGATACTGACACTGGGATTGCTTTGTCGGGTAACTGTGAGGGTCTGATGGTCAAGATATTTGATGTGGATACCCACTTCTTTAAGCTGATACTGACATTGGGATTGCTTTGTCGGGTAACTGTGGGGGTCTGATGGTCAAGATATTTGATGTGGATACCCACTTCCTTATGCTGATACTGACATTGGGATTGCTTTGTCGGGTAACTGTGAGGGTCTGATGGTCAAGATATTTGATGTGGATACCCACTTCTTTATGCTGATACTGACACTGGGATTGCTTTGTCAGGTAACTGTGAGGGTCTGATGGTCAAGACACTTGATGTAGATGCAACTTACGAAATTGCCAAGAGATCCCACAATTGGCTGAAGGTAAGTCATAATAACAACAGCAGTAATTTATTAATTTTGAACAGCTGCGGCCCTGCTTTTTTGTTGTTGTTGCTTTTTTCATGCAAAGCAAAGATTCTGCAAATACTACAAGTATATCTTCTCTTCATGTGATCAGCTATAAGTTTGAGCAAAGACTATCATGTAATTATTAGTAGTCTTTGTAGTTAGCCCCGCAGCCAGTTGTAAAGGGCCATAACTCCATGCCCAGCCTTGTGTTTGGGTGTGGATTGCGCTGTCGTATTGTAGGCATTGTCTGGCCAGAGGACACTGCAGGTGGAATTTCTTCTGTTACAGCTGAAGAAGGACTACGTGGATGGAGTTGGGGACACTCTGGATGTTGTTGTCATCGGTGGTTTCTCGGGCACTGGAAAGCGTACCGGCAAATATGGTGGCTTCCTGCTGGCTTGCTATGATGAAGAAAATGAAGAGTTCCAGTCAATCTGCAAGGTGAGGTTTGATTTCTGGCTGGATATTTTTGGGGTATGAATGCAAGGATATGTATGTGGTCATTTAAAACAAAACAAAAAGAAGCATTGCGTGTACTGATGCAGTTTCATGTGAAACATCACGCGGGAGGCAAAGTCCTTTGAAATGAAAAAGATGCACAGTCATTTAAAATTTGAACCAGAAAGGTGCATGCAAAGTCAGTTAAAATTTAATATGAACATTGGATGCAGTTTCATATGAAACAGTTATGGATGCTAAGTCATTTAAAATGAAATAGTAAATGCATCATTGAAAACGTAAAACTAAGGGAACCAGGAATACAGTAACACTCTCTGCTACACATTGTGTGGTATGTTATAGAATATTTGTACATTGCTTCATTAGCTTAATTTACAGATTTGAGAGTGTCTGGAGAGGAGGAGAGAGAAAGAACAACAGCCACAACAGATAAGTTTTTTCTACAGTTATATGGTGTTTAGAACACTTCATTAAACTGTTGATATCTATTGACTCAACAGATTGGCACAGGATTCAAAGACGAAGACCTTGAAAAGCACTCAGAGTTCTTCAAAGGCCACGTGTTGCCCCAGCCTCGCCCATACTACCGCTGGGACTCAGCTGTGGAACCAGACCACTGGTTCGATGCTGTGCAGGTCTGGGAGATCAAGGTCGCTGACCTCTCCATCTCGCCCACCCACAAAGCTGCCATCGGGCTGGTAGGTAGCAGACAACTGCAGTAAGCAAGTGGACATCCTGTCAGCCTCACAGGGTCACCTCAGGACAAACGAATCACAGAAACTGTTTTGATAAAAGCCTAAAACCGTTTTCTCCGAGACCTGAGTTTGGAGGGGAAAAAATATACAAGTACTCCTTCAGCCAAAGTTTTTTTTTTGTAAGATGTTTTGTCAGCCACACATGGTCACCTCAGGACAAACAAATCACAGAACCTGTTTTGATAAAACCCTAAAACTGTTTACTCCAGGACCTGAGTTTGGAAAAAATACATATATAATACAAGTACTCCTTCAGCCAAAGTTTTTTTTTGTGGGGTAAGATGTCAACCTCACAGGGTGACTTCAGGACAAACAAATCACAGAGCCTGTTTTGGTAAAACCCTAAAAACCCTCCAGGACCTGAGTTTGGAGCACAAATAATCTATACAAGTACTCCTTCAGCCAAAGTTTTTCTGGGTACAGCTGTTCTGTCAGTCTTACAGGGTCACCTCAGGACAAACAAACCACAGAGCCTGTTTTGGTAATACCCTAAAACTATTTTCTCTACGTCCAAACCTAGAACACTAGCAGTCGATCTTGTTTCAGATTTTTGTTTTCTCTAGGACCCTAGTTTAGAAAAATACATACAAATACTCCTTCAGCTAGAGATTATTATTTAAGACTTTTTTCTTGTCTTTTTAATGTACAGATGTTGGTTGTACAGAGAAGGTGCCACACTGCACAGTTTGGGTTATGTGTACATATTGTTAGTCTTCAAATATTTGTTGAAATCTGCTTCTATGGTCTACCAAATTGCATCCTTTCTAGGCTCAGAGTTGGTGGGCAGTTGGTCTCCATTTCAGACTCAAGTCTTAGTGCTAGATTTCCCTTCTTTATACTGTGTGTGAGAGAGAGAGATCTTTTTCTTCTTGTTCATAATTCAGTATTTATGTACATTCAGTGTTAGGGGATTTAAGATTTATGTATGTTCAGTGTTGGGTAATTCAAGATTTATGTCTGTTCAGTTTTAGGTGATTCAAGGTTTATGTATGTTCAGTGTTGGGTGATTCAGGATTTATGTGGGTTCAGGTTGATCCAGAGAAGGGGATTTCGCTGAGGTTTCCAAGGTTCCTGCGTGTCCGTGATGACAAAAAGCCAGAGGAGGCCACCAGTGCATCACAGGTAGTGGGAATAACTGTGTCTGAGTTAATTTTTGCCCCAGAAAGTCACCTTGGCTTTTTTAATGATGGACATTATTATTTCACTGCTGCATATATATTTACATGAAATCATCTTTGATCGTCTTCTTGTGAAGTTTAACCAGCGTGCAGTTATTTTTGTTGTTGTTGTTTTTCCCAAAAAACCTTTTGGACATTTTTCTCTTTCAGATTTGCTTTTCAAAGTACTATATGACGTATTCTTCTGCAACACTGGCTTGGCTTTATATTTTAGACATCAGATTTTTCTGCCAGTAGACAAAAGTCCATCAGTTAAGGAGCAGCCAGGGTCATTTTTGAGTAAAAAGGGAAATGTGCCAAACTGTATGAGGATTTATAGGGTGGTGTTTGGGTAACAGATTTGTGAATTTTGATTGAATCTTATGTTTGATTTTTGCTGAATTTCAGTGCGAGTTTTATGAACTTGTTTCAGGTGGCGGATATGTACAGAAGCCAGCAGCAAATACAGAACCAGAAGTCAGGAGATTCCAAGCCAGGGGATGAGGAAGACTTCTATTAAATTACAACAGACTTTGGTTTTCGATCCTTCTCTAGTGATGTTTGTACCATCATCACAAACGTCCATAGCCTTGTAACAGACGTACAGTCATCAGAAGCTTCTGGTGAATCTCTGCCAGTTCAGATCCGTTGTGAAAGACTTCCAAAATGTGGGAATGCTGCAAGACTGAAGGGCCATTTGTGAGATTTAGGCCAGACTGGCCTCTCTTGTTTGTGGCTTGCTTGGGTCAGGTCCATGGGTTTAGCACACAAAATGTTTATGGTATTATGAACTAAAAGCAAACCTGGTCATAAAAAAGCTGACCTGATCAGAATTGTGAGTAAAGTGTGAAACTGGGATTTTTGTCATTTTAGGAAATATTTATTTGTTGTATTTGTAAGGCATTTCCGGGATATGTTACAAAAATTGCAAGTAAACTGTGTGTGTGTGTAATAATAATCAGTGTTAGGCTGTCCAATATGTTGGCCATGCCACAGACCATAATGTGGGGTTTTTTCTTGGATGCTATAAGTGTCATCTTTGTCAAATTTTGCAATAGAACATCAAGAGCTTTACCTATGCATACCTTACCTATGCATACCACTTTCAGTGACCTTGGCTGAATTTCAAGGTTGCACAAGTATCAGGCTGTTAAAACTGAAAGTTTAGTGTCCTGGTATAATCTTTTCTGTTTGAGTTCAAACTTAGTAAACATGTAGGTCAATTCTGTTTTTGATTTTTTTTTTTCATGAGAGATAATTGAGGCTTGACAAGCGTCTGCCTTGGATTTTTCTCAGACACTGTTTTCAGCTAGACCTTTAAAATTTTGCATGATTATATAACTTATATTGACATCTGCCCTGACCTCGTTTCAAAGTCACAGGGTGCTGAAAATGTAACAGGTAGTTTATTTTCTCAGTATGTTTTTGTGTGATTTTGATTAAACTTTGTATTAACAGGATTGTGCAAAATATGCTTTTTGACTTTGGTTTGTATTTAAGAGACGTTACTGATGAGTTTCCAGACTGCAAAAACTTCTGATATTCGCTGTTTCTTGTAGACTTTAGAAGTCAAGCCATTTCAGCTTTGCATAATGATCACCCTGATGAAGCTTGACACTTTCATGCCAGTCTCTGTGCCTTCTTGAATTTCATGGTCAGAGCAGCTTCAGAAATTTGCAACTGAACATTATGATTGGGGGGGGGGGGGGGGGGTTGGACAAATTATTATCTAGTAACTAGATGAGTTCAGACTTTTATGACTGCTGCGTAAAAATACATAGACATACTCAAGAACATAGTGATTTAAGCAACTTTTGCCTTTATTTGAACAATCTAAAGGATGTTGTTGTTTTTCCTCTGTAAAGACCTTAATGTGAGCATTTTCTCACATGGGGAATCATTCAAGCTTGGCACAGTGACAGCCCCTTCAAGCTTCATCATGTGTCTGTGCCAGGTTTGATGACTTTCAGCCATTTGCAAGGATGTAGGAGGGTTTGATGAATAAATGTTTGTTTAAAAATTAGTCATGAGATTGACATGTTTCTGGTGTACAGCAAACTATGACAGCCTTAATGTTTTAATGTTTGCTTTTTTTCCTGGAGTATTTAAGAATATTTTATGTGACATGATACTTGACCTTTGCTCATCCATGCTATTTTTGATGACCTTGTGCTCATCCATACTAGTTTTGATGACCTTGACCCATGTTTCAGTCAGTGAAATTTATTTTTTAAATAATAACAGTTATAGATGTGTGTTTCCTACTGCTCTTCTCATTTTATACAATGCTTTCAGCCTGAATGTTGGGAATGTGAGATAGCATACACTTTTTTCTGAATCTTCACAAGACAAAATTGCCCTGATATAGCTGTCGTGGTTAACAGGCATAATAAAATATCCATCTATCACAAGACAAAACCCACAGTTGATGTAAGTAGCATAGACGTCCGGATGTCAAGATCCAGGCATGTATATTTTTTAGTACGGATGTGTCCCTTGTGGAAAATTTGGGTCACCTTACCTGGGTAAGGCACAGCAACCATAAGAGCAGTGCTACCCATTCCTAATGCTACCCATTCCTAATCCTACCCATTCCTAATCCTATCAGTGTGTGCAGTATTTTTGTGTGGATTTTTAACTTGTGCGCTGATGTTGATGCATGTGACTAATTGTATTCATGGGCTGCATGGACACTATAAGTCTTCACGGGAAGCTGACTGGGTGAAAAATCCACTGCAGCACCAGGGACGTGTGCCCATGTCAGTATTGCGCCAGTTTTTTTTGTTTGGATGCTCTACCAACTGAGCTGTCCCAGATGTGTGCACACAGATAACATGTTGATGCATGTGATTGCACACGGAGGCTTCACGGGAAGCTGACTCTGGGTGAAAAATCCACTGTGGCACTATGGACTTGTGCCCATGTCAGTATTGCGCCTGTTTTTTTCAGTTGGATGCTCTCCCAACTGAGCTGTCTCAGATGTGTGCACACACATGCTGGTGCATGTGATTGCACATGGAGGCTGCACAAACACTATGAGAGTCTTCACTGGAAGCTGACTCTGGGAGAAAAATCCACTGTGGCCCATGTCAGTATTGCACCTGGTTTTTCAGTTGGATGTTCTACCAACTGAGCTGTCCCTGACCTCAGTGTATGCAGTCCAGCATAAAGGTCGACTGATGCTGAATTTAGTATTATTATTGACTGCTTTTATATAGTACTGTTCTCTGCTCTCAAGCAGTCTCGCTGCTTTTAACATGTTTTTGTTGTTTTTAATGCATTCTGGGTTGTTAGTGCTCCATAATCCACCAAACTCTGACATGAACTATAGGCTCTTTAATGTGTCTTTTTGCATTTTTTATATACACACAGATGACCATGGTCTTGTTTAAAGGACTGCTTTTTGTTTTGTTATTTTGTTGGTGAAGTATTTTATTGTTGAAAATAATTATGGTGCATGCTGGTTTGATATTAGTTTCTTGCTAGAAGCGTGTACAGTAAGGTAATCAAATTGTATGTTTTATAATGAACATGTATGAATTTGACCTCGTGTTTTGTGAAGTATGTGCTATTAATGACTGTAATAAGAATAAATACAAAACTGCTTTACTGTTTTCCACACTGCTTTGTAGCTAAAAAGGAATGTTCTCATGTTCATTCAGATGTTCAAGGCTGTGGGCTAAAAACTGAAATTCCTAATGCCTGTCATCTCTGAAATCTCACCTTCAAACTATCCGACTGACTTAGTGTGTGTGCGTGAGCAAACTAGTCTGTTTGGGCTGTTTTGATTCTTTGGCTGTGCTCCTTTTTTTTTAGAGAAATAACACATTTTTTTTCTTTTTTTAAACAACATTTTTATTATTGTCTGAAGAAGCATTCATCTGGTTTTGTTAGTTTTTTTGTTTGTTTTTTTTTTAATCAAAATATTTTGATACAATTTTGAGCACTCAAGAGTAATCCTTCATCTTTTCACCTTGCTGTCTTCAAACTGCAACACTGGACATCCAAGACCACAGGCAATGTTCTGTGCTACAACTGGTAAATGCACTGGAAGAAGACTAACAGAATAGTTTGCTCATCATCAGCATCAGATCCTGCCTTGATTAAAGTCCTAACAAGTTCCAGTTTCTGTGAGTAAGGTTAACAGGATATTTTAAGCTTCATTAAAAGCCTGAGTCGTCTACGCTAACTCTCTCCTGGCATGTGAGTAAATACAAAGTATATAAACACCATCAGAGGTACATCTTTATTTGAAGTCTTTTTACATAAGTGATATTAGACTGATCTTATTATCAAGATAACAACATCAGTCAGCAAGTTACACCAGACCAAAAGCCTTCAAGAAGAAGAAAAATAATTAGTATACACTTATTTACAGTCCCAGAAACATTCACTTTAGTTATTTTCACCTGATCTATATCACACCTGCAGAAACACCTGCACACACATATACTAACACATTTGTACACACTAAATGTATACTTGCATGATGATACAATGTATGGAAACTGGCATACTTTCTGACACACTTTCAATCCACTCACCTCTCCCGCAACACATCCACAGACCTAGACATATACACATTCTTAAGAAGATTAATAAGGGAGGGTCACAAAACTGAAAGTGAGAATGGGTGCAATAATGACCAGGAGTCATTCTTAATGAGCTAGGTTATGGCAGGTCATGAAATCAAAAGTGATGTGTATGAGGAGCGAAGCTTCAAGAACAGCTGGGCGACATGGAGGACCTGGAGACCGCAAACTTAACCTAAACATGTGGATTATTGAGGCAGAGATATGCTTGGATGCAGAAAGAGAAAGCTGACTATTCCAGATTATTTAAGCTGTATCACGGTCTTTGTCAGCCGTCTGGTGAACTTGAAAGTGGCATGTCAAGATTCATGGGCATCACTCCCCAGAATTGCATACATTGCATTCTTATGTTGCACAATGAATATTGCTTTGTACAACTTCCACAACACGCAAAATCTTTTATGTGTATTTGTGAGGGACTAAGTATGTGACACAAAAAGTATCATGTGTTCATGATACGGCTTCTTTTTCCATCAAGCAGTCACTTTCCAGAATTAATTGTGAAGATTGGTGAGGGCAGTAGGAAAACAATACTGAGAAAGGGAGTGAAGAGTGATTTTGGTATATTCTGGTAGTTATTCAAAGTCCTGGTTGTTCAAAACATGGTTATGTATCTATTCACCCAATTGAATCTAAATTTGGGTTAAAAGTCGACCCAGCTCCCCAGCTACGAACAGACTAATATAAACGATGAAAATAATGAAATTTGATCTGCTTATCTTTCATTTGGATTTTTTTTTTTTTTTTTTAGGAGAACCAAATGTGGCCGTGTTAAAGATTATGACACTGTAGGGAGTGCGCTGGGGAAAAAAGAGTGGGACGAGGTAAAAAATAAAAACGAGAGGCAGAACTGTTTAGTTGAACAATGCAAAACTGAGTTTTATTTAGAACGTCTAATATAAGTTTACTTGTTTGACGCTCAAGGAAATATTGGTATGCTTTCGTTAATAAAACTGTTTAAACCAACGACAACAAAAAACTGGGTGACATGCGCAAATTTCCAATGCAAGCACCTTTTCAAGCAACAAACAAAAAAGTGTTTGCACTGAAAATTTACGTTGATGTTTTAAAAGAAAAAATTGCGGGGCGAATGGTCTCTGTGTGTGTGTATGGGGGTGGGGGGATGGGGGTCTGTTTTACTTTTGTTGTGTATTTATGACAAAACCTCTTTTTACTTGAAATTGTTTGACATGGGCAAACATTAATACCTTCAATTAAATGTTTTTGTCAACCTGTCGTCTGTTCCGAAGTGGTCTGGAAATCTTCTAATGATCACTTCGAGCACTGCCTCGCCGGTTCCTCTATGACCAGAACAACGGTTCACAAAGCCCCTATATGGTTACGCGAAGTTTATGTAAAAAGATGAAGGCGACCGAAACTTTTCACGGAATCACGCATTCTCATCATGGCGACCACCGATAGTGCCGGAGATGGACGGCTTGAGAAAATGGAAGTGGACTTCAGTGCCGCCGTGGACGAAAAGATACCAAAATGTGAACAGCTGACAAAGGTAATACGGTTATCTCAGAAAAGTATTCGGTTCTAATAGTTTACCGGTATTCAATTCTTAGAAGATAACAGTCGCCATGCAAAGTACCAAGCCCAACTCACACTAGAGCCAGTAGTCGTGAGTAGATGAGCTGCTTTAGTCATTGTATCAGTAAATGCCAGTCACATTAGACGTGAAACGTGGGTATTTTTCTCTTCTGTTTACTAGATTCCGTGGCCACAGTTAACATGTTCATCGGTAAAGTCATGCTATCTACCACAGACTCGGCACGGCCAGAACTGACTTGCCCAAACTGTTACTGTGCTATTGCTAAGTGGAATTTATATTTTGTAAGGAGTCATTGTATAAAAAGCAACACTATAGCGTAAGGCCCATTCCTACCTTCCAAACACTGCACACCATGCAGTTTACTCTCCATCGTTGCCGTGTGTTTTTCATCAGCAACTGTCCTGGGACACCAAAAGTTTGCTATCTTTACTGGAACCAATTTGGCCCTCAAACCAGGGATCCTGCTCAGGACAGCAACTAAGCAAGTCAGATGGCAGAGTTTCACCACCCCAGCAACTTCTTCTTAACTAGGCAACATTTCCATTTTGTGTTAATTAATCTGCTCACGAGTGACTGGAACACTGCATTTAAATTAAATTTAAAATGAAACCAAGATTAAAGCAGTCCAGAGGCGAGCGGCACACTTTGTCCTCAACAGGTTCAGGAACACCTCAAATGTCAACAACATGCTGGAAGCATTGGGCTGTCCCACTCTGGAGCAACGATGCCAGACTTGCAAACTGTTGATGCTCTACAATCTTTATAACTTGAACAAAATTCTGGTTTTGAAGTTGAGTTTGAGAAAACAAAAAATGAGAGAACACACAAAAATTAAAAATGTATGTTAAAAGATTCTGAATTTATTTGAATATATTCCAAATAGTCTAAAACAATGATTGTCTAAACATGTTAGATCAGCTAGATTCCAAGCAATGGAACTGTCCATAAATTCCTGTCCTAATTGCTTGGAACTAATGGAAGCGTGAGATGGAGCTTTGTGTTTAACTTCCTAATCCTACCAATTTACTGAGATGAGAGTGAGACTGACAATGAAAAGTTGACTTTTTTTTCTTTTGTTGTTGTTGCCACTGTTGACTAGTTACAACAACAGCTTAGAGTCAGGAAACCTGCACAGTTGGATGAGTTAATTAGCACAGGGGCTGTCATTGAGTAGGTTTCATGTGAACTACCTCAGTACCTGGCGAATAATAATTTGTAATGTTTGTTTTTTGCTTTCAGCAAGGGAAATTGACAGAGGCGCTGGAAATACTGCTGTCACTAGAAAAACAGACTCGTACAGTAAGTGATCATACTCCTGAAATTCAAAATTCAAACTGAATTGACCAGAAAGTGAATAATTTGTCCTCTTTCATGAGATATTACAATCTAAAGAAGTTGTACATGTAACATGATGTTGCAGTTTTAGAGTTTTATTGTGTTATGGTTTAATTGTACATGATGTTGCAGTTTTAGAGTTTTAGTGTGTTATGGTTAATTGTACATGATGTTGCAGTTTTAGAGTTTTATTGTGTTATGGTTTAATTGTACATGATGTTGCAGTTTTAGAGTTTTAGTGTGTTATGCTTTAGCTTTCTCAGGTAAGAGTGTTGAATATGGTTCAGTCCAGACTCAGTGATTACTGCTGGAAGTAGAAGTAGGCTGCTAATGTGGTAGACTGGTACTGCGGTAGAGTATTTTATAACACAGTTGTGACAATAGACCACAGTTTTTGTTTTAGCTGATTGAAATTAACACTTGTATAGTACTAGCAGTAACAGTATGCATCAAGAAACCACATTCTAACTTAACTATGCAACTGAAAGCTGTAGCTGACAAGTGTATTTCTGTTCTATTGTGGAGCTCTCAGAGTGATGTCAAAGATATCTAAAACAAAGTTGACTGTTGTGTTAGCATTCTGAAACAGAGCCAAACACACAAAGTGTTAAAAAGTAATGCTGATTTTAATAGGATTTTTAGTGTTCCTAGTAAAAGTAGCAGTTTGTTTTATTTTTATTTTTTTAACCTTTCGTGTTTCAATCTGCTGTCAAATATTTTAATGAATTTGTATAAATCACTGACTGGCTACAAAATGTGCGCTGTAATGTCATTTCAGGCATCGGACACTCACTCCACAGGAAAAGTCATGATGGCCATAGTAAAGAATTGCTTTGAGGCCAAGAACTGGGATGCCCTCAACGAAAACATTGTGCTGCTCACAAAGAAGAGAGGACAAATTAAACAAGTGAGTGTGTTACTGTTAGGAGTTTGTCCTTGATTTCCAAGTTAAGTGTGTTATCACTAAATCTTTATCCATGATATGAACAGACTGTGTTCAACTGTTTCCAGAAGTAATGCATAGGACAGTTATAGGAGAGCCTGCTGCTGCGGCAGCTTTTTCAGCTGATCTGTGTATGGGTGGGGTTAGAATGTTTGTGTGGGGGTGGGGCATGTTTGTGTGTGTGTTGGCATGATCATGCGTGTGTGTGTGTGAGGGTGCGTTGGTGGTTGGGTGGTTGTGAGTATGTAGGTGTCTGTCAGTGTATAATCATATTGTGGGTGGCTGGGTGTAAAAATGCTTTAGTGTTGTTATATATGCATTTACAGTAGTTGTCTTTTTGTTGTTGTTGTTGATTGTCATGATTTTGTTGCTGATGTTGATAATATTCAGCACCATGAGCTCTATATGAGCTTTTACAGGATATAGCACTATGTCAGAGTTTTTATTAATATTATTAAATAAGGCATGTGAACATATGTTGTTGCTGAGTCATGTTGTAAGTACTCTTGTCCTGTTGAAATTCTGTGCTGGTTTTGCTGTTTGAACACTGTCTGGATTTTGGAACTGTATTGTCCACAGTGGTATAGGAAAGATGTGTGGATTTTTCAGGCAGTAACTAAGATGATCCAAGAGGCTTACACCTATGTGGAGAAGACCCCCAGCATGGATGTCAAGCTGAAGTTAATTGACACTCTGCGCACTGTCACTGCTGGCAAGGTCTGGGAGGGAGAAAGAGAGAGAGAGTGTGTGTGTGTGCATTTGTGTGTGTGTGTGTGAGTGTGTGTATGAGTAGTGAGTGAGTGTGTGTGTATGATGTGCATGCCACAAGTTAGTCAGCGACACTGACATTCCTCTGTTAGTTGTGGCGTTACGCTTGTGGGACACTAAATCAGGCAGGCTGCCCGCTTATGGTGACCGTTTTGGTTTTCCATTTGTGGGTTGGGTCTACCCTGTTGCTGTACCTGAGAGTTGACCAGGGACTGGTGTGTCTGTGGTCATAGTGAATGGTACAGACATTCCTACTTTTCTTTTTACTTTTTGTTTCACTATTTCTCCTCTCTTTTTGTTTGTTTGTATTTTTATATTTTTTTTATCTGTATTTTATACCTAACTATAGATTATGTGTGGGCATAAAAGTTAAACATGGGGGGGGGGGGGGGGGGGGTGTAGTTCATAAGAAGTCAGAATTGTGTCATTTCAGGTTTTTTATATTACTGGAGAATATGACACTCATAAATAACCCTTAACTGCTTGCAGTGCATAGCACTTAGTAAGCACTCTGTAGTATATTGTTTTGAGCGTATTTTTTTCTTGTTGTTTCAAGGTGTTTAAGTTCTGTTCACACTGAGGTGTTGCATCACAATTCTGTGACCTGTCCACCAGATCTACGTGGAGATTGAGCGTGCACGGCTAACCAGGACGCTGGCTAAGATCAAGGAGGATGCGGGTAAAATCACAGAGGCTGCCGACATTCTACAAGAACTGCAGGTGGGCTTTTTCGTTCTCTGGCTAGGTAGCTGTACTGCGTCAGATGAAAGGTAAATGCTGGTGCTTTTGTGGAATGTTCTGTACCAGTGCTTTTATTTCTGTTTTATCAGCTGTGAGATTCAGTCACCTATGTGGGACCAGGTTTGGGAATCATATGAGTTTCTGTCATTTTCAGAAATTTGGCTTTCAGCCGTCCATGGTGGAGCAAAATATTGAGGAAGAAAAAAAAAGGGGGGGGGGGGGAGTCTGAATTCATTGTTTTGCCAAATTTTCTTAAATGGTTTGCATGCATTCTCAAACATTTACAGAAGTGGTTAAATTTGTGATCATTTAGCTTAAAGTTAAACCTCGGTGACATTTTTTCTTCAGCATATCGTCTCAAGATGACTTCTTTAAAAAACAAACAAACCAAAAAACGTGAACAGAGGCAGTACTGTTCTGGATGACAATGTGAAAAATAAATGGCAGTGGGGCTTGTTCTCAAAAAAGGTTGGAGATACAAAAATTGGTGAGTTTAGTGAACGACTAATGTGCCAGGTTAGGCATGATGCATGTTTGGTTGAAAACGATGTGGCATGCTAGAAGTGAAGTGTTGCATGTTTCGTCAAACACATGCAAAAGGAGCATTATCAGAACCACTGCATGTTTTTGGAAAATAACACCACCATATCTATTCAGAGCACATTGTAATGATTGCAGTGAATTTATTCAAACTAAGTTCCCCAAAACACAAAAATAGATGGGGGGGGGGGTGGGGGGAATCCTTCTTCAGGTTTGACCAGTGTTTTTTGTCATCAGGTAGAGACATTTGGATCGATGGAGAAGAAGGAGAAGGTGGACTTCATCCTAGAGCAGATGCGGTTGTGTCTGGCCAAGAAGGACTACATCCGCTGCAGTATCATCAGCAAGAAAATCAGCACCAGGTTCTTTGAGGATTCATCTTCCATGGTGAGGAGGACCAGTCACTGACAAGAAAAAGGCCTGCATAGGCTTTGCTAACCCACTGATTAATGGTTCTCACAGTGCTGCCATATGTACAGCTCATTGTTGATCTGAAGCCATGTGCACAGGATGCCAGCACTGCAGGATTTATTTCCATTTCTGGAGCGTGGAGGGTTTTATGCAAGGAGTGTATCATGGCTGAAGATAGTCCCCACATAGCCAGGCAGCACATGACAACAGTTTAGTGTACGTAGCCTTGGTGTTCTGGTTGGTGTCAGTGTGCTGTGATACAGCCCAGGCGGCACATGACAACAGTTTAGTGTACGTAGCCTTGGTGTTCTGGCTGGTATCAGTGTGCTGTGATACAGCCCAAGCAGCCAGGCAGCACGTGACAACAGTTTAAAATATGTAGCCTTGGTGTTCTGGCTGGTGTCAGTGTACTGTGACACAGCCCAAGCTACATCACGACCCATGGGTCAAATCTGTGAGGGAGGAGGCAGCTGTAAGGCATGATACGGTCCATTTTTACCAATGTTTTGAGCATGCTGCATTGGTGCTATTGATTCTACAGTGTAAGGAAGTTTCTAGTGTACTTTACATACGGTTTTGGATGTACAGTCACTTTGGTTTGACTGGATGTTCAGTACTGGGATTCATCCATGGATTTTGTGTTCCCAGGATTTCTTTCTGGTGTTGGTGCTTTTCCTTCCGTTTCACATCAATTTTCATGGGGGGGGGGGGGGGGGTATGGTATGATGATGCATGTATTTGGGATGTTTAGTGTTGGCACAACTTTTGAAAAGCAGCTATGTTCTTGATTCAGTGTTGTTCTGCTGCCTGTGTTGCTTTGTGTCACATACTTCCTGTGAGTCTGAATTTGAATGTTATGTTTGGGTGCAGGACCTGAAGTTGAAGTTTTACCAGCTGATGATTGAGTTGGATGAGCATGAGGGGTCATACCTGGCCATCTCCAAACACTACCGGGCCATCTACGACACGCCGCAGATCAAGGAAAACAAAGAGAAGATGAAGGAGGTGGGTTGTTTACTAGAGTCAGTCTGACAGAGAAGAATTGAAACTGGTTTTATCCTGCAGTTGATTTAACTTCTGTCTGTCTGTCTCTCACATGCTCTCTCTCAGTCTCACATGCTCTTTCACTATGTCTCTCCCTCTTTCTTACTCGCTCTCTCTCTCACTGTCACACACTCATTCTGTCTCTCACTCACCATGCTCTTTCTGTCTCTCTCTCACTCTAAGTCTCACATGCTATCTCACTCTCATACACTCTTTCTGTCTCACTGTCACTTTCTCACTGTCACACGCTCTTTCTCTGTGTGTCTCTCTCACTCTCACATGCTCTTTCTCTCTGTGCCTCTCTCACTCTCCCATGCTCTTTCTCCCGCTGTCTCTCTCTTTTTCAGCCATCTGCTTTGAGCATACTAGTTGTCAAAAGTGGTAATGTCTTTATTTATCAGGTTCTGCTGTGTTTGGTGTGTAGAGTTGTCTCTATGCTGAAAAATAAAACAAGTGGTGGCGTGTGTGTATGTGTGCAGGCCTTGAAATGCGTCGTGCTGTATCTTGTGCTGGCACCGTACGGCAACGAGCAGTCTGACCTGATCCACCGAGTGAAGGAGGACAAGTGCCTGGAGCAGATCCCCAAGTACAGGTACAAGGCTCCTAGCATGCTCACAACTCTGAGTCGTCATTTTATCTGTCAGCATTGAGTTCTCTCCCATCTCTCTCCACTCCTCCCCTTCTTTCCTTCTGGAGGGTGGGTAGAAGCTGTTATGCTGCTGCATCATTTCGTCTTTCACCATCCGGTTCTCTTTTTCTTACCTCTCCCTGTCCCACCCCCCTCGTCTCACCCACCCTCTCTCTTCTGGTCCAGATATCTCACTTCTCTGTTTCGGGGGGGGGGGAGGGGGGAGGGGGAGCTGTTGAAGCTACTGCACTTTGGCGTGCAGTTGTTTGGCCGCTTTATCATACAGCTTTGGTTTATGTCTGAAGAGTTACCTGAGCAGAGCTGGGTGGTAGGTAACCTGCTGCTGACAAAACAGTCTTTACCACCCTCAGCCTCTGTGCAAGGGACTGCTTTCCAACAAAGGGGCTTGCCCACATTTTGGTGCAGTCAGCAGTGGAATAGTGACAAAAACAGCTGAATACAGCTTTATAACAACTTGCTGATGACTGCCTCTGTCCTTTGCACCAGGGATCTGCTCAAGTGCTTCACGACGCCGGAGCTTATCCAGTGGAAGATGCTGTGCCAGAACTTTGAGACAGAGTTGAAGTCAGGCTCTGCCACCAGTGTTCCGACCCATGTCTTCAACCCCAAACAAGAGAATGGCGTCAAGCGGTGGACTGACCTCAAAAACAGAGTGGTGGAACACGTGAGTGGTTTTCACATCTCATTGTAGCCTGCCTCAGTCCTTGTGCTCAGAAGGAGACTGGCTTTGTGTGTGTTCACATGCAGGAAGATGACAAGACACATGTCTTGATTTTGATCTTGATGCACACTGCAACTAGTGTAAGTGCGATACCCTGACGGGACCCAATCTTGGGTATAGCGTCAGCGGACAAGGGGGGACCACCCGATGTTTTAGGGGCAGCGAGAGATTTGTGTCTTAAAACTTTCTAATGTCTTACTACTAACTATTTCCTGTTCTAAGTTGTTCCAGTCGATGGTAGTCCTGGGAAAGAAAGAATATCATGTTAAAGATCTGTAGTCCATCTCAGAGTTTAGTGGATTATGGAAACAACTAAATAACCCAGCGTGCACTGAAAGTGTCAGTCTTTGCACTGTTGAAGTTAAACTCCATATAGAAGAAGAAGGCTGTATTTGGGTGTAAATTTAATTTTTAGCAATATAGTGAGGGACAGATGTATGAAATAGCTTTGCAAGACAAAGGTGCAGTTTTACCTGTCTTTTCTGCTGGTTTGTTTTTTTGTCACAATGTTGACTGGATAACTAAGTTATTTGCTGGATTCCTTGTGTGTGAAATATTCACTGACTGCATATATAGCAAAAGGTGAAGATAGATGAGATGGAATGCAATTATTTGTGTTTTCTTGTGTGAAATATTCATATAGCAAAAGGTGTAAATAGATAGCTGGAATGCAGTTACTTGCCAAATTTGTTGTGTGAAATATTCATTGACTGCATATGTAATATAGCAAAAGGTGTAAATAGATGAGATGGAATGCAGTTATTTGTGGGATTTTTTTGTGTGTGGAATATTCATATAGCAAAAGGTGTAAATAGATGAGCTGGAATGCAGTTATTTGTGAAATTTGTTGTGTGTGAAATACTTATTGACTGCATACATAGCAAAAGGTGAAAATAGATGAGATGAAAGTTGATTGGGAATTTTGCTTGTAGGGCTGCTGCTGGAAAAAGCCATCTGTGAAAATGTTAAAAACAGAAAGCATTTACTTGTTAATTTGGTGCAGACCTGTGCAATGTGTAATGAATGAAATTTTCTTCTCACCACAGAATATCCGTGTCATGGCCAAGTACTACACTCGGGTTCGCATCAAGAGGATGTCTGAGCTTTTGGATCTTACTGATGGCGTAAGTTTGTGCAAAACAACACAGCCACTTTTCATGGCAGAAGCATGATAATCCTTCCTCTGTGCAATACAGTGCAGCTACATTTCATGGCAAAAGCATGATAATCCTTCTTCTGCAAAAAACACAGCCACTTTTCATGGCAAAAGCATGATAATACTTCCTCTGTAAAAAACAACACAGCCACTTTTCATGGCAGAAGCATGATAATCCCTCTGTGCAAAACAACACAGCCACTTTTCATGGCAGAAGCATGATAATCCCTCTGTGCAAAACAGCACAGCCACCTTTCATGGCAGAAGCATGATAACCCTTCCTTTTCATCATTTCTTAGTATCAGAGTTTGTGGCTGTTGTAGTGTAGAGGAACATGGTTGCTTTCTTTGGCTAAATCATGATGCTTCTTCTTCCGTATCAGAGTTTGTGGCTGTTGTAGTGTAGAGGAACATGGTTGCTTTCTTTGGCTAAATCGTGATGCTTCTTCTTCCGTATCAGAGTTTGTGGCTGTTGTAGAGGAACATGGTTGCTTTCTTTGGCAAAACCATGGTGCTTATTCTTCTATATCAGAGTTTGCAATGGCTGTAATACTATAGAATAACACTGCTGTTTATGATGGCAAAATCATAATAATCATTCCTCCCACATCAGAGTTTGTGGCTGTTGTAGTGTAGACTAGCATAACTTCTTTAATGGCAAAATCATGGTACCCATTCATCCGTATCGGAGTTTGTGGATGTTGTAGTACATGACGTAGATAATAACACAGCAACTTTTATTGCAAAGTCATTCTTCTGTTCTGTTCTGTACTGATATAGTTTGTTGTGTTGGCTGGTGTGTTTCTGGTCATGGAATGTTACTGTGTGTGGTATTTGAATGCTTTCATTTTCTCAACACTAAATTCACTTCATGGAGGAGGAGAGAGGTTCACTGCATCAAATACAAAAATATTTTCTTGACCATCCTGTGAAATCAGTAATAACTAAAGTATTATTTTGGAAAAACAAATGTTTTGAGGTTGGATTTGAAGGAATCCAGAGAGGGTTTCTATCAGAGGGGAAGGCCATTCCATTGTGTTTGTGTTGTCTTGGCCAAAGGACTATGCGCTGAACCCCCACCCACCCCCAAGACTAAGGATAGGATTGAGAGGGCACAGCCCAGACCAGGATTTGAACCAGCAACCTCAGTAGGTCCCCCATTTCCCCCACCCAGGAGTCCAGCATCTTTCAACCACCCCCGACCTTTGGCTTTGCGACATATCCTCATTTTCGACATTTCCATTTTTGTCTTCAACCATTTCAGTTTGCTGCCCATTTTAAGCTGTGTAAATTAAGCTTTGCATGGTTGGAATGCTCACATGTGCAGGTGCCTGTGTGTCTGGGCATGTGTATGTCACTTGACAAAGGGGATTACCCTGAAAATTTGCAGATTGTGTGTCTGTCATAATAAATAAGTGTTCTTTTAAATCTTTCATGTGTTCGGATCTTGTTTTAGAATGCTAGCAGTCATTCTAGTTTCAGATTTTGTTTGTTACTTTAATTGTTATTATTTATTTCAGGAGACAGAGGAGTTTCTGTCCAACCTGGTGGTGAGCGGCACGGTGGAGGCCAAGATGGATCGCCTGGCAGGCATCGTGCAGTTCGCCCAGCACAAGGACCCCAGTGACATCCTCAACGACTGGGCCGCCAACCTCAGCCAGCTCATGAGTCTTGTCAACAAGACCAACCACCTCATCAACAAGGAGGAGATGGTCCACGTCTTGCACTGAGGGCTGTAGGGGGTAGGGTCGAGGGGACAGGGGGTTGTTGGTATTCACTTTGGTGACGTTGGTCCCTAGGTTAGTAGGTTTTAGGGGAGGGGCGGGTGCAGGTTCTTAAAGCTGATAACTGTAAAGGGCCGGGTGCAGGTACTTAAAGCTGTTGACCGTCTTCTAGCTGGGCTGCCAACCCAAGTCACTTCAGGAGTCAACCAGTCCTGCCACCTAACGTCACCTCGTCATAAAGGCGATACTTTATAGATCACTTTAGCTGAGTGGATTTAGTTCCATGGGCTGGTAGGCTTAGGGTGGAAGTGGACAGAGTTGGGCATGTCGTCTTGACTTCAGCCTTATCTGCATACTAGTTGCTCTTGAACTAGCTGAAGTCTTATTATTTTTGCAGAATTATTTCCTGCTTGTAGGTCATTGCTTGAACTTTATAAGTTTATAAGGTGGTCAATAGAGGCAGTACATAGAATCCCTGTTAATTCTGTCAAATATTAGACACAGCATTGTATGAGTGTGTTTTAGCAAAAAGATTTGGGGGTAGGGGGCGTTCTTTTTTGTTCAAGTTAATAAACATGCCTCTGGAAATTATCTTGGGCTCAAGATTGTTGTACCATTACTATTTGTCAGTGTACTTGCATACATTTTGTACAAGTGAATTTCATACTGAATCCTGTTCATTGAATTCTCGCTTAGGTGTTTATCATAATTAGCAATGTCAGTTCATGTGTGTTTGTTCGACTTCCCAAAAGTCTGTGAGCCTGAAAGAAGCGTGAAATATTCTTGAGAGAAATAAAACTTCCAAGTGCTGCAGTTTGAGCTGCATAGACATGGCATGCTCCAGTTTTCATTGCAATTGTATGTTTGAAATAAAATGTCTGAAATGCATTTTTATGCTTGACTGGCTTTGTGTTTGTGCATGTTGATGTACAAAAAGGTGTAACAGTAAAGCAGTGCTTGGGGAGAAAAAACACAAAGGGTCGAAGTGTGTGTAATAAAAATGTTTATTGACAATGCATACTGAATATTAGTGAACATTCACAAACACTTTCAGTGAACACAAGCACCACGGAAAGTCATTTCACATAATTATTGTGTAGTTTTACAGGAGATGAACTCTAACACATCACTCCATTTTAAACTATCAAATGCAATTTTACCTGATGTGAGCTGTAATGAGAGGATCCGGTAAGGCTGTGAAAGAAGAATACAAAAGTAAACGTACAAAAGCATCAATATGGAGGGAGAGAGTTTGAAAGGCACTGAAGACTGCAAACTGGAATTCAAAGAAAATCCCCTAAAAAAAACATTCCAAAGTGTTTTCTCCAAAGAAAAAAGTATTACAATTCCGAACAAAATTTATATCTTGTCAGTATTTTGTCATATCAAACTTCCATTGTACAAAAATGAATTCATTCATCTAGTGAGATGCTAACAGCAGGCACCCAGACAAACAGGACTGGGAACTTCCTGGCAAAGTGCTTATTCCACAGTTGGTATTAGAAATTTGCTGGTGAAACTATTTTTTTCACTGCTGGTTCAAAATGTATGATTTCCTGCAGGTCCAGTTAGTTAGCAGCTTTTTGAATTTGTGCTTAGTACAATTTTCCATTGAATGCTTTTTTAATTAACTTTGTGGCCAACATTTTAAGGAAATCTTAACTGGAGCATAATGAAACTACTGAATGCTTTAAGAAAAAAAGAAAAAAAACATCCTTGAAGAAAATCCCACCACACCATAAAAATACAAAAATGATGTGCGGATGAATGTAAATTTGTCAAAACTTTATACTTTTTTTTTTAAGGCAAATGATTACAAACCAAAAAAGAACAAAAGAACTTGATGAATGTTATCAATAACAAACAATAGAAGTTGGGGGGGGGGGGGGGAATTTAAAGATTCCTGAGTAAGATGGATTTTGTTAGATGTTATTCTAGGAACAATAATCTCGTCTCACCAAAGGTTCTATTAAAGGCACTAAAGGATGTTTAACAACAACTTGAACAATGTACAGAGGAATACTATAAAATCACAAGAATTACAAGTAACAGTCCAACAAAGATGATGACATATTAAAATGCACAGGATTTTCAGTCAACCACAGCATGGTTGATGAGTGAGCGAGCAGGGGTGACGGGGATTTCTCATTGCTTGTGTATCACAGCATTCTTGCTGCATGTGCTGAAGACCGAGTATGAAGACTGTATGGACAAACACCAGTCATAACCCACAATGCGTATAATACAGAACAAGAACAAACTGTCACCTGAACAGTAAGCCTGGCTGTAAGACCCCAGAGCATGCCAACACATAACAGCAAGTTTTCAATCTAGCTGACAATCAATTTTCATTTGCAATGAAACCAACCAGGATGAAAATTTTGAAACTTGGAAGTCGTGCTTCCCTGGTACATAACCAGACATTATTCAGTCACTGTCTGAATTTGTGTGGTTGGGACACACAGGGACATTATCATATGCTCTGTTCTTGTCATGACTTCCACACATGTTAAAGACAGAACTGATACATTTCCCAACTTACATACAAAAAGTTTTCTTGGCAACTGCTTAAAAGATCTCTTTAAAGCTTCCCACAGCAATAATTTCTATTGAATTTTACACTTGCATATATCTGTTTCAATGATCTTGATTGACATTCAAGGTCAGAGTAATGGCAAAATAATAATTACTTTCCTGACAAGTTTTTATCCATCCGAGTTCAGACTTTATATGATTGTTACATATAATACCTTCTTTATTTGGAGTTCAAAATGAAGTCATAAACATCCATTTAAAGCTACAGACAGGAATGTGTAATTTGAACTTTTCATTTCAAGCAACTTCAATAAATAATAATATTGCATGCCTTAAGCTGAAAAGCAATCCAACAAAAGCATGCCTGTGAAATTTCTCAACAATGGAAATAGCTAAATTCATGACTGTTGGCCAATGTTCTCACACTTTATCATCAATGAACAGGTAGGAAAGAGACCCACGTCAGACTTTTTTTTTTTCATGGGGCCCATCCTGAAAGGATTTTTTTTTACAAACATACAAGTTAGCTACTAAGCACAAAGCAACAACAAAAACACACAAAATTGGTCGTGCAAAATGTCAGCAACATCTCCAGTTCCCCACAAACCCAGCACTCGCACTCATTCTAATTACAATATCTAATTCATACATACAATGCTAGTTGAATATGAACAAAAGTAGCACACTCACATTACCAATTTACAATTAATAAAAGCATTCCTTAAAATCACCCTCGCAAATGCTGGCACACACGCCATACAAACTGAAAACATTGACGGTATTCTAAGTCCAAGAACCAGATATACAATATCCATGCCTCCAACACAGTTTGAACACATGGAATACACTGTATGCGCCAACTATTAAAATAACAGCACATCACATAAAACAGTTAAGCAAAAGTGACAAAACTTTGAGTACAAAAAAAGAAGTTAGTGTACAAGTAGAAATATTGGAGCCATTTACACTCGCAAAAACTTTTGGGCTGAGTGCAGAACACTGCATTTACACTGCTCGGGGGAGCAGATGCGAACCATGCTCACTTCCACTCTGGAGCCAGGCTAAGTGTGGCTGGCATTTTACTGTACACCATCTGCTGTCTGCAACAGCTGTGATCTGGAAGTACAGCACACATGACGAAATTGGAGTGGCAACGAGGTCAAACTTTCTGAAAAATCTGATTCAGACAACAGATGATGCACAGTAATTATAGCAGCCTATGCTGAGCCAAGTGACGACAGGCCTGGCCGGTAGAAACAGCCCCGGTACTGCCCAGTGCACCCAGTATTGCCCAGTGCATCACTAACAGCCCCAGTACTGCCCAGTGCATCACTAACAGCCCCAGTACTGCCCAGTGCGTCGCTAACAGCCCCAGTGCTGCCCAGTGCGTCGCTAAAAAGGCGTCGCTAACAGCCCCAGTACTGCCCAGTGCATCACGGACAGCCCCAGTACTGCCCAGTGCATCGCTAACAGCCCCAGTACTGCCCAGTGCATCACTAACAGCCCCAGTACGGCCCAGTGCGTCGCTAACAGTCCGAGTTCTGCACAGTGCGTAGCTAAGAAAAGTGGATACCAATGAACACTTAGCAACACATCTCCATTTTGATTAAGCAAAAGTAAACAAAAGCATTTGATAACTATTCAAAGGGAGTGAGGGAAATACAGGTATACAGCATCATAAAATAAACGCAGATATGGGCTATTTGTCCATATCTCTTGACAACAGATCAAGTGTATATATATAATGACCATGTGATTGATAATTATATTTAAAACAAATAATTGTACCACATGAATCCACACAAGACTGAATCATGAACTGACAGTCAAACGACAACATACAAAAACAAAAGTACAGTTTAAACAGGTATGATCCAAAAGCACAAACCTACAACAAACAAAATATTTGATTCTTTCAGCAGCTAACACACGAACATTTAGACTATTCCCTTTTAGACCCTATGCATAGATGCTGAATTCTTGCGATGATAACAGTTTCTTCAGAAATGGATAAACCAAAAAGCATCCCTTGGATTTCATGGTAGATTCCAGGGGTGAATAACAGCAGACATAAGCAAAGCTTAATCTTCAGCTTTCACACATCTGCATCAGTGTGTCTATGCTGAGAATGTTGAAAGTAAAACCCTGAAAACTTTAAAGCCAAAGTGGCCAACCACTAGTTATACACAAAGCGTTCAGTAGCAAATCTAGCTTTAAAAAGCTGTTGCTGCGCACAAGGACACCAAAAGAAAAGCATCTGCACAAAAAGACCTACACAGAACCAGGATTTAAACCAAAACATAAAACATCAAAGCATACATGGCTCTTGACAGCAAAGCACAGCACAAAATTTCACCTGAAACATGGGTACTTTTTGCATTTCTCCACACACTCAATCCATTTCAAAACTAGTTTAAATTACCTCGAAACTGTGCTAGCTTTCAAACGTACATGAAAGAAAAACCCAGTCAAATATACTAATAGCCATCATGACTAGATAAATATCTTCATGATGTAAGGCTCAGTTTATGTCCGGTGTGGCATTCTGAGCAAGACTATTAATTTTCACCCAAAAATGAAGTCTAGCTTTTAGAACACTGGTAATTCAAACAGGGCCTGGCATGCCTGTCTGCTTCATTCTGCATAACATCCAACTGATTGGTTTTTACCAACTGTATGGATCCCACTCTGGGCGCCGCAAAATGCTCATCCCACATGCAATCAGGCCACTAACAACAAAATGATGCCAAACACTTAGCTTTGCATATCGAAAGGAATGATATTTACTTGCTTCATAGCAATGTTCAACAGCAGTGACAAATTGATGAGGGCAAAAACATAAACCACTGTAATCATATAAGGGTGCTTATTTTACAATTTTTCTTCCATACACATGCACACTGTTGCGAAAAAGTTCAACAATACAATGCTTTCTGTTTGCATCCATACACACACTAGGGTGGGGAGGGGGCACAAGCAGACAACTCTGCTTCTTCAGGCACGGCATAAGAGAACCATGAAATGTTGAAATGGCAGGTCCAAATACTGTGTTAGTGAACCTTAAAGACTAGTGAAAAAGACAGTACATCGCCATCGTACACGCAAGACTTGGCATCTGCATGCATAATATATTAAAGGGGCTCTGAAGCAAAGGCGCACACTAGCCTGAAAGCACAGAAAATGTGAACTGTCCATTTGCAGGCTTCATTCAGTTGTTCCATCAATAGTTATACAAAAGACTTCGAATTGCAGCTCCTCAGGGTGCAGCCATGTTGGTTCACTCTTTGCCAATGAAGAGCAGAAAATGAGAAAGGTTCACTCAAGACTCTGGGGGGCAGGGACAGCTCAGTGGTTAGAGCACCAGACTCGTATCGAAAGGTCATGGGTTTGAGTTGTGGCAGGAGAATTTTCTTCTCCATGGTCGATTTTCTGTGCTGACTCTTATTTCAGTAACTGCTCCGCCCCTGCATTACAGCAGTAGCATGCAAAAAATCCTGGTCATTCTGCCAAAAGTGAAGGTTGCTGGTTACAGCTAAACACACATGCACCCTAAGTATGTGGCTTTGCATGAGGTAACGCGACATGGTGCACCGTTGTATGGTGTACACAGAATGCACCGAGGCGGCAGCAGTTTTGAGAGGCACTAGCCATGTAAGAACCAAACTGTGCTGCAACAACACCACTAGGGTGGATATTCAAAGCGGCAGTCACTCATTTAGAGTCACATGCGACAAGAGTGCAGTGAGTCTGCTCAAGAGCAGACAAAAAGTGCTGGGTAAAAGCGATCAACAGCAACAACATATCTGATATTTTTGCCACACGTTCTAGCTTTCGCTTTACATCGTCACAAATGGCAGCAATCAAGGTTGTGTTTTTGTGACATTCAAACTTCACTTTTTAACAAGCAGGACCAGAAACCAGCTAAAATACTGCTGTGATAAAAACTGTCCATTTTGTGATATGGCCTGTGCTGCTTCTTTGCTTCAGATCCCTTTAAGCAAACACAGGGTCTTGCACAGACTTGGATGGCATGGACCACTTCCATTGATTCTTTCTTCTTTACCAGTCAGAAACAAGGTCAAAACATACCCCCCTCCACACATACTTTGATAAGGCACATTTGAAAAACAGAAGAATGAACACTAATCCATGATATGGTTCCAGTGGCAAGAATTTGGATATCATCATAAACTTCAAGTCTGAGACAGTAAAGCAGGGTTGAACTTTACCTAATCTCTCATTGTGACTGTTTGACACTTGGTAATTTTTTTTAAAGAAGAGAAATGAACACAAAAGAGTTTTAAGGCAGTCTAGAGAGTTAATGAGGAAAAAAAGATGGAGAAAAAAAAAAGACTGAAAAATGAACACCTGAAGTGACGGGAGCAATTTCCTGAAGAGAAGTGAGAACATGTAAAGCCAATTGATATGTGTCACTGAATGGGAACAAAACCAAACTTTGCCCCAGTCAATACCCCCCACCCTCCCCAGTGATTGAACACAGGGCACCAAGCAAACACAAAACAAACAGACACTTCTACCAAGTTTGTCTCATTCGCTGTGTAACCAAGGTAACACAAAACAAATGGACACTTCTACTAAGTTTGTCTCATTCACTGTGTAACCAGGGTAACACAAAACAAATGTAAACTTCTACCAAATTTGTCTCATTCACTGTGTAACCAGGGTAGCACAAAACAAATGGACACTTCTACTAAGTTTGTCTCATTCACTGTGTAACCAGGGTAACACAAAACAAACGTATACTTCTACCAAGTTTGTCTCATTCACTGTGTAACTAGTTCACCCAATTTCATATACTCTTGCAAATACTTGCCTTTTCATTTTCATTCAAAAAAATGCTGGATAAGCATTTAGATTTTGAAAAGGTGGGACAATACATGGTATTTTGACAAAGTGGATAAACATCACGCAGACGCGTCACAAACTGGTACACTGTACAGTACACTGAAAGACAACGGAGTTGCAGAAATAGTAAAACGTTCAATCACACGCACTTTGAACAGGCACTTTGTCTCCACAGCTGAATGTAACTGATGGCGCACATTTCCTCTGTTTCCACTTTAACTCCCACTTTTACCCACCCCAGCACCTTTTCTCCAACACAATACACACAGCACATGCTGTATCAGCTGAAATGAAGCCCATTTCTCTGTTTACAAAGACACCCAACCGTTTACACACTCCTGTTTACACACTCCCACTGTTTACACACTCCCATTGTTTACATACTCCGACTGAGCTGGCAATGTCAGCCTTGTGCCTCCAGTGAATCCCCACATACCTGCTGCGGACTGTGTTCTTCTTGCTTCTTTTTTCCCCCCCAAGAGGACAGAAACTCTGTGCATCTCTGTTGGCAATCTCTCTTCTGCCTGTTACACAAAGTGACAGTCAGAGAGTGTTTGCATGTCCACTCAGTTACAGCTGGGCATGATGGTGAGACTTACATCTTCAAACAAAGGTGCTCACATGGAACAATGTAATTTGAACTTCTGCACAATGCTGTTTCACCAATCAGACAGTACTGACAACCAAAGTTGACACAATTGCCAAACTGGTGAAAACAGATACACGCCTACACACAAACACACACACACACACACACTGCAGATGTTCACAAGCAAGTAGTTTATACATGATTTTGAGTTCCCTTTTTTCTTTTTTCTCCAGTTTCAGAAGTAATTTTTAACTTCACACTGGAATGTAAGTATAAATGGACAGCCACTGATGCATTTTTTCCACACAGACTCACCAATAAACCTGACCACCTTGATAACACTTAACAAAAAACAAGAAGATCCATACTAAACAACATCCAGTTGTCAGACAAAAAGTGAGGATGGTCTAAATCCTGTTGCAAACTTGACTGTGAACAAAGTACATTCATGACTGGTGGATCTATATATAAATATATAAATGTATGTTGTACACAATTACCATAAAACCACGTAACAATTTGTGCAAAATAAGCACAAGAGGTAACCGCTTCAAGTCATCACCCCCACCCCCCAAAAAAGGGAGAGAACCCTCAATGAACCACAAATAAAAACAAATCATTACACTTAACAGCAGGATTAAGGTTAAAACAAGTTTTTTTTAAAGAAAGATATATATGTATATAAGTACACTTAGAGAGGTGGCTACACATAACAAAATGCTGAAAGTAAGGCAGACCAAGTCTGGAACAAAAGGTCATGGTTATGAAAAAAATAATCTGAAGAAAAGAAAAAAAAGAGAGAGAAAGAGAAACACAACTAAATCACTAGAGAACGAAACCAGAGAAGTAAAAGCAAGATTGCAACATTGTTATTACACCAAGCTGTTGAAGTTCAGTGATTCAAACCTACAAATTTTTTTTTTTAAAATTAGTCAACAGGTACTGAAACATTACAGAGAAGTTCTAGGGAAATCAATATCCTACAAAAATCACAACAATGAACAAAATGAAGACAGTCAACAAACAAACAAAAGGCGATAGGTTTACAGTCTATGTTGTCCACAGCAAAGTCACTCTGTGTTTATTTTGCTGCCACATGAACTTCTATTCTGTTGCATCTGTTTATGTTGTCTGCTTGAAAGTCGTGGTTGACACCGGTTGTCATCTGCTTGACAGCTGTCGTCTGTTCAATGGCTGTTGTCTGCTGATGGCTGTGGTCGTCTGCTCAACAGTTGTTGTCTGTTCAATGGCTGTTGTCTGCTTGATGGCTGTGGTTGTCTGCATGACAGCTGTTGTCTGCTTGATGGCCGTTGCTGTCTGCTCGACAGCTGTTGTCTTCCTGATGCTTAATGGCTGTTGTTTAGTACAGACACTCCTTGCGGCTCAGCCCATAGTGCGGCCCACCTCTGCTACCATTCGAGACGGCTGGCAAAAAAAAAAAAGGAATTTTGTTAGGTTTATTCATCATCAACATCTGATCTATATCTATTTAGGTTTATTCATCATCAACATCTCATCTATATCTATTTTTCTTTTACATACACAAACGGTACATACGTACCTGTTATTTTTTTAATTGGCCTTAATTGAAATATGCACATGTGACAGCTTGACTAACAGCATAATCAAAAACAGAACTTGCTGGATGGCTCTATATGTATGCAGTTTCTGACCAAAGCAAATAAATGGACTGTAAGTGGATTTTTCACATGAAAATCTTAGTTACAACATGAAATCCCCTAGGTAAATTTGACAAAGCATTTATCCTCCATGGGTTTCAGGTCAGCTGAACCCAACCAAGCACTATCAGGAAAAGATGACTGCACTTGCTGCTGCATAAAACAACTGTGCTGTTTCAATTCCAGTTTGACTATAGCTCAGGAATTTAAAAATCCTGCTGCAATTTCATGAAGAAAGCTCCAATTTTAACAAAAGCAAATGCTCAGGTGACAACACTAAAAACCACAAAATGATTTTCATTATTTTGTTCAATCTTCTGTGCCTCAAAAAGTAGTTCAAGATCATCAAAATGACTATGACTGTTCAGAGCACAATGGTAGTTGTTACAATGCAAACTTTCAAAGATGTCTCTCATTATTTCCCTTAAATACACACCAGTCTAAGAAAAGCACTGCATGCATGGTTTTGTCAATGCATGTAATAAATTTGCTAAATCAGAACTCAACTCGACTGCCCTGTAATCTTGACATTTCAACTTTCAGGTTTAGTCTTCACTTTCCAACAGCCTGGTAGTTTTGATGCTGAGGTTGCCATCATGTAAAATTTGAAAGATCCTGTCACCATAGTTTCTGAGGAAAAGTCAACTGAATGGCAAACTAGCCATGTATCTATTGAGACAAATACTGCCATTACATAGTCACTTTTTAGTCAAGTCAAAAAACACATTTATCACAGCTAGCCACTTGCCTACTGAGACAAACATTGACACTGCATTAAGTCACTTTTCAATTAAGTAAAAAAAAAAAGTGCCCTCTTTCCTTATCTGATCCTTTACGCAAGTTTACTTTATGCTTGGGCACAATCATTACGAAACCACACAAAGGGTTAAAAACAATGTATTCTTTTCAACCTTTTGTGTGGTTTGACCTTGTTTCATAACTCTAGCAGCCAAATTTGCTTAACTGTCGTTGTTTTTTGTTGTTTTTTCAACATCCATTGTGAGAACGTTGTGTTGTTGACTGGTGAAACGGGTGGGACGGGGTAAGAGCTGTACATGGTTGATCCATGATGCTAGCATGTACTCAGCTGTCCACAGTGTGCATATGTACTGAAATCCATTTAGTTCCAAATTCTGTGGCCAACGGGTGGCACAGGGGAAGACTTATACGTTGGTTGATCCATGATGCTAGCATGCATTCAGTCCAAAATGTGCACATATATTGAAATCCGTTTTATTTGTGAATTCTGTGGCCAAAGCTAAGAGAACTACTAGGCTACGTGAGTGCACACTACTGCGTGCAACAGCAGCTGTGCAGTGCCGGTGTCCAGCCTACAGCCATCACAGCTTATCAAACATCCTGCATGTATGCAGCTTTTTCACATCCTCCACAGTCAAGACAGGATGCAAGTACATGAGCTGGATCAACACTGGCAGGGGACATTTCAGACAGAAAGAACAAAACCCACAAATATACACAGCTAAGAAAGCTTACAGAATTCATGTAAGAAACATTTGTGGACACATACTGCTCGACCTAATAGCTAGAAGATATACGTGAAGCAGGGGTACAGATACATTAATTTATCATTTCTTGACAAAGCCTCCAAGAGGTGGAAGATTGAAACAGGTCCTTGCGGGGAACCCTTAGACAGGCCTTATTTTCCTCTGCGTATGTATACATATACATATAATAATGGTCAATGAGTACACGGTGTAATACACAATCCTGATAACCATCATCTTTGTTACCAACTCAGTACACAAATTCAAGCCAATCACATAAATTTTACAACCATAAAAAAAGAAAGAAACACAAAAAACACAAAGAGAAAAGACAAAATCACCTGTGGGATGACCAACATTTATTAGTTAAGCTTTAGGGTGGAGGTAGGGATGGAACAGAGGGGTTTAAAAAAGTGAAAATTGCGTGACAAAATCCCCATCCCCACAGTTCTAAGTTAATAAGGTGTGAAGTATTTGAACAGGCAATATTTCCCCTATTACATTAGACACTGAGGAAACATGTAAGCCTGTTGTAGTATGCTAAATGTTAGTTACAAATTGACTACATTCGTCTTGTTTACTGGCCATACATTTGTCTTGTCTGCTGGCCAATCAAGTTCTGGGTACTATTAAGAGAGTGCTGCCAACATCTGCTCCCTCTGCGCGCATCTGGCTGCAAATGAAAGCAGCAATCAAAGCCACCACTACTGTGTCAATGTTACACTTCTTGAAGCTACAAGACTAGGGCAGCTACCATCCCAAGTGCTCACATCTCAACTACTTGTATCACCGTCAACTTCCCACTGTAGCTCTCTAAAAGCAAGACGTTGTTGCTGTTTTGTTCTTGCTTTTTGCAGTCAGAATTCAAAATCAACAAACAAAGGGGAATGATTAATAGCACTCCACAGACTCAACAAGGAACAACAGAAGCATAAATCACCTAAGCTAACTCTCACTTGGTAAATTCAACATTAGCTGAAATAACATACCCTTCGCAAATATACCACAACTATATTTGTCAATACCCTGGCTTAAAGGTCTGACAAAAGGATGCATATACACCAAGTTGTGGCAAATTCAGTCTCCACAAATTCCCCCAAGTTTTGCATGCTTTCATAGGCCATAATTTTTTAATTTAAAAAAAAATCAACACTCCATCATCTCCCTCCATGGTGACCTGACCTGAACTGGCAGTGACACCTGGAAGGAACCACTGGTGGTAGGATATAGTGGTCTGACAAGATCCTTGGAGTTGACTGAGGTTACAGCCTTGGATGTGGCTGGGGGCACATCTGTGGATGTGACTAGTGATACAACCCTATGCGTGGCTGGGCTATAGCCTTGGATGTTGCTTGGGCTACAGCCTTGGATGTTGCTTGGGCTACAGCCTTGGATGTGACTAGGGATACCTAATGAACGGCTTGGGCTACAGCCCTAGATGTGGCTCAGGCTACAGCCTTGGATATGGCTTGGGCTTTGGCCTTGGATGTGACTAGGGATACCTTATGTGTGGCTTGGGCTACAGCCGTGGATGTGGCTGGGAGCACAGATCTGGATGTGACTAGCCCTGGATGTGGTTGAGGGCAATTTTTTGGATATGACTAGCAATACCTTATGTGTGGCTTGGGCTACAGCCCTGGATGTGGCTTGGGGCACATCTTTGGATGTGACTAGTGATATCTTACGCATGGCTTGAGCTACATACAGCCTTGGATGTGGCTGGGGGCACATCTTTGGATGTAACTAGCAATACCTTATGTGTGGCTTGGGCTACAGCCTTGGATGTGGCTGGGGGCACAGCTCTGGACATGACTAGCGATACAACCTTATGTGTAGCTTGGGCAACAGCCTCGGATGAGGTTGGGGGCACATCTTTGGACATGACTATTGATACAACTGTATGTGTGGCTTGGGCTACAGTCTTGGATGTGGCTGGGGACACATCTGTGGATGTGACTAGGGATACATTTTGTCTTCTTGTACAACACAGTCACACCCCATGTAGGTAACGATGGAGAAAGGTGGGGTGAGGAGGTGTGGGGGCGGGGTGGTGGGGGTGGTGAAGGGACTGTGAGGAGAGGGATGCAGGGGGGGGACTGTGGGAAAAGAAATCATGTGACAGGGATGAGGTGGCCAGTGTGTGTCTAAGAAGTTGAAACAAATAAAATTCCAGATGCAGCCAAAAAGACGCAATATCTTCTGCATTCCAGAGGATGGTACAGCCCTGGACAATGCTCTGGCTACAGCCTTGGATGTGGCTAGGGACACAATCGCTGATGCGGCTAGGGGCATGGCCAAAATGTGGTTGAGGATAATGACCCGAGTTGGGCTGGAGGCTACAGCCTTACATGTCGCTTGGAGCACTGCCTTGGGGGAGCTCATAGAGCACAGCTGAACACTTTAATTTGCAAGTGAAATCAATTCCGTAATTTTCTCTTATCATCCATGTTTTGGCCCCCTATTTTCTTCTTCTTCCGAATCCCCCTTCTGTAGATTATTTGCTGGCCATTACCATCAAATTCTCAAACCTTCCAAGACCTATGTTCATCTTTTTCTTCTTCTGAGTCCCCCCTCCTGTACATTATTGGTTGTCCATTACCATGAAATTCCCAAACTTTCCAAGACCTAAGCCATTTTCCCCAAACTTTCCGGGTTTGGGAAAAGGCACTTCAGTTTTCCCAGACTTCCCTAACTCTAAAGAGGTACAAACCCTTCAAAAGCAACACTGTGTAAGATGGGCACACAGAGGATGGATAGACCTACTACACAAAATGTGACATCAGCAACCCTTTCTGCCTTGAAATGGTGCATGAGAGGTGGTGAGGCAAGTCCTAAACCTTTTCTACCAGACTGTCAAACCCAGCAAAAGGTGATGTCTTACTACCTTTCACACTACACACAGCTAACTGGCACAGAATGTGCTGAGCAAATTGGTGATGAATTAATCACTTCTACTGTGAACTATGGTAACTACTCGGCTACAAAGGGGATTTGTTTTTGAAACAACAGAAGGCTACAAAAACAAAATGAAACAAAACAGCCACTACCGTAAAAATAGCTTTCTAGAAACAAGCTGAAATAAAGAAAAATGGCAAAATGAGTCTGATGACTGGTGCACATGATAGTGATGTGAATGTCAGTAGAATGAAAAACAAACAACTTCACTTTTCACATCATGACTGCCCCCTCCCCCCCCCCCCCCCTCCCCCCCTCCACTAATAGTATAGAGATAAATAGCCCAGGATATCAAATAAATGTTTAAAAAAAAAAGAGTAAGTGGTGGTGGTGCTGAATATATATGCATGCACAGGAATTAATCAAACATAAGTAAAAGATCATCTTCTTTACTAATAAAAATAGACCCCACATGAATGCTCCCTGATCCCTCCCCCACTTTCCATCCTCAGAAATCAGAAAAAGGGACAGAATTCTGACTGAGGCAGAGACTTAATGAGCCAGGTCACAGTGGACATGAGATCGAATACGAGGCTGAGGTGTGCAAAAAATGGTGACAGCGTGCAGAAATTTTGTCGTCTGCACCATAGCCAACACTCCTAAGCCTCATTTTGGATTTCAGTAACTTTGGTGACCTCACCTCATGAACATTCCTTGGGAACAATCCATTTCTGCTAGAAATGCTGCAGATAGCACTTGTGCAGTTTTCCTTTCTCTGTCTACAAAACTTTAAAAATCATTCTATAAAAAAAAAAGAAGATGAAGAGAAAATACACTGGTTCTGCTTAAGGAATACCACCAAATATTGGGTCTTCATGCATAATAAATTCATGGTTAAAATAAACAGCAAAATCAAGCAATGGTGAGTACAAGCAAGGAATAATCTCTGTTGGGTTAGTCAAGCATTCTGTGCTGGTCCAAAGGTGCCCAAAGCTGAAATGCAAACCTGTCAAGCGTAACCCATTTTTGCAACCACTTGCAGAGGCAATCTATTGAAGCGTCATACAGATTCCAGCCAAGACAGTCTGAGTACTATATGTTCTCTCTCTTTTGAATTTGGTCCCCATACCTACAGATAAAGAACTGTGCTTCATCTGAGATAACTGCCTAAGTAGTTTTTTAGATATGCAGAAGGGCTGTATAGAACATTTCAAACATAGGATGTAGCTTAATTGTAATCAGTACAAGTACTGGTACTGCAAACTAAGGAATGGAAATTAAAAACAAAAGGCAAAAAAAAAGTTTTTTACAACAACTTTGCTTCAAGTAAACTTGAATCTGATTTGGCTTTACTTTCAGTGATCATACAGTAAATAAATCTTCACGTTATTTTCTGTCTTATTCATGTTATTTTCTGTCTTATTCCAGTGTCAATCGTATTCAGTGCAAGTGAACATTAAGTTTTGGATCTGCCATGAAAACCCTGCAATATGTCAGAGAAAATGTAGATCCGGAAGTGGCTAAGACAGTGCAAATGTCCATGCTCACTGTGCTTGTGAAAAACATAACACACTAAACAAAAATAATAATAACAATAAATTTAATATATCATTTGGTGCACACTTGGAACAATTCAATTTTCTGAGAACAGATATGTAGGTCATCAGCTTTTCCTTGAAAGCTTGTACAATTATTTCACTTCTATAGAAAATTACAGCCCCTCTTCCTGATAAGCATTTTCCCTACAGACATCTTTTTTTGTTTTTTGTTTTTAAGGCATGGTTTCCATGACCAATTCAAAAATTAGTGCATGCTAAGCCACACACGCTCCATACCTTCAATCATCTTTCATCATTAATTTTGTAGAACTACAACGCACAAGCACAACTCCAAAATTTACTCTCAATAACACAGCACTTTCAACTGACTTTCAGAACAGCTCCATCCTTTTTTCTTTCTTTTTTCTCCCTTCAGTACAGCCCCATCTCTGCATGTATGGTCTGTCCTCTCACTGTCAGCACTCTCTCTTGAGTGATGGCAAAAAGTGGGTTTCACTATGACAGGTGACGAGTGAGATCACAGCAGTTAGTGCACACAGTGCAGTGACAGTAGACACTACTTACATAATTAGCGAGCAGGGTTAGTAGTCAATCAGCTAGTAAGCGTCAGTAGGGGCAGCACCATCACCTGGGGCGTAGGGATAACTGCGGGCCAAGTACACTGCCCCGGGACCATGCCAGTGACCCCTAGCGTAAGATGGAGGGGTCATCTCACCGCTACCCATTCCATTAGGCGGAGCTCCATACGGAGGAGGAGCATATTTGTCGATAGGGCCCAGGTAGCTATCCCGGTGGTAGGCAGAGTTGGCCATGCCGCTACCGTGGCCAGGATAGGCCGAGGGGTGGCCGCGGTCCACACTGTGCAGGAGGAGGCAAGAGCCAATGAGACACCAGGCGCGAGGCAGTTTGGGAACCAGCATACAGTCCAAGAACAGCACGTACTATTACGAACTATGGGGACATGTATGCAGATTGAGAGAAAGGGGGCGCATGTCTAAGAGTGTGTATGTGTGTGTGGTTCATGACTTATAATTATTGAGATATGGTTTTTGTTGTGCGATCAAACGACAGCTTTAATTTCCCACTGGGATTAATAAAGTATATTGTTATTGTTACTGTAGTGGAACCTTTACTGACAACCACTGCAACCCCCCCCCCCCCCCACATCACCCGCCCCCCCTCTCCCCCCTGCCCCCCCAGCACCACCCCTAGTCTTACTGGCTCACTTTCTGTCTGCATGAGTCAGTGTCAAAACATCAAGGCATCCCAAACATCCCCTGAGGTCTCAGCCACTGAAAATAATCAATCGACTCAATCCAGTTTTCCCTTTTTTTCTTTTTAGTTTTGTTTTGTTTGTTTGCCTTTTTTTAAATTTATTTTTATCTATAATTGTGAATTGTACTAAATGGGGAAAAAGCCAATATTTTTTATTTTAATAAAAAAAAAGAGGAAAAAACCCACCTTGCTGTAATTTCACATGAACATTTGACTTGACTCTTCACTGATACAACAAGCAAACATGTTACCTCTCTGCATCCCCCCTCCCACCCCAAATGTCTTCTACATGGCTGTTTTAATATGAAAGCAGAACCATGCTTTTTATCCTATCCCTTTTTTGGCTTCCAAACAGTCTGTTCCCAAAGTATTTGTGGTGGTCACTGCAGGTTCCCACTGGCAACAAAGTATTACAAGGATTCTGAGCCTATCTACTGTACACATGGCTTCTGAGCCTATCTATGGATACTGCCAACCGAACCCTAAGCAATCTAGCTGCATCATGCAGTCAGCCAAGGAGAGAAAACAATGAAAAACCAACAACAACAAAATCTCAAAAACATAGTAATATACATTTGCAAATGGACACTTGATTCACCCTAAAAGACAGGCACATAATAAATCCACAGAGGCTGTCACAACCTAAAGAAAATAATAAATGGCCTTTTACGTAAGAAACTTTTGCCACATACATGCGGTAGCGGTAGCAGACAAAACTCAAGGAGACGTCCACACTGAACACTTCATACTGACAAACCGGAGACTGGAATTCAGATGTCATGAGCATTGTTGACTGACAATATCAAAGAGCTTACAAAATGGTGAGGGATGACAAAACATAATTCTGGAAGGCTTCACATCAACAAGACTAGGCGGAAGAATCTTCTCTGCTTGTCAAGAAACCACAACGGAGACAGTGTCAGAGTTGAGGAGACAGAAGCAGAAGAGGAGCTGACTGAAGCAGTGACAGGCACAGCCATCTCAGACAGATAATATCCAAGACTGAGCGAAAGGAGAAAAGATATGAACACATCTGAACAACAGAAACAGCTAACATGCTAACCTCTGGCCCCCTACACAACGACAACTCAGCCCCCACGACAGTCACACAGAACAACCTACAAGACGGGCTACACATGACTTCAAGCAGCAACATCCATGACAACAGTGACTTTCTGACAAAAAGGGGTTCTACTGTTGTTGTCAGTTCTAATTTAACATTGTTTTCACTGATGTGGTTCCACGAGGGCATTTACCTTTCATCTCCCCTCCTTATATTCTAAATAAGGCCTTAAGGTCACATCTTCAGAAGGTTGAACTTTCATCTCCCCTCCTTATATTCTAAACAAGGCCTTAAGGTCACATCTTCAGAAGGCTGAACTTTCATCTCCCCTCCTTATATTCTAAACAAGGCCTTAAAGTCACATCTTCAGAAGGTTGAACTCAACTTACAACTGTCAATCACACTATGTGCATGTGTATTTTATCTGAGAGGAAAAAACACACAATAAGTTGTGTGCATGGTAACAGAAAAGCATTTAGTCACTAGCATACAGTTGCAGGTCCATTATAATGGCAAGAACAGATGAAAAAAGAAGAAGCTATTTGCAATTCTATTTGTTCATATTTACATATACTTTCATTTTTATATTCTCCAACATCACATCTGTCCTTCAGGAAATCCTTGTTCAGCTTCTTCACACATATAAATGCTTGCTAAGATGGCAGGTTTCTAATATGTTTGAGTCTTTTTAAGAAAAAAATTAATGACTGTTAAAAGATGTAATACAGGAAGTCCTAAACAAGCACCAAGACAAAGTGTCTATCAAATTCCAAAATACTGTGGTTTAATTGACAAGAACAGCAAACCACCATACCTTCAACTGTCTCAAGACCAACAAGCCAGTAAACCACCCAACATCATGTAAACTGACCCATGTCCAGAAAAAAATCCTTGTCCAGCAATCCTCTTTAGTCTGACAAGCTTACAAAAAGCTTCCACCTTTTTTTCTTTTTTTAACTCAGTACATTTTTGCCGTTAAACCGTTTTTTTTTAAAGTTTTTTTTTTAACAAGAACAAACAGAAACAACAATATGCACTTCTCAAGTTTGCTAATAAAAATGGTGGCCACACAAAAATACTTTTTGTTAACACACCCAAGCCAAAAACAATCACAGCTTCCTTCATATATGTGGCTGTTGCCTTGGCTGCAGTATTTCACAAAGCATTTGCACTACTCAGCAACTGTGCTAACGTAGCATCAGCAATGATTACAACTGGTGGCCAAAGCACATACAGGTGCAATCCTGTCTTGCAGTAAATGCAACCTGGACAGTAGGTACCACAGTTCTGCATGCCATCAAAGCTTGGATAAATATGTAGTCCCATATGACCCAAAACATCTGGCAGTAAATATATCCCAACAGTCCTGGTAGCAAATACTCCTAAAGGCAGCATATACACAGCTCTGTCTGTCACCAAAACCAGAGTAAATGTGCAATCCTATGTTATCTCAATGCATCTGCCCTACCCTACAAAAAAGGAAACTGAGGGAACCTACCACGGAAACACTACTCGCAGCGTTTCCTCACACATAGGACACTCTTAAAGTCCACAGGCTACAAAAGAAAAGACAAAGCACGAGTTAAAACTTAGCCACCTTGGATTTAACCCCAAATTCAAGGCTGAAAAAATGAAAAACAAAACTCAGAGGGGACCTGCCACTGAAACACTCACTACCCACAGTGTTTCTTCAAACACAGGAGTTAAAACTTATTCACCTTGGACTTAACCCCAAATACAAGGCTGAAAATGAAGAACAAAACTCAGAGGGAACCTACCACTGTAGTGTTTCCTCAAACACAGGAGATAAACTAATCTTGGGCCTAACCCCAAATACAAGGCAGTCCTTAATGGGCGGTGACAGAGACACCACAACATCAAACCTCTTCCCCAATGGCCAAATGTCACTCATTTTTAGTGAGCAAAGCAAGAGACTATGAGAGCTGACACCAACAGCTCCACATCCGAGTACCAACATTACAGAAGAAAGGGAAGAAGATGCTCTTAGGAAGAGGGGTTGAAGACTTCAGCAAATGGCTAAAACAGAAACAATATCCAATGAAACTGCTTCAAAATATCACTGATCAAGGTCAAACAATTTCAATAACTTGAATAACAGAACAACAGTGTTCACAAAAGAACAGAAAGGTTGCTACTAGTCTAGTGTACAGAAGCCATATGAATAAGCTCTCCAGAGGATAAGATGCCAAGGCTGTTTCACCTGAAGACTGACTTTCAAGTGGAAGTGCACCAGCTCAGGATACGTCTACACTGTATGCCCCTAAAACCCCAGCTGGGCATGATGAGGGCGAGAGGCTGCACCTCCATGTAATCGCAAGGAATGTTTCTTTCTTTCAAAGAGAAACTTCGGACACACTGAAGAACCATCCAATGAAAAAGATCCCCAAACTCAAGAAAGGGAAAAGATGAAGAAGGATGACCAGCGGGGATTCCTCTATAAACTGTAAACCTGATCAAGTATTTACCAGTCAGGACTACTAAAAAGACAGATAAAAGTTAACATAAAAGGAAAGGAAAGAAATGTATGAGAAGAGTAAACGCTCAGCAGACTCACACTGAAAACTGGAGAACATAACTTTCTTCTCACAAACTCTCCTCTGACTCTGATAATAAGCCAAGGTCATTGAAACTGCTCTAAATGCAAAAAGCTTGTCAGAGGTTGTCACCATAATTACAGAGTTTCAACCACCTCGCAATGCATCTGACACTGAAATCTGTGTCATGGTAGAAAACAAATCCATCATGTCTCAAATTTAAGTTATGTACAGTATATAAACAACACTAACACCAATACACTGTGCGTAACATTTTCATTCAAACTTTTATCAATGAACTGGGACTAAAGTTAAAGCCAAAATTTCAGCAGTATACGTAATCATCATGCCCACCTATTTAACGGTGATGCAAAGCATGAACTCAACTGGAAAAGAATTTGTACAGAAAAGACAACTTTTACCTCCAGTTTTCCAATGCCATTGTGACTTCAAAAGTCAATCGTTACCAAACTTATGTGAAAAGTTCAAAGGAGCTTATTACCACGCAACATAAAAAAAAAAAAAATCTGTCAACATGTGTAACAACACAGAAAGTAAGACTTCTCCAAAAGACCTTGCACAACTTGCAGTTTTATTTTTTTCAATCTTTCGCATTAGGACAAGGTCATCCAAACAACTGGCATGAAAGTGAAGATCTACAGAGTTATTATTCTGGGCAGTTTGACAGTCTCCGAGAAAAAGCCACACAAACACCCATCATTACACATACTCACTTTTATCTAGGTCAAAAAGTAACCAAAACAAAACTGACTCAACACTAAAGACTAGAAGAACACAAGAAAGGGTTGGCTCAACCAATAAGTGCTTTCTCCTTGCTCCACAGTTAATAATAAGGGACCGCAAAGTGGTCTCAAGCAGTAGGACAAGCAGATGGGTAAGACCAAAACACCCATAAAGTTGTTGCAAAATATCAAAATTACTTCTTAATAAAGTTTGTTTTGAAAGAGCCCCAAAAAGCACACAAAATGTGTCTTAGGCAGATTTTTACCCAAAGGAATGCTTCTGATGAGGTTCCACTGTGATGTCAATGATACTAATAAAGAAGAGAACGCCCTTACAGAAGATGCTGATGATGGTGACAATGGTGATGACAATAACCAAAAAGGCAGCAAACCAAACAAACAATCCTGAAATGGACTGAGGACACCAGAAACGTAACCTGGCAGGAAGAGAAATGCTTGAACCAGTAAACCCCACAGTCTGCCAACACCACAACCCATCCAATGGAGAAAAAAAGTTAAAAACAAAAACAACAAAGAAATAATTCTGGAGCTGCCAAAGAATATATTTCCTCTCGCGCAAAAAAGGACACACACACAAAAGGGATAAGCTCTGTAAAATTCATGCACACCTTTCTTAAAAGCTGCATGCTTCATGTAAAATGGGAAGTTAAAGTGGAATCAGCACACCAACAGAAAACAAATTAAAAACAAATCCCCCCCCCTAAACAAAATGGAGAGAAAATTTTAATCTATACAAAATTTGCATTATGCTCAATAAAAAGTCAAATATTTAATAATATTGCCTTTCAACTTTGACTTGATAAATATCAGTAGTGTTCAAATCATCTACACTATCAGAGTCATATCAACATTTTGTATACCAAGTGCTTAACTCAATTTATTTTTCTCTCTCTTAGTCCTCCACTGTTTTGATATTCTGTTTTAGAAAAAGCTCTCTGGAAAAGTTCAGAGAAAAAAAAAAGCAAATCTTCAGAAAAAGAGAGTAAATCTGAAGTGTTATTCAGCAACTAAAACTGAAATGGATAGATTTTTTTTAAAATTTCTTTAACCACCAGGACCAATGAATAAAAAAAAAAGATGACAAATAAACCAGGATTAATAAACTTATTAGTCACAAAAAAATGTACAAATGCAAGTGTACTAAACACCTACATATATTGAGGTTTTCGGTGGTGATCATCACCTATTTATGAGAGAGAAAAAAATGAAATAATTCAAACACACATTATAATTATGCATTAACATGCAATGCACAATTTTAAACTTTGGCTCCAACAAATCATATCAAAAAGACCCCTACAACCTTCCTCAAACAATTTGTGAATCCTTGATCAAATCCGGCACCCTTGAAGGCATGCAAACAAAAAGTCCTTCACAAGTGCAGCTTGCTTCTTACTTGAAATCATGGGGTTGCGACAGTTCAAGCCAAAAATGGTTCCTTAAGAAATGACCCGCAAGACAATGAAATGAGGGAACAAAACATGACGATATTTTTTTTCTCTCCAGTTATTTTCTCTGCCTAGTGAACAAGTGGGCACATGTAAAAAAAAACACACACACACTATCCACTGAGGTTACCTTGATTAAAACAAACATACAGACACACACTGCAAGATCAGCACGACAACAGTGCATCACAAACAACATGTCCACTGCGGGTGCTGCTGCACAAGCCACTCAGAATGGGGTCTGTGCGGAGGGATGCCATGTACAAAGCAACAGCCCGCACACAGCAACATAAACACAACCAAAATGACCAAATATTATCTGATGTGAAAATACGAAACGTATTCTCAAACAACTTCATCAGAAGTTCTACCTGAAGGCACACCAGTGAATAAATAAATGCTACCAAAAAACACACAAAAAACACACTATTTCTTGTTACATAAATTATTAAATCATAGAAACACCAAAAATTACAGTCCATAATAATGAATACACATTACACACACACACACACACACACACACACACACACACACACACACACACCCTCTACAAACAAGTATCCTCATCAAAAGCTACCCCTCCCCTCCCCTTATCATGCAGTAAACCTCCACCCCTATTAAAGCACTCTCACACACCCATCTATGACAAATGCAGGTCACTGACTTCAAGAAACCATGCAACTGAATATCAAACAGGAGTGGTATATTTACAGTTTAAGAGACCACAGATTTCCTGTTCAGTGCAAAGAAGATGCATGTATTCATTGTCACCTATTTAGAAGGAAAAGAAAATCCCCAAGATCTGAAAACAGCCAAACAGTAGAGCTGAGGTGGAGGTTTGATAGATTGCACAGCACAGACTGAGGAAAAATGAGCTATTAACACATTAAATGTTGTTACAGTATTAGCCAAGAAGAGAGCAGTGAGGAGATAACCTAGGGACAGAGTGACAGGGGTCGCATACCTGGTTAGTGGGATGGTATCCTGGTTGCCGCCGCCATACAATATGTAATTCCTGCACGCCAATCATGGCAATCACAAAATAAGTCAAGGTGAATGCCAAAATAGGTCAAGGTAAAATCACAATATAGGTCATGGTAACTGACAAAATAGGTCAAGGTGGATGACAAATTAGGTAGAGAATTATATTAAAAACATATTCTTTAAAAAAGATAAAAAAGAAAGAAGAAAAATGGAAGAGGATGGGGTGGGGGAACCAAGATTACGTAAATTGTGTTTTATGCGCAGTCGACCACTATGGTTATATCAGGGTGAAAGGGGCAGAGAACACTCATAAGAACCAAGATTACGTAAACTGTGTTTTATGCGCAGTCAACCACTATGGTTATATCAGGGTGAAAGGGGCAGAGAACACTCATAAGAACCAAGATTACGTAAATTGTGTTTTATGCGCAGTCGACCACTATGGTTATATCAGGGTGAAAGGGGCAGAGAACACTCATAAGAACCAAGATTACGTAAATTGTGTTTTATGCGCAGTCGACCACTATGGTTATATCAGGGTGAAAGGGGCAGAGAACACTCATAAGAACCAAGATTACGTAAATTGTGTTTTATGCGCAGTCAACCACTATAGTTATATCAGGGTGAAAGGGGCAGAGAACACTCATAAGAACCAAGATTACGTAAATTGTGTTTTATGCGCAGTCAACCACTATAGTTATATCAGGGTGAAAGGGGCAGAGAACACTCATAAGAACCAAGATTACGTAAATTGTGTTTTATGCGCAGTCAACCACTATGGTTATATCAGGGTGAAAGGGGCAGAGAACACTCATAAGAACCAAGATTACGTAAATTGTGTTTTATGCGCAGTCGACCACTATGGTTATATCAGGGTGAAAGGGGCAGAGAACACTCATAAGAACCAAGATTACGTAAATTGTGTTTTATGCGCAGTCGACCACTATGGTTATATCAGGGTGAAAGGGGCAGAGAACACTCATAAGAACGAGACAGCAGCTGTTTAGCACGGTGCTGAGGCGCCTGTGCACAATCAGTGACCTTCTGCAAGAAGCTCTCAGTGCACAAACCTGTTAACTCCAATACAGAAATACACAAAATATTTATTTTTAATCTCATGCTAGATACTTCACACAGGCTTTTATGCAAAAGGAATCTGTCAAAAGGAATGCTCAAAAGCCAAGGAGGAAGATCAAATCTATCAGGCGCATTAGCTCATATATTTGTAAAAATAAATAGAATAAAAACCCAAAACAGGTTTTACAGCATGTGGAATCTGTGGGAGTGCTGAGAGATCAACATTATCAGCCCGTTAAAAACTTCTTCTTTTTTTTTCAATTAAATTTTTTTAAATCACAAAATGCATCCAGTTTTTTTGTTAATTTATTTTTTTAGAATGAGCAATCCTTTTTTCACAAAACACACATTCATGGTAATAATGATGCTGAACATGGTGCACTGATTAGTGGGCACTGTTAACAGGTGGTTGTTGCACGATGCAACAAACATGGCAATGCAACATCAACACAGGTGGTTGCATGTTGCAACAAGCATGGCAATGCAACATCAACACCACCATCAGCCCATGAACAGTACCAAGAGGAAGTGCAGTGATCCCACACAGTGAGCATCACAGTCTGTTGTTCATTACACCACTCCTGCAATAGCTGCCAGAAAAGGACAAGGAATCAAAATATGCATCCACACAGAGACCGAAATACACATCCAAAGACCAAACTACATATCCAAAGACCAAAATACGCAACAAAACAAGGACCAAAAAACCTGAACAAATTTCTATTCAATCAAGATGAAATCCAAGAAGTGGTTAGTGTTTATGACATAAATAAATTCAGGTTTAAACATGCTGTTTGATACAGTGTGCACCCACTAACTCCTGTATTTGAAAACTTGATGCAAACTTTCATCCCAGGTCCTCACAGGAATCACCTGAGCATCACAAGAACAGGAAATGCTCAGTGCCCTCACATTTCAAAATGGAGAAATCCAAACTTGTTCCTTTTTCTCAGGTTCTTCCCCGACATGTATATATTGTGACATGAAATAAAATGGGGTAAAATCAACCAGGAAACACTTTTTAGGGTCAGGATAGCTCAGTTGCTAGTGTCAGACTGAAAATCCAGATGCAGAACTGATGCTGGTTTGTTTTCTTCATGCTCACAGGATTTTTCTTCCAGTCAGCTTTCAATGCAGACTTTTTTTTTTTACAATGTTTTACTGCCCTCATGTGGGTGGAATCACAAGCATCAACATCTCTGCCCATTTTAAAGTCCCAAACACTGCCAGCCATACCAATGTCTGGACACACAAAAAAGCTGGGCTCATAAGAAGAGTCAGAACATTTCATTTATGTCCCACTAAGATCCATGCATTGCCTTGACACAGGCAAACACATATTTACTTTCCCTTCTTGGCACTGGGACAGTTACAGTGATCATTACACAGACTCTCATGTTCATTCACACCAGTCAAAGAGTCTCCTTATCAGTGCAGCAAGTTTTCTTTGCTCACTTTTTCTTTTCTCTGAGCTAAGATATTCTCACAACTCAACAACAACATCAGTGGGCAAGCACACTTTACACACGCTATTAACAAACACCACCGACAAAAAAGAAATGAGACTCACGGATCATCAAAGTCCTTTTCATCATGTTCGCGGCGGTAGAGACCAGCCAGCTTGACAGCGAAGATGAGGCAAGGGATGAAGAAGAAGAGGCACCAGCCAACGCTGAACCAAAACCCGTTCTGCATGCAAGCAATGTTTATTGTCACTGCATGTGTATAGTCAACATATTCGTGTGTGCGGGTGCATGTGTGTATGTGTGTATGCACTAACAACAGTCTCTCTGGACAAGCTTTTGCACTGTATACTTTAATTATCATCATTATTATAAGTTCATAATTAAAATTTCCCAAATCATGCTGGGGTAATTCCGTGCAGCTGATGGGATGTTAAAATCCAAGAACTAACTCAGTCAGTTACTGTTATTATTATTTGCCTGAGGTTTGTCCCAAGTATGCTGTACCATACACCAGAAACCACTAAAGACTGTCAGTCTTTAATGTGAAGGGCAGCATCACATGAAACTGAGGTTTGGTCACTTGGTCAACAGATATCCATCAGTCTTTATGTGAAGGACAGAAACTGAGGTTTGGTCACTTGGTCAACAGATATCCATCAGTCTTTATGTGAAGGACAGAAACTGAGGTTTGGTCATTTTTTTGATCAACAGATATCCATCAGTCTTTATGTGAAGGACAGAAACTGAGGTTTGGTCACTTGGTCAACAGTTATCTATCAGTCTTTATGTGAAGGACAGAAACTGAGGTTTGGTCACTTGGTCAACAGATTAAAGTATAAAAACAGTTTATTCACGGGTCTTAATTTAACACAGAAAAAGAAAAAAGAAAAAAAGCAGAGAAAAATGTCCTACCAAGGGTTCAAGCACAACAACACACACAGCATCGGAGGCTGAGTAGAAGCCATCAAAGACAGGTCGACATTTGCCAATGTTCTGATCGACCTGAAAAAGAAAAAAAGCCAGTGCATAATCATATCACTTCAGTCAAACATTGCATGCATCATTCAAAGATGTGGCAATGCTGCTGAGGTAAATACAATTAATAGAATCACACATTAATAATGCATCGAAGCCTCAAAATGAATATGCATGTATACACATTCAACAAGCCTCCCACACACATACACACTATGACATTTGCTATTTTCTTCTTCTTTTTTCTTCTTTTCTTTCTTTTTTGCGTATTTTTAAGTTTTCCCTGTTCTGTAGGGAGTTTAGTCCATGATCTTAACCATTTTCATGTCCCTACGACATCCTAATGATGTCCCTGACAACATGTTTTCTGGCTGCCTGCTCATGGAACATCCTGCACAAATTACGACTTTCCTTGCAGATTGCATAAAAGCAATACAATTTTTAAATGAACTTTTCTGGTTGGCTGAATCCCTGTGTGATCCTCTTTTGTGGTTGAGGGAATCACATCAGCAGTGCAAATTAATTGGTTGGGAAAGGGTTACTATTAATCAGAACTAAATAGCCTAACTGTGATTGAATACTGTATACAAAAACAATCAAAGCAATCAATCAGTCCAATAAAACACTTTATGTTGTACTGAAGCACAAACACTGAATCCAACAAAACAAACATGATTGAATATTGTACCGATAAACAATCAATCAATCCAGCAAAACACTCACATCCCTCAGCATGTCCTGGACAAATGACTCAGCCACACCCATTACTCTGTCAATCACTGCGTCCAGTTGCTATAGACAAAAACACAACCAGAATTACAGCCAATAACTGTAACAGCTGATGCAGACAGAAACACCGCTGAAAATAATCAGAAGAAGAAAAATAGATTTCTAGAATGCCTACTCCAGGGAAAGCACTTTACAATGAACAATACAATATAAAACCCAGAAGAAAAAGTGTAGCAATCTCTCTCCCTCTCATTTTTTTCTCTCTCCCTCTCCTCTTAGTGCTTAGTGTTTCCAGTGGTTACAGACAGAAAACAACCTAAGTTACAGCCAGTCACTATGTTTAGTGGCCACAGTCACACACACGTGAGCACACACACATGCACACACACGCACGCACGCACGCACGCACGCACGCACGCACACACACACACACACACACACACACTGCAAGAGGACAGATATATGTGTGGCTTGTACTCACGGTCCTGACAAGCTCATCCTTCTTGTCATTGAAATTGCTTTGTGCAGTTTCCAGCCCATTCAACAACACATCAGTAGCTGCTCTGATCTACAACACACACACACACACACACACACACACACACACACACACACACACACACACACACACACACACAGTAATAATGAAAACTTTACTTTCATCAACACACAAACACAAATATACATACACAACACCACACTGATATAAACCAACCAGCTAACATGCAATAGACAGTGATCCTTTTTTCTGAAAATAAAGTATCAACGTTGAGATAAAAACAACAAAAACAACTATAAAATTGAGGAACCCCTGACAAGAGACCACCCTGATGAAAGATTACCCTTATGACAGACCACCCTGATAAAAGACCACCCTGATGAGAGACCACACTGATGAAAGACCACCCTCATGAGAGACCACCTTGATGAAAGCTCACCCTTATGATAGACTACCCTGATAAAAGACCACCCTGATGAAAGACCACCCTTATAATAGACCACCCTGATGAAAGACTAGTCAGATGAAAGACCACCCTTATGAGGGACCACCATGATGAAAGACCACCCTTATGATAAACCACCCAGATGAAAGACAACCCTGATGAAAGACCACCCTTATGACAGACCACCCTGATGAAAGACCACCCTGATGAGAGACCACCCTTATGATAGACCACCCTGATGAAAGACTAGCCAAATGAAAGACAACCCTGGTGAGAGACCACCCTTATGACAGACCACCCTGATGAAAGACCACCCTGATGAGAGACCACCCTTATGATAGACCACCCTGATGAAAGACTAGCCAAATGAAAGACCACCCTGGTTAGAGACCATGTCTTACACGTTCTCTTCACATTTCCTTGCAAATGGACCCCTGACCATGGATCATCCTTCTCTGATGGACATTTCTGCTCAATATGATAGTTACTGTAGTTGTAAAATAGGGGTTCTTCTGTTCTTCTCAGAACTGAAAGCTCTCCCTTTCTCCAAACACATGCCAATGTTTAAATACACGCACACACACAGTTACACTCACACATGCACACATAAAGCCGTGCTAAATCAGTTTACCTGTGTTTGCACCTGGTCATGAAGATATGTAAGTGAGGTGTTGAGTGACACCTGCAACACAGCAACAAAAATATCAACTTTTGAAGATGATGATGACGACGACGATGATGATGATGATGACGACGACAACAGTGGTGGTGGTGATGATGATGATGATGATGATTGTAGTTTAATTTAAATATGTCCATGCTCACTGCACTTGCAGAAGAAGGAGACTGTGGAGGAAAAGCAGGCAGAATGTTGTTGCTGCACAGTTTACGACAGCATGCTCTCATGGATGCATGTCCTACACACGGTTTGTTCCAGTACGCTACACATCAACTGTGCTCTTCATTACATGTGTTCATGAATCTGACGAACACATGTGTCTCTGAATAACACTGAAAACTGGTGCATACAAAATGCTGCCATCTTGGTGCATGTTCTGTACCCACCATACAACATGGTGGGTACAGAACATGCACCATGGTGGCAGCAGTTGCGTGTGCCACCAGCCATGTCACAACCACTTAGTGCTGTACGTTCACCACTTCAGTGGATGTTCAAACTGCTACTTAAGGCACATGTGACCAGAGTGCAGCAAGTCTGCTCAAGAGCAGAGAACAGCACCATATAAAAATTCAATCAATCAATCGATCTTCAAATCTGTTCACATAGAAATCACAGTTTTGAGACAACTGAACAGCATGACTGCTTCCCTCTACACATGATCTCTGTGCTTGATGAGTCGCACAATAACTGACAGACAAGGATAGAATACTGGATGAATCAGCAGACAAATAAATGAATGAATAATGTAAAGCAGCCAATGGAGAAAGATAAAAAAAATTAAAGGAAATTAATCAAGTACTCAGTCTGTCAAGTAAGTAAATAGGTAGATATATAAATGAATCAGAGATCACCACATGCATGCACGCAAGCACACAGACAAACACAATGTGCACAGTTCCATGTCATGACAGTCATATCAAACAATGCTAACTCAGTAACTGGTACCTTAATATAGCTGAATTTGTTCAAACGTTCTTGCAAGTAAATCTGCTTCTCTTTCACATGGACTCCTTTACTCATGCCAAGAACTTGATATTAGCTAGAAAATGCTGTGCGCAACAACTTGATGTCACTCAGACACCACTTTGCACAGAAATTGCATAACCAGAGATGAAGACCAAGAAACTGACCACCAGTTGGATAAAATGAGGCCCAGAAACATACCTGTTACAGTCAGTCATGGTCAGAAATACCAGCTAGGAACAAAGTAATCACCAGCAGTACTGCATCCTACTGTTCCCATGTATCTGAACAACTCAACTCACCACTGCTCTTCTCATGCTTAAGACCAAAGTGCTTTGAAGTTGATCCAGGTCATCAGCCCTCTTCTCCAGCTCAGATCTGAGTGTTGAGCCAGCTGAACCCTGTCAACCAAAACAATATGCCATATCCCAGAATTAACACACAAGGGAGTTAATTACTGTTTTACTGTTAAATGTATTGAATCTTTTATGTAAATGATGAGCCAGAAGGCAAATTTCTCTACACAGAGACATTAAAGTTGTATTGTATTGTATGTATTAGCACTCAAAATACGTAACACAAACACTTTCTTGCAAGTCAACCTGCTTCTCTTCCACACAGATTCTTTTACTGAAGCCAAGAACTTGATATTAGCTAGAAAATGCTGTGTGCAACAACCTGATGTCACTGTTAATTCCAGAATTAGAAACATTTGCATACTGACTGACTAACCATGCACAGGTCATTATGCACTGAAGTAGCTAACAGGTTTTCAGCTTCCCATCAACTGGTTGTTGACTTAAACACAAAATTCACTGAAAACAGCATTAAATTTATTTGAATTCATGTCACCACAACCATATATTACTGGTGCAGAACATTCACTCAATCACTGAGCCCAATGATACGGTTAACTGGCAATCCCATGCATTGGGTGAACTGGATTATATGACCAAAAGGTCAAAGAGTCTGTACCAATGATGACTGCTAGCATTCTAATGTTCTAAGTGACACATATTTTCTATTGTTATATTAGATCAGAGTTTCTTTCAACCATTTATGTGTTTGGGTCAAAAGGTCTACGGCTTTGCACACTGCCTCAATTACAGAGCCCAATGATAATGTTCACTAATGTAGACATGCAGTGAGGGAACCAGATTCTGTTCATTCATGGCCAAAAGGACAAAGGCTTTGCACATTACCATTTTCTCCCACAGACAAACCTACAGCAGTACTCACCTGTCTTGCGATGTTCCGGAGGTTTTCTGCCATGACATTCAGGTCACCAACTGTCAGGTTCTTGTTTACCTGTCAGCAGCAAGTGCACAGTCTGCTGCATTAACAACTGCATATGGTTTCACTTAATGGGCAGAATTGTCAACAATAAACAATGCGATGCTGTACATTTATAAAGGGCTCAGGAGACACATGTAAATTTAAAGACAATATTTTGTATATCTGTACAACACAGAGTCCTGCTAATACTGTTTACATATGATATAAACATTAATTAAAGCAGAGAGACAAACAAAAAACTGTAAGTATATATACATATGCAAAACCAGCACACGCACACACTCACACATGCACGCATGCACACACACACACACACACACATATACAAAATTTAATATGATGAGAAGATTGGCTACAGGTGTTAGAATTAAATTCATCAGTATTATATAACAACCAAACAGTACTATTAAGTACATCGCTTTGGTGGAGATTGAAAAACACACCATGAAAAAGGCTACCAGTCACTCGCTCAGAATCACATGCAACAAGAGCACAGTGAGTCTGAACAGAATAGCACTAAATAAAGCAGTCAATGATATTAACAGTAAATATTCTGTTCTAGAAATCACATCACTGGTAGCTTTAACAGTGACACTGATCAGAGAGAGAAGACTGACCAAAAATTTGACCTGAACCATGGAGTTATATATAAACAACAACAGTAAAATCTGATTCCTCCAAAGAAAAAGAAAACAGTGCTCTAACGGTCTTTAGGAAAGAAGTGACACACATGACTTTCAAGAGAATTAAATTAGAGATTCATATTCTGAAGCTAAACACCGCACAAGACGTATTCAGTGTAACAGCTCCAGAATTGGGGTGAGGGTGGGGGGTGGGTATTTTCTTTTCTTTTTTCAATAAAAAAAAAAAAAAACCTTCACAAAAAAGAACAAGCAAATAAAGCAGATCTCATATGAAAAGTTTATCCACAGATTATTCTCCACTGGTCAGATTCCATGCACAGAACAGTCTGGTGAAATCTTCACCTTCAGCAACAACTGAAGTTCAGCAGCAGTTGCATGGAACTGCTGCTGATGCACACAGGATGCATGCGCCAGAATTGACTAACAGCGTGTAACTAACCATCAAAGCTATAAGCAACTCACAATGCATAAGCTCAAACACTGAGGGGGAAATAGTAAATAGTAAACAGACTTCTAAAACAAACAAGCTCATACCACCACACTGATCAGTAACAACTGTCAGTGATTAGATCACACTGACAAGGCAATGCATTTCAACAGTCAACAGTGACCCCCCCCCCCCCTCGCTCCCCCCCCCCCTCCCAAACCAACACAAATGGTTTCTCAGCTCAGTGGTCCTGAAAATCAGTGGACTGGAACTGTCCCTTGTTGGATGAGTAGAATGCCACTGAAATGAAAATCATGCAGCAGCATTCCACCTTTAACCATACAACAGGTTATGATGGGGTGGAAGTGGTGGTCAGACGTTTTACTGCAGAAGTATAGAAGGAAACACACCCCTATGCACACACTATCATGTCCAGTTAGACTTGACATGGGAATGACAAAAACTGACACTTCAAAGAGGCTGGCACCGGACACTAAAGCAAACACACAAAACAATGACAATGACTGGTGGCTTGCAGTGCATACAGCTGTCTCTGTTCACACTGATTGCATTAACAAAACAAAGTGCTCATGCAGTCAGTTCATAATCAAAATCTATGCATGTTCATAGAGAGGGCTAAAATATGCTTTACTTGCTTCAGCCACCCACCTGCACAGTACTGTCAGGAATTCTGCCTTTCCCATTTCTGCTTCAGAGGTTCCTTCAACCCCCCCCCCCCCCCTCTCCTCAACCCTTCCCCCTCAGCCCCCCCCCTTCCCCCCCAGCCCCCCCTTCCCCCCCCCAGTGAATTTGTTTCACCTTGTCATAACCTTCACTACCAGCTGTGCATTAAGCATCAAGTATAGATTTATTTGGAACATAAATGTGCAAGCAACAGACAGCAGGTATGCCAGCTATTTACTCTAAAATGCAGGTTATCCACCACCCCAACGCCCAATACTTTCATAGGTCAGCCAGCATATCATGAAGTATACGAGTAAACAACTCCATCTCCAAGGCTTTGAACAGTAGCTGGAAACTGGCACATTTGACAAAATAAGCATAAAAAGTGCACACAACTTTAAATCTCATAAATGAAACTATGGCAGCTTTGTAAAACTATTTTGCTACATTCTAGAACTTAGCTATGCAGCGGCTAGTGGTCCGGTCTTCTGTGGCACTGTTGCTCTGCCTTTCTGATGTGTGACTAGCTGTGGAAGGAAGAGTCACTAGCCAGAGGTCAACTTTGAGTGCTAAACTTGGGGGGGGGGGGGTGCATGTGTGATTCTAATAATGTGTTCCTTATAATGCACTTTTGCCATCAGGCATTATAAGGAAGGACCACAAAGAAATACAGCCACAAATAAAATGGTTCACGGGAAGTGATTCAGGAAAAGCTCTGCTCATGATATAGGAATACTCTACATGTGAGTGAGTGTGTGTGTGTGTGTGTGTGTGTGTGTGTGTGTGTGTGTGTGTGGTGTGTGTGTATGTGTGTGTGTGTGCATGTGTGTGTGTATGAGGAGTGAGGTGTTTGCTGGTACAACTGTAACAGTAGTATAGACAGTCGTGCATCTATTTTGACTGGCTCCAGCGATTATTTGACTAGTTTCCATGAACCAATATTGCCAACTTATAGATGTCAACACAGGTTTCAAAAATGTCTAGCACGATCATTGGTATATCTCACTCCCAGCCATAGACAGTTCCATGCTATGAAAAGCACACAAAGCATGCTGAAATCTTACTCTAATACAATGCAATACATAAACATATGTCACCTTCTATTTAAAATGTATAGGAGCTCACTTAAACCATTATCTGCACTGCCTGTTCCTCTTCCAATGGGCAGAATGCATTCATAAACAACTTTATGCGCCACTAACAAGCACACAAGCATACTGGAATCTCACTCCAATGCAATGCAATACAATTCCACCCATACCAATTACATGCATTGTTTCACTGATGTTTGCATGCTACCAGTAAGTATGCAATGCAATACAATTCCACCCATACCAATTACATGCATTGTTTCACTGATGTTTGCATGCTACCAGTAAGTACTGAACTGACAACGTCACAATAATCATCATGCAACAGTCACACACTCATGCCTAAAAACCCACCATATTCATCTAGAATTGGAAAAGGAAAAAGAAGCAAAATGTCATCAATAAAACATGTCAGGAAAAAATGAGACAAGTCATTTCATTCATATGACCTGCTAGTGCTGCAACAGACTACCAATTCCAATTTCTTCATTCTTAACTTTAGACTAACCTCATATCAATTTTATGGCTACGCATTATAAGGAAGGACCCCAAAGAAGTACAGCCACAAATAAAATGGCTGAAGGAAAGTGATTCAGGAAAAGCTCTGCTCATGGTATAGGAAACTCTAAATTATGGCGGTATTAGTCTGAGCTTTATCTGTATAAACCAAACACAGTTTCCATACTTTGCAAGTGGACTACACACTCTAATATTTTCAATGTCTTGTTTTCAGCACATTCCATTACACATCTGTTTCAATCAGTGCACACACACACACACACACACACACACACACACACACACACACAAAAAGACAATGAGAAGAGAGGAAGAATGTGTGTGTGTATATATGTGTGTGTGTGTGTGTGTGTGTGTGTGTGTGTGTGTGCGCATGTTTGTGTTTTTGTGCTGTGTGTCTGTGCACATGCAAACATGTGCATCTACATACATATACATTATCTTAGGACTTTGACCTTCCATCCCCTCTCCAAATTATGTTTTCTTCTAATGTGCCACGTATTATCATGGTCATAAATATGTTGAGTGTACTGACCTCTTTAAAATATTGATCAAAATTGACAGAGTCCAGTCCTGATGCAGCAAAGTCACTGACTGACTGCCCTGAAAAGCAAAACAGTAATAAGCTATTCCATGCATAAAAAAACAGATTATAAACATTTGATCTAAAACATGCAAAAACACCCCTTTGTCAAAGCCCTTAATGCACCTAGCTTTCAAACCTCACACAGCCTTCTGAGCTGTTGCTGTGGTAGCCAGCAGCACAAACTAAAATAACACTTTAAATCTCCAACATGATGGTGGTGAGACAGTGTCCATATTTTGACCCATCAATAAACTCTGCCTCTGTGTGTGTCCATGCATGTGTGTTGTGTTGTGTTGTGTTGTGTTGTGTTATGTTGTGTTGTGTCAAGACAGAGAGAGAGAAAGAGTGTGTGATGTGTGTGTTTGTGTGTGCATGCATGCATGGGTCAGTCTGTGTGTGTGTGTGTGTGTGTGTGTGTGTGTGTGTGTGTGTGTGTGTGTGTGTGTGTGTGTGTGTGATGCTGTGCAAAATGAATATCAGATAGGATAATTCTGTTTATCACACTGACAAAATAAGACATAAAAAACCAACTTTGAATGCGTGTACTGTGTGAAACTACTCACATCATCAATCGCACCAATAAAACAAACTGTAAGAAAAACCTACTGTCAGATCTGTGTACTGTGTGAGGTTGACCATATGGTTCAGCCGCATCACGTTGTAGATGGGTCGGTTATCTTTGCAGCCGCTGAAAGTACAGTAACACATTTCTTTGTTGGTTCACTGCTGTTTTTATATTTAGCCAAAGCAAGGGAGAAAAAAAATTTGGTCTTTTTTGCTGTTGAACATTCACAGTTTCTGCTAAACTCTGTTACTTAGCTCACAATTTCCATGACAACGTTTTTCTTAATTTTCACATCATCACACAGACCAAAGGCAAAGAATTCACATGTGCAGATTAATTCTAATCCAGACAGAATATTGAATTATGTTACTTAGCTGACAATTCCCATGCCTTAAATCACTAGTTCGCCCTTAGCATTGTCATACATCACCTCACGGACCAAAGGCAAAGAATCCACATGCACAGATTAGTTCTAATCCAGACAGAATAAATACTCACTCTAAAATGCTGATGATATCCAAGTTAACATCCTTTCCATCAAACAGACCCTTCTTCAAGTCAACTGCCTGTGTCACTGCCTCATTGAATGGCTGAGTGCAGAACATTCAGAAACGTTTAAGAACATTACGATACAACAGAAAAAGAGCAATGAACTTAAAAAGTATGGTGTATATAATCATATAAACCTCAACAGTACCTTCACCATTATGAATAAACCTGAGCTGTTTCAAATGAATTACTGCAGACAATGGCAACTACTACACATGTTAGAAATGATTAAAAGTAATGCACCTACCATACAGCATATTAAACTTTGGTAAATATGTCATTATCCTGAACATTTCATGAGCTGAATCCCAAACCACCAAACACCTGTTCCCTATAGCAATTATAATAACACATACATTGCTAATGTGCTGAATCCCTCCATAATTATACATGCATGCAGCTCAAAGTAGGATACATGCTGAATTGAAAAACATTAAATAAACAAGGGCCAGAAGGGGAAGTGGGAAGAGAGAGAGTGTGTGTGTGTGTGTGTGTGTGTGTGTGTGTGTGTGTGTATGTCTGTGTGTGTGTGTGTATGTCTGTGTGTGTGTGTGTGTGTGTGTGTGTGTGTGTGTGTGTGTGTGTGTGTGTGTGTGATAAAATGAGCATATCCTTATACCTTGTAAGTGCTCTGGGTTCTTACAAGACCAGGCACCATAAATAACCTGTCATTATTACTATTATAGACATAAAACTATCCAAAGTCAGGCCTACAAACTCAATCCAAACAAAAACACCACATGGGAGATCCTGCAACAGGCCAGAACATGGTGAGTGCACATCTACATAAAAACACCTTCACAGGGCCTGACCCACCTTCAGCTCCTGGGGATCATGGTCGACAAAGTAGCGACAGACCTCAGTGTAGAGGGGCCCCCCGGTGACAAAGAGGAGGACGCAGACCAGCATGACCAACCAGGCGAGGAGGAACGTAACGCCCACACCCCTGAAACACACAGGTACCATGACTGCTGAAATACATGCCCAGTCGCCCGAGATGGAGCAATCCTAGTCGGTTCTGCAGGATGGGATAGGGTAGGAAAGAAGGCAGCCATCTCTTCAGGCTAGTCATGGTTGGTTCGGCCTGTCAGGACTGCATCTGGTATCCATGGAGGTTATTCAAATACTTCAGAACTGACCTGCCTCCACAAACAGCCACACGCTAAGCCGGATGCACAGCCTGAGGGGATGGCAAGAAGATGTGCTGCCATGTACTAAACCAAGACAATCTTTCAATCTGCTGCCATGTACCAAACCAATCTTTCAATCTGCTGCCATGTACTAAACCAATCTTTTAATCTGCTGCCATGTACTAAGCCAAGACAATCCTTCAATCTGCTGCCATGTACTAAACCAATCTTTCAATCTGCTGCCATGTACTAAACCAATCTTTTAATCTGCTGCCATGTACTAAACCAATCTTTTAATCTGCTGCCATGTACTAAACCAAGACAATCTTTCAATCTGCTGCCATGTACTAAACCAAGACAGTCTTTCAATCTGCTGCCATGTACTAAACCAAGACAGTCTTTCAATCCGCTGCCATGTACTAAACTAAGACAGTCTTTCAATCTGCTGCCATGTACTAAACCAAGACAGTCTTTCAATCTGCAGCCATGTACTAAACCAAAACAATCTTTCAATCTGCTGCCATGTACTCCACCAAAACAATCTTTCAATCTGCTGCCATGTGTTAAACCAATACAATCTAATTTTTATAAGTTTGATTTTGAAGTGTGTTCATGCGATACTTACCAGTTAACTAGGTGCAAAACACCAAGTTACTTACTTCCTCATGCAATACTTCAGCAAAGAAGCATCACAGGCCCTATCAATACGATGGAATTTTAAAAAGTACACTCACACTCACAGCAGTTTCTTTTAGTCAATTGTGATCAACATTGTTAAAAAATAAAAATACGAAAGTTACAAAAACACAGGCACTGCCACTCTAACCAAGTCAGTTAAAAAAATTAATGTGTGCAATATTTACTGAGCCTCAGAGCTGAGGAGCTGTGAGAAAGTTGAGGTAGCTATCCTGGGCTTCCCGTCCCTAATAAGCCTGATGGTTTCTGTGGACATAAAGCAACACTGAAACACCGAGCCACCAAAAAGCAGCAAATGTAAGAGCTGGCTTGACTATACAAATATACCTATACATACAAGTGAAAGTCTTCAAACCAGCAGCTCACACCAAGCAGAAAATATTTTTTGCACAAACACGAAGAGCACACTCACGCCATGAGGAAGTTGGCGCCAGTTCCAGTGTTGCAGCACTGCGCTCCAAGACCTGGCCGCTCTCCGCACAGTCCAAACAGCACACCGACGTAGTACAGCAGTACCACCAACAGTAGCACACAGCTCACACCTAGACCTCCATACCACCTGTGGTGTTGTAAAACATCATTAACCAAAGTGCACTGCTGTAGTAGTAGAATCCCCATCAACATCAGAATAGTAGAATCCCCATCAACATCAGAATAGTCAAAGCCCAATGAACATCAGAAACAAGAATTTGAACGCAAATGCTCACTTGGCTCACATACAAAACTGGAAGATATAACATCATGTGTTATTTTCTAACAGTTCTGTGACTATGCAAAAGGGTCACTGACATGAATACACAACTCAAAAAAGGTTACCATCATGCAGATTTTCAAAGACCTTGCCTGAACAACATCCACCCTTAAATAACAGACTTAAAAATACTTAAGACCATGCCAATTCTGTAACAAGCATACGGCATCAACGTTATTTAGTTCTTGGATTTTAACATCTCATCAGCAGAGCATGTGTCACCTCAGAATGAATCACATCAAAGCACAGATTATGTTAATATACATGATGTCAAAAAAAGTCAACCAACAACTGCTTTCAGTTTCAGTGAAGCATTAAATCATCAACAAAAAGGTTTTCCCCCAGATTTACGAGTAAGTAACTTGGTGTTTTACGCCCAGTCAACCACTGCGGTTATATCAGGGCGATGCAAGATTTATGAGGTAAACTATCCCAGAACAAATCACTAAACTGTCTGAAACGAACCATTTATAGGACTGACTCACCAGTATTTGCTGTACTCTGATATGTCATCTTGCACCTTCAGTAGATCTGAACGCAATGAGTCTGTACGGACTGTCTGTTGCAGAAAGAAAAGAACATACATGCACAGTTTAATAACAATTTGAAGTAAAGAAATGGCTGAGCATCAAGTCTGGCATACTGCTGATGCAGGTTCAACTCACAAGTACAACAGATAAAAAAAATCTTACTTGGGTCAATGAAGTACTGAGAAAAAAAAGTATAAAAATAACTTACTACTGAGTTTTTCACTTCTGATTTTAACTCTCCAATTCCACTTTGGATCTGGTTCTGTACATCATCCACAGATGCTGCTGCTCCTGTACAAACAAGAATGTGTAATCAAACTGTGCAGAAGACACTGGATGGCTCTAAAAATACACACCAAAACACCACACGTTGTTAATGTTGTTAGACTTATTTAACGTCCAGTCACCTAGACTTATGTAACATCCAGTCGTCTCCAGGGAGATCACACCAAACACCATCCTGTCACCACCAGAATGTCTCAGAGGGGTGGTGATGAGAGCCAGCTCAATGTTTTATAAATTCAGGGGTAAAGTTACAAGACACTGTCCAAAAACCACAACTTCGGAAGAGAAGCAACAGCTGAAGCAGACTCTAAATGACACCCATCTACTTACCAGTCTAGCATTGCACTGCTGGGCTAAACCAGCCCACACAGACAGAAATGTCAGGGGCAGATCATACCGTAACGCTTGCGCAAACTCCACGTCCTGAGTCCAGTAATCATGAAAATAATGTATCCAGCTTAATAAAAGAAAATGTATAAAATTTCAGTCAAGTTTGAATGCAGAAAGCACTTTCACCAAAACTGTATCTGTGATACACAACCACAGCCAAACAAACAAGAAGACTGACTGTTCAGTTAACCAACTTCACAATGGCAAAATACAACTTTCATGACATTTTCCAGCCCTAAAATATGTGTAATGGTCTCTGAACCCAGCAAGTGACAACCACAATGGTGAGTATTATGATGCAAAATTTCAAAGATCTGACTTGCATACATAAAGTCAGAAAAAACATGTTCAGTCTAGAAATGCGTTATCAGTAAAATACAAATCAAATCACACGCAGCATTTGGTGCATGACCACACTCATGTAACAACTACACAAAGTTTCACTTTTATCACATAAGCACCCAAGTTGGGAAAATGCAGTTTGCAAGTTTGCCGTTTTTAATATCCCTGTGACGTTGGTGTCAAAACACAATCCCTAAAGTTGCTGTGAAAGCAAAGTTCACTGGAAGTCATCATTAGACAAAGTTTGAAAGATCTGACCCAGATCCTCAGACAGTGTCCAAAGAAAAGCCAACATTAAAGTTTTCCAGAGCTGGTCAGGAGGCATTAAGGACTTGCATAGTTTTTCATGTGAATCACCCCTCCCCCACCCCTGAACAAATGCAAAAGTCCTCTCTTCACTGGTAAATTATCCCCAAATTTAAATATAACTCAATACTCCCCCCCCCCCACCACTCATTTTTCCTCCTCCCTCTCCCTAACCACTCCCTCTCTCTACCTCCCACACCTAATCTCTATATGTGTCTGTCTGTCCATCCATCCATCTGTCCATCTGTCTCTCTCTCATGCACACACACACATACCCCATCTCTCTCTCTCTCACACACACACACACACACACACACACACACACACAGAATACCAGGTTTCCATACAGTACAGTACAAAGCTTCAAAGATCTGACCCATATGCTGAAACAGTGTCTAAAGAAAAACCAACATTAGAGGCATCAAGTAGACTCAAGATTAAAAGGACTTGCAGACAGTTGCAGGCACAGGATTACAGCTGCACATACAAAATCTCACCAGGATGTGTGTGAAACTAAAGTTCAAGATGGGGAACAAAAAAACATAAAAAACACTCTACATGATTCTGCACCGCTGTAGCAAGAAAGGGAAAAATAACAGTTCCTGCAGTTCCTCAGTCAGTATTTCAAGTACCCTGTATTACAGCAAACTGCACCTTCTAAGTCCAGCTATAGTTGTGTTCTCCTTCAAACACTTGGAGACCTCAACAATTTCTTCTTCTCTCAAGGAAACTGTTCCGAGACTGAAAAAAAGTCAAATTAGCAGACCCTCCCCACTGCATCACAGTGGGTAAACACTCAAATACATACTGAAAGAGTAGGTAGCAGCAGCTGCTGTAGCCTCACTTGGGTAAGGTAACCCAAGTTTAATGCGGGAGGGGGGGGGGGGGCAGAAAGAGACCAAGAGGGGTGGGGCAGAAATAGAGGGGTGTGAGAGGCAGGGGGTAAGAAACAGAGGGAGAAGGGGGAAGGGGGAGAGAAACAGAAAGTGAGACAGAGAGAGACAGCACCAGAGAAGAAAGAGCAAAGCGGGGAGAAACAGAAAACGAGTGAAAGGGGAATAGAGAGAAAAAGAGAGACACAGACACAGAAAAAGAGAGATAACTGGTTTTTAACACGCACTCAAACATGATGGTGATACCAGGCCAGAGAGACAGAAAACAAAATACAGCAAAAAGAAAGTGCTCACCTCTGTGATGTACTGAGTCAAGTTGACAGAATTGGACACATTTTGGGCCTCTCTACTGAGATCATCCAGCTGAAAACACACACACAATTTTATCTGGGATTTTGAGGCAAAAGTCATGGCTCCACTTTTCACAGGCACATCAAAAATAACTTGCATAACTGAACAAATTTCATCACAATTTGTGTATCAGAGCACGGTAGTCCCAAAAGGACAAAGCACCTGAAAATAAAAGTATTACTTTTTCCTCTCCATGTCTGCATGCATGCCTGTGTGTGTTATGACCACTCGCGAGCGAGCATGCATACATACACACATGCATGCATTTGACTGTGTGCCATGTAAAGAGACCTCTAATTTACCTGACCTTAAAGTAAAAGTCCAAGGTTTTTAAGTGTGCAAAATGACCATCGAAATGATTGACAAATGAGTCACTAGTTTCAGATTTAATGAAATAAAAAATAAATAAAAATGTTTAATTGGGTTTTTAATCGATTTTATTTTCTGTAAGCTTCCCCGGAAGTGACGTCAGTCTGGGGAGTCAGTGCGGTTGCCATGTTAGATTCTTCTGTAAACTGTGTATGCGTGTGATCAACAAAAAAGTGAACTATGCCAGCCTACTGTGTTGCTGTGAACTGTAACAATTCGCAGACAACCCCAGGTATAAAAATGCAGGAGCTCCCACGCAATCGACCCGCAGTGAGGCAAAAGTGGATTAAGTTTATACAATTCAAACGAGCTTTCTTGCTGCACCGCATCATGCCCATTTGAGTAGCAAGCACTGCAGTGAGTGCAATTTCGCAAACCCCATGGAATACCGCATGTTGAAGCAGACACAATATTCCAGTACTCTTTCAAAATCCTGCATGATACGGCTGTATCCTTGTGGGTCTCTCGGGCAAAGTATCAGTGTCGTCTTCGGAGCTCGAGTTGGCCATTTTGCAGCAACTCCCCAGAGTGACGTAGCAGGCATATGGTCATGTGATTTGGGCGTCATGGCGATGCTTTCGGTACAACAGAAAATGCCTTTTTTTTCGTGCATTTATAACCCTCAGATCACATGCATGCATTTGACTGTGTGCCATGTAAAGAGACCTCTAATTTACCTGACCTTAAAGTAAAAGTCCAAGGTTTTTAAGTGTGCAAAATGACCATCGAAATGATTGACAAATGAGTCACTAGTTTCAGATTTAATGAAATAAAAAATAAATAAAAATGTTTAATTGGGTTTTTAATCGATTTTATTTTCTGTAAGCTTCCCCGGAAGTGACGTCAGTCTGGGGAGTCAGTGCGGTTGCCATGTTAGATTCTTCTGTAAACTGTGTATGCGTGTGATCAACAAAAAAGTGAACTATGCCAGCCTACTGTGTTGCTGTGAACTGTAACAATTCGCAGACAACCCCAGGTATAAAAATGCAGGAGCTCCCACGCAATCGACCCGCAGTGAGGCAAAAGTGGATTAAGTTTATACAATTCAAACGAGCTTTCTTGCTGCACCGCATCATGCCCATTTGAGTAGCAAGCACTGCAGTGAGTGCAATTTCGCAAACCCCATGGAATACCGCATGTTGAAGCAGACACAATATTCCAGTACTCTTTCAAAATCCTGCATGATACGGCTGTATCCTTGTGGGTCTCTCGGGCAAAGTATCAGTGTCGTCTTCGGAGCTCGAGTTGGCCATTTTGCAGCAACTCCCCAGAGTGACGTAGCAGGCATATGGTCATGTGATTTGGGCGTCATGGCGATGCTTTCGGTACAACAGAAAATGCCTTTTTTTTCGTGCATTTATAACCCTCAGATCACGGTTTCACCTACATCATCGTTCTCAGCGAGTTTAAACAGAAATCGTGTCAAAATTCACCCCTAACCTTGGACTTGTCCTTTAAGCAAAACATCACAAACTGAACACCCATAAGAGACCCCCAAAAAATGGAAGGTGAGCCCTTACATTTGAGAAGTTTGCGGACACCTTGTACTTGTCTTCCTGAAAGTTTCCACATCCAGCTTGACCACCAACTGTACTGGAATTACACATGTTCTTTACGTCATTGACGATCTCCGTCAGGTTGGCAGCCAGCCATGACCCATGTAAACTCAGAGTGCTCAGCGTGGTGGCCACGTTGGACAGCTCATCCCGAGTCTTGTTCACAACTGGATAGAAGAACAAAATTTCTAGTTTGATTTGTCACACTCAACTCCAACTAAACAAACAAAATAATGTTACCAAGAATGAGAGTGAAAGGGACAGAGGGATAAATCAAGACATAACTGGTTTTTAGCGCCTGGCAACGACATCTGGGTGAGAGTGAAAGGGAGAGCATTCTCACAGAGTGAAAAGGATAGACAAATAAATCAAAACAGATAACTGATTTTTGGCACATATGTCAACCATGGCAACTACATCAGGATGAGAGTGAAAGGGAAAATATTCATTTAAAAAAGAAATCAGACAACAAAAATGTTGGTACATATGCCTTTATCAAACACACACATATTGTTCAGTCTCAGTGCACTGATAGAGGTTTTTAAGAAAACAAAAAGTTCTGAACACAATGTGGTGTTTGATGTTTCGATTTACTCTGGAATATTTAGGATGTGAAGGAACTGTTGTGACTTTTGTCGGTATAAATAACCTGACAGCATACATGAAAGTTAACTGCCATAATGATATATGATGTGAGCATGCAAGTCTGCGTTTGTGTTAATGTGCGTGCATGTATCCAATCATGTGTCTGTACATGCATGCATCTATGCGTGTTGGGGGGGGGGGGGGGGGGGGAGAGAGACTGAGACAGAATAAAGATAGGCATTTTACTTTACACACTGCCAACAGAGACCTCCATACCGTATCTGCATCAAGCAAAAAACCCACTAAAAGTCACACAATTTCATGTCTTATTTTCTGATTTCTTTAGCACTTAAAACTTTTCTCTAAGGAAACTTAACCAACCATATTAACTCTTTGACAAGAGAAGCATCGAAAGGGAAACTAGAACACACATCACATGTACACAGAAGCAGCCAGACTGGTGTGTAAAGGACAGACAGACAGACTGACAGACCTATTTTTGGCACACACACACACACACACACACACACACACATATCTATCTTTCTATCACTGTGTTCTTACAACCCTCTCTATCCCCCCCCCCCCTCCCCCCCCACCACGTGCACTGAGCATTCAAGTTAATGAAATCATTCGTCATAAAAGTGGACATCACCATCATCCTGATCATAACTTCATACCTCTGCTCAGAGTTTTGGTTTGGTTCAGGAGTGAAGTGGCATTAAGGTTGCTCAAAACCTCATCAACTGCTCTGTTTGCTGTCTCTGCAATCATACAAAGATATAAGAATCAAATAAGGCAGTGCTTACCAGAGATGGAATCATGACAAAACAATGACAGGTCAAACTTCCTCACAAAAACAAGAGTGTGCAGTCAAATTCAAGCAACAATAATCAATCCAACATTCACAAAAAGCACTTAGGTAAAGCATGGCAGAACCTTGCCTAGCAAGCAGGCAGTGTAAGTAAGTACAAAGTCACATTCTAAGAACAACAAAATCAAAAGCAGTGCACGTAAAACTATAATGATGGTTATGAGTTTAGCCCTTTCTCTCAGTATGAAACCAGTAGCACATAACTGGAAGTTGCTAAATACACTTGTGCTTTACTGCTTCTTTTAAAACATGTTATGATCTTCTGTACTGTCACACAGAGAACTTCTGAATGTGGTCTGTTCTTGGGGGAAGAGTAAGTAACTTGTGTTTTACGCCCAGTCACCCATTATGGTTATACCAGGGCAATATGAAAGAACAGAGAAAATCAAAACATCTAACACTATTAAACATGATGTTGAACATTCAGGTATGTGTGGCATGCAGACATTCAGGTATGCATGTACTGACTGCAAGTGTTGCGGAGCATGAACTGCATGCACGGTAGGATGCGCAGTCAGCACTAACAGACTCAGGGGTCACAGGCTCAGTCTCTAGTTCGCATAACTCCCAAAAGTCAGCATCAAACTGAGTTGGAAATATAACCTCAGTACTTCAGCCCACAAAATATACAACAGTTTACTTGCCAGTACAGTAAAAGCACACATAAATGTTGGGACAACTGAGTGCTCAAGAAAACTTATGTCACAGTCAAATCAAATCATGTATTAAATCTGAAGTCTTACCTCTCACGTCATTAATAATCAGGTATTTTGTTTCAATGAACTCGTCAAGGATCGCCACTTTTATTTCCTAAGAAAAGAAAAGAAACACACCAATGAAGACGAGTTACCAAACTGGTGACATTGATAAAACAGCAAACTTATACAAAACGTCTTACAGCAACATGCTGAGAAAACATACTAACAACCTCCCCTCCCGCCCCGCTATCAATGGCTGTTATGATCAACATACTAACAACCTCCCCTCCCCCCAGCAATCAATGGCTGTTATTATCAACAAACTAACAACCTCCCCTCCCGCCCCGCTATCAATGGCTGTTATTATCAACATACTAACAACCTCCCCTCCCCCCAACTATCAACGGCTGTTATTACCAACATACTAACAACCTCCCCTCCCGCCAACTATCAACGGCTGTTATTATCAACATACTAACAACCTCCCCTCCCCCCAACTATCAACGGCTGTTATTATCAACATACTAACAACCTCCCCTCCCCCCAACTATCAATGGCTGTTATTATCAACATACTAACAACCTCCCCTCCCCCCAACTATCAACGGCTGTTATTACCAACATACTAACAACCTCCCCTCCCCCCAACTATCAACAGCTGTTATTATCAACATACTAACAACCTCCCCTCCCCCCAACTATCAACGGCTGTTATTACCAACATACTAACAACCTCCCCTCCCCCCAACTATCAACGGCTGTTATTATCAACATACTAACAACCTCCCCTCCCCCCAACTATCAACGGCTGTTATTACCAACATACTAACAACCTCCCCTCCCCCCAACTATCAACGGCTGTTATTATCAATCTACTTAAAAGTTTCAAGTTCAAAGTTCCAAAAGTCAATCTGGCGACTCACGTCAACAGTGGTGTTGGCAAAGCCATCAACATGGTCAAGCGTGGCGGTGAGTTTGCCAACAGGTCCCACGTTGCCTTCGTTGCGTAACTTCTGGTAGACTAATTCATTGGAGAGAAAGGCACAGACAACCCCAGCCCTGCAAAAACACAATGTATAAATGTTTAGCACGTGTTGAACGCCTGTGCGTTTCATTCAACAGCTACAGTGTGAATCTCCTGCAGCAACAGTCACCCAGCCACTCAGACAGCCAGGTGTTACAGGGGTCTGAACCCAAGAAGCATCCAGGGCCTTCCTGTGGACTGTCATGTCAACATTCTGTCAAACATTCCAGGCACTGCTCAAGACATAACTGGATAAGTATATTGTTTTTATTTATCATTATTTAACTGTTGTTTTGTTGCTTTGAAAGGGGGGCTTACCCCCAGAATTTGTACATGTTTTGTCCTGTCCCATTAAAAAATTAGCTGTCTTTTTAACTGCTTGTGTGTTCAGATCTCACCGTTAGAAATGGACTAAAAGAAAACAGACACCAGCAGTTTATCACTTGATTTCTGGTCCTGTTTGAAAAAAAGCCAATGTTTGAAAGTCACTATTTTGTGGTCAGATAAAAAGACAAATGGGTGAAAAAATGGACAACAGAAAACTGAGCTAACAAACAGACCAACTCACAGTGTCACAGTGTTGAGCAGTAGAAGCAGCGTGCAGTATGATTTGCGCTTACACCCCGCATGTTTGGGGTCGTGAGGTTTGGGGCGCCCCCCACACTTGCCGCAGCATCGGCAACAGCAGAATATGATGCCTATAATCGGCATGACGATAAAGAACAAGACGCCCACTGCTGCGCACACCGTAAACCCGATGAGGTAGGTGGCCCACTGGAACAAAACAACAAAATGTCTGTTGTGCCAAGAGTCCCATGTGAGGAATACTTTCAGCAACAGTAACCTTCATGCCATGACAAACTCCATCACTGAAACCCTCAAGATGGACAGCAGCTGCCAGAGTGGTGAAAAACACTGCACTTACATGTAGGACACGATGTATAGGTGTAGGAAAACGGCTGCACACATTACCTTCTCACCCAACACTGGGTAAACCTCAAGGTTATTCCTTAGGACCACTAACAAATACAAAAAAGTGCCAACAAAATGCAGGGATCCTGTAACCTGAAATAGTAACAGATCACAATCAGTAAGCATGCACTTTGAATCTTTGCTGTTCAGGTCTGCCATACCCTGCTCCCTTACTTTTGTATATAGCTAATGTGAACTAACTACAAGTATGTTGCACTGGCAGTGGCTGAAACACCACAGAAGTCTCGAGTATTACTTTATTATTGATATAGCTGTTCATGCACTTCTTTTTCTTCTTCTTTTCCCCCTTTTTTTCTCCTATTTTTTTCTCTCTTTTTTTCTTCCATAGGTGGTTGACATTTTCACTGGTAAACTGTAATTAGTCAGAGAGGGGAAGGTACTGGGAGAGAGAGGGAATGGGCTGGGAAAGAAACAAAGAATGCATGAAAACATGCATGCACAAGTGTGTGTGTGTGTGTGTGTGTGTGTGTGTGTGTGTGTGTGTGTGTGTGTGTGTGTGTGTGTGTGTGTGTGTGTGTGTGTGTGTGTGTGTGTGTGTGTGTGTGTGTGAAGGAGAGAGACAGCTATGCAGTGCAAATTAGGTGGTATAGTTTTGCAATGTTTTAGCCATACCTGGGCTATACCCCCCCCCCCCCCCAACTATTATAGTTTCTGATTCAGTATATCTAATATCTAATATAATATACAATATCTATTATAATTATTATATTTCATATGCATGTTGATATTCAAGTCAAAAACATATATATAACACTTACATCCTGCCAGTTTTCAAACTGCTCTGTCTGAAGCTTCCCATCTGTGTAAATGTCACTGAAATCTGCACACAAACAAACAGGAAATTCCAGTAAAAACATGCATAAATTTATGAATTAATAAACAGCAGTGGGGGTGGGGGTGGGGGTGGGGTGTGTGGGGGATTTTTTACTCTTTTTTTATATATTAAGGTTCTGTATTTTGCCACCTTTGTACTTATACTGTAGTATATGAAACACAACAGTGAATTTGTCCTTTATGCAGCAACTGTTGCAACACAAAAATATCTCAATGTTCATTCCACATCCAGTGTGCCATAAAATGTGTGCATTAATTTGTTTTCCTTTCTTTCTTTCCTGCATTCATTTTCCATGTGTTATTCAATAATGCATTCTCCCTGTCTCTTTTCTCACTCACTCAGTAACAATGAGAGAGAGAGAGGGAGAATTTCCTGTCCACTTCACCACTTCCACAAACCCCAACCCCAACTGCCACCTTTGTATACATATTCCACAATGTTAATTGTGTCAGAAACATAGTGCAGAATTTCATCTCACAGGGTTAAGTGGGTTCCAATGTCATAAGAGTTCATTTATTGTTCTGGCATATCACTGTATTTCTTTGAGGCGCCTCTAGTTTCAGTGTCGCTCACGCAAGCAAATCATGCCAGCAAATCATACAGAGCATTAAATCCAAACACAAATGCACGTGAGTGCACACACACACACACACATTTACATTATGTGTGTGTGTTTGTGTGCGTGCATGCGTGCGTGCGTCTGTTTGTCTGTCTGTCTGTGTCCCTGTACACTTTTCTTCTTCTCCTTTTATATTGCATGTTCTGTTCCAGATCAATGTTCTAACCTCTAACCAGGACACCCAAACAGAGAAGTTCAGCAGGGTGAGTGGCTGTTCCAAGGGGAGCCTGTAGAGTGTTATCAGCTTGTGTGTTTGCCCATATCAATACCACAGACGTTTGCTGCCACTGACTTTGATCTCCACGCCACACACGCTGAGCTGGGTCAGCAAAAGATACTGTTTTAGCTCGTTACAAAACCAGGTGCAAAACGGACATTTAAACATTGAAACTGTGACTGTGTAAGGGTAAAGAAAGTATACAAGCCTTAGAAATACAAGGACCAGTGATCTTGTCAACAAATGAGCTATTTCCAGCAACAAAAATCAAAGTGCAAAAAACAAAAACAAAAAAACCCTAGTTTAAACCATATACAATGACAAAACTCACAAATATGTAAGAATGCCAGTGTGTGCACACACATGCACAAACACACACATATTGACATGTTGCATATTTCATACACACAGCAATTTTCAGACACAATGTATTTACTGTCCACACTTGTATCAATAAACAAGAACTTCTCCTTGTCCAAGCTGACATATTTTAACTGATATTCATTGTCAGGAACCAGTTTCCAATAAATGTATAATCAGAAGTCTGCCAAGTTTCTAGGCCATACAAATATCACACACATATCACTGTCAGTGATCGCTCTAGACATTTTTCCAACCAGTGTGACATATCAATAAGGTGGCAAAAGTGGTTCACAGAAACCGGTCAGATAATCACTGTAATCGGTCAGATACATGGCTGTCCATTCTACTACCAGAGCTGTACTAGCAAACACCCAAATCCTTTCTACACCTAACACACACACACACACACACACACACACACACACACACACACACACACACACACACACACACACACACACATATGATGCATTCACGCACACACACACCACATGCACTCTCTCACTGTGCTGCATTTTTGGTTGTTCTTTTTTAGAGTAAGTAACTTGGCTTTTTATTCCCAGCCCACCGGTATGGTTATATCAGGGAGAACTGTTTAGTGGAGCTGGTCAAACAAAATAACAGCCGGCACATCTGACCGATTGCTGATTTCGTTTGCAGCATACCACTCTATGCTTATCTTATCCGGTAAAATACCAGAAACTATTGGTTAGTGAAAACCCTGAGGCATAATAATTGATTCAAGTACTTCCTGGTACCCAAGCACCCCCCCCCCACACACACACACACACACAGACTCTCTCCCCCCCCCCCCCCATCCCACCAATTCTCTCACTCATTTAATCACAGCATATAGCCTCAAACACACACACACACACACACACACACACACACACACACACACACACACACACAGTGAAATACTGAGAAAGGCACAATAAATACAAACAAAGCCAACAGGAAACACTGTCACTGAGGCAATGGACATGGGCAAGAACAGATGCAAAGAAAGAGTGGGGGGGTGTAGACAATAAAAATGTACTCAACCCAAAAGGAGACCTACTTCTCAGCCTGTCCCAGATACCACTTACACTGTACTGAGTCTCCCATCCAGTCATCTGAACTATAACTATTACCCCAAGCTTCTCCTGTGGTACAATAAAATGAATACAGATCTATCCCTAAAGCCCCCCACCCCCCATGGCCATGGGGAAGCCACCGCCCCCCCCCCCCCCCCCACCCCCCAGTGAGAAAGTTGTACCACATCAGAAGAAAAACCAAGAGCTGTAGTTCTACTGAAAGCTTCTCTCTTTTAAGCTTAAGAGCAGTTTGGAATATATCCTCCCTTCTCGATTTTTCTACTGCCAGGAAATCAACTTTCATTACATATACTTATTTTTACCATCTACTTCATTGAACTTTATATTTTCCAATCCTCTTCAGATATATAAAGTTATGCGCTGCATGACCAGATACCCATATATGTGTATACATTATTAATTTTTTATTTGCAACAGGATGGGCTGTGTTTGACCTTGATACGACCTCTGAAGTCTGATAAGGCTTTAAATGCAAAAATCAACCCCAGTTCACTTCTTTTTCAATGCACTGACAGCACAGAGGGAGAAAAGAAAAGAAAAAAGTAAATCAGTTATATAATTTATCTAACTTCAATCTCAGACATCTGCCCAGTGCAAACCACGGCTGCTGCTGACAGAAAGCATGTAGAAGATTTTAAGGGGTACAACGCACTTCCACCACCACCAGACTACATGCTGAAACATTGTACATGCATCAATCAGGCCCTAAGCTATGACACACAGGTAATAAATAAACACAGATGACCGCAGTGAACCCTGACCCCATTAATGACAGATCTTCAATGGGAAGTCATGGCACGTGTTTCAGGTCTCAAACGCCCAACCGAGCTGTACAAGGAATTTACAACAACATCAAACCATAATAATAACTGAAGATACGGTTGTACACAAAAGTAAACGCTTACAAATTACATAAATCATTAAATGCCACGCTGTTTTCCTTGGGTTATGCATAAATAACACTTGCCCGCTCCTAAAACCACTCGAGTCGTATTATTCTGCCTTAAATGCGATGGTGATTTTTCAGAACTGATAGAACCTCCCCAAAGAAGAAATCAGGGCAATCTCGTCTGCAACGCAAACGTCACCATTTTAACTTGGCTAAATCTGCGAACTGAAAACGAGGCCGAGTGAGAAATGGAAAGTATGTTTATCATCAAGTCAGGAGTGTGATGGTGAAGGGAGGGGGGGGGGGGGGGGGGGGACTGGGGCTTGTAACAATTCCTTCGAGCTGGTAGATTTTCACATTCACTAACCCTGCGGGCGAGCAAAAAAAAGTCAACCTCTTAAGGCCAGTGAACATCGTATCCTACAGTAAAGGTAACCTGTATGCTACAGTACTGCATTAGTAGGACCCAGTTCCTAAAAAGAAAGAAAAAAGGCGTAAAATGGGGTTCTAAAAAAAAAAGGGGGGGGGGGCGGCGGGGGGGGGGGGGGGGGGACGTGAAAAGGTTGGCGATGTTATCCAGTTGTTTTACCCAGTCTAGGCAAGAGCTGTGCAAGTATATATATATAAAAAATCCCCCCCCCTCCCCCCTCCAAAATCGTTTCAGACACGTTCAAACCGTAAAACTCACTTCCGTGTCGAACAGTTGGTCTACACTGCCTAAGAGGCACAGCAAATGATCCATATCAGTGGGTTTCTTTCTTGGGGGTGGGGGGGGAGGAGAGAAGCAAGAACAGTACCTCCTCCCTCCCCCCTCCTCTTCATCGGGCGTGACGGGGGGGGGGGGGGGGGGGGAGAGGGGTCCTGTCTGTCTGTAACATACATGCACGACGAAAACAGATGCATATGAGTCCTGCACGCATCCAAGTGTACAGGGTTCCTAGTCAAACAGACTGAAGCTGCACTCCACAAGCCAGTCATTGGTTAAACGCCTCCGTGTACGAAGCCACGCATGCGGCACAACACGAGACGAATGGTTACTGGGCTAGCCTACTTCGCTCTGTCCAACCAAGACCTCGCTCAGTTACCGTTGTTACGCATGCTCCACGCTCAGTTACCGAATGCATGATCGCCGCCCCCCCCCCCCCCCCCCCCCCCCCCTTCCCCCTCCCCCTCCCCCGGCCGTTTGCTCAGCCTCCAGTCTCTCTCAACACCCACACTGTTTACTCAAGCAAGTGCACGCGTCCAGTCGGCGACTCCGACAGGCGCAAAAAAAAAAAAAAAGGCAAAAAAAAGAAAAGAAAAAGCAACACCAGCAAAAAGCTTCCATTTGCATGCAATAGTCATAAGGCAGGGCCATGCAATGCAAACAGCCTGCCTATCCCACGTCTCTGCTTTCCATGCTCGGATTGCCTTTCTCTCTCGTTTTTTTTTTTTTTTTTTTTTTCTCTTTCTCTCTCTCTTTTTTTCATTAAAGAAAGCAAGATAAGCCACCACCCTCTAGTCTCCTTCTCTCTTACACACACACATGACACACGAACACCACAATCACACGGCGCCTGCAAATAAAAAAAGAGCTATGAAACCGGTTTCATTTAACATTACCAAGTTATTCATTTACAATACCCCCCAAAAATCAATGCTCACACGAGCTCTCTCTCTCTCTCTCTCTCTCTCTCTCTCTCTCTCTCTCTCTCTCTCTCTCTCTCTCTCTCTCTCCCTCCCTCTCTCTCTCTCTCTCACACACACACACACACACACACACACACACACACACACACACACACACACACACACACACCACAACCACCAACAACTTGGAGAGAAGACTGCTTTCCTGACAATTATGGTTCAAAATGGGCCGTTGCAGTCAAGTTTGCTCCCACCAATACCAAACATTTATGTCACTGGAAGCCCTCGTGAACAATGTGAGAAAGTAGTTTAATATTATACGTGCATTTGACAGCTCTTTCGTGCGTGACTGGTATGACGACAAAGACGAACTACGTTTTTTGTCAACGTACTTGTTAAACGGAGCGCAACATATAGAATAGTGTCTGTGGTACTTGGTAGATACATGTGCACCAAGGGAACACATTGTCTGCCTCACCAGCTGTGCAGTCATGCTTTATTTGAACAGATTATTGCTTCGACATTTGTAGTATAGTTTAACGATGACAAATAGTCACAGCAGTGTATGCTTAATGAGACTATCATTGTGGGTGCACTGACACGACTTATGAAAAACTTCAGCCACTTCAACTCTAGGGATGGAAGCGATTGTTTTTATCAGTACTCTATCATCTGTTAAAGATCTACCTCCCATTTTTTTTTAAATATATATTTAGAACAATCATTAAAGATCTACCTTCCAAAATGTATTCTTTGCTTAGAACAATCATTTTGTGTATAGTGATTTATTGTAAATAATATTTAAATCTGACATCAATTTTTTTTAATCAAACTGGTGTGTGTGTGTGTGTGTGCGTGCGTGCGTGCGTGCGTGCGTGCGTGCGTGCGTGTTGTGCATGCGTGCGTGTGTTGCAAACAACACACTGAAAGGCATTTATGCACATGTATGCAAGTCCTTTTTTAGTCTATCTCCCAGCAATCTCTTGTTTTCTCCTCCAACCGTCGGGATCATAAAACACACACAACAAAACTTTTTTCTCTTCCCTTCTTTTGAAATATGAAGTCCATAGATCATACTATTCCCCTCAAGTGCCCATTGCCTGAATGCTTTTACAACGAGCGCATCAGCGCACCCTTCGGGCAAAAGACGCAAACAGGTGTCGCGACAACGAAAAACCACAGAGCCGTTGGCACAGCAAACACTGTGCCCGTGTTGTCCGCCTCATCAATCATCATCGGTGACTGACAAGGGATGAGCGCCGTGTCGAGTGCCTTGAGCTGTGCCGCTCGCTGACCTAGTCTGCGGCCATGTTAGCCAGGTCTAGCGGTGCGGGACTGAGGACAGGGCTCGTCATGTACCTGTCATTACTTGGGGGTCCGGTGTGGCGAAATTTCACAGCCCTCGATAGACTACGTGACACAACGGCACATGCATGCATCACGAGTTAATACAAACGCTAACAGCAGGGGGCGGAGAGAGGAGAGGTCGGTCCTTTACATACATGTCGTCATTTCTGGAGTATTTGCTTTCTCTGTTCTGGTGGATCGCTGTGTTGATTTACTCCCCCCCCCCCCCCCCCCCCAGCCACAATAACAACAAAGGGTTTATTCAGAACTTGAACTGCCTTTAAAAAATAAAAATAAAAATAATTCGCTACATCCCCATTACCCCCCTCTTACAGCAACTGAAAATAAAAAAGGATTACTCGGAGGTTAAAAGGAAATGTTTAATAAAGAAAGTACTTAACATCACCCCCCGGCCCCCTTGCCCATCCATCCCTTTGCCACATCCTTTTTGCTAAATGATCGACTGTACTTTTAGCTGAACAAAAACATTGTCGGGAGCTTCTTGCATTTGGAAACAAGACAATGCAATTACAGCCGAACGGCGGGGGATCTAAAAGCCCAACTCAGCCTCATTGCAACGGTCCCTCGTGCTTGAATAAGCAAACACAGCTCCACAGGTTGCTGCGGAGAGTTTCAGCCGATACTGTTTCCTGCATACAGAACTTTTTTACGCAACGGTTATCGTGCGAATCAAACAGAAAGGCCCAAAGGCCCCGCATAGCATCTTCCTGGTTCCCACTGTCAACAGTAGATCCGTTTCCGTTATAGCAGGAAGTTCAATCTCCCAGTCTCTGACTCCGTTATTGCAGGAAGTACAACGAAAACACGGAAGGATCTTCTGCACAGGCCTGCGATGGATTTGGACACATGAAACCCAAACCAAACCGGCTGTTAAACAATTTTCTAGGCACCGCCATCTATGCTTAGCCCACGACAACACGGATTTTTCTTTAAATCTCTCTCTCTCTCTCTCTCTCTCTCTCTCTCTCTCTCTCTCTCTCTCTCTCTCTCTCTCTCACACACACACACACACACACACACACACACACACACACACACACACGACGATAAAGTTTCACAACAATACTATTTGCATCTATATTAATGACCACGCACAACCAATAATTACATCAGTAACGGAAGACGGTGCTGAAACTACACTTAAACAGTAGATAAAATGCCAGCGCGGAGAGACTTGCGACGGCCACTGAATAAACTGATGACCGTATCCGACTGTGGGTATTCAGATAAGGGACGACCGCTTACTGTGACTGAACCAGTCGGCGAATTATTTACTTTACCGATTTCTGCACGTACGGGGTGTCACATGACTGACACAGGTGCAAAAAATGCGATACTACTTGCCCAGTAAGTCAGTGTAAGCAACTCCAAAGACTACTTGTGTGTGTGTGTGTGTGTGTGTGTGTGTGTGTGTGTGTGTGTGTGTGTGTGTGTGTGTGTGTGCATTTTGCACAGTCAGTTACGTCTGAACCGTGTTAATGTGTACATCATGTGTTGGCCGTTTGTTAAATTGGTTAGTCTCTATTTGGATACATAATTATGTGTTACGTGTCTGCAGCGCTCTCTGCCCCAGATTACGCGCTTCAGAAATTTCCATTATCATTAATGGGAAATCAACATAAAAGGAGAAGGTGTATCACGCAGGGATCTCTATCTATATTTCGTTCGCCTCATCTCTCTTCCATCCTCACTCCCCCCTCCCCCCCTTTCCATCTTGTTTGTGTTGGGTTTAACAACTAAGACAACTATATATGAGACCGCGTGTGCGTTACTGAGTAGAACACTATCAGAACCAGTCAAATTCTGCACTGCCCTCCAAACCTAAAGAAACAATCCCACAAGTTCGTTCGTTCGTTCGTTCGACTAAGTTTAACGCCTTGACGTCTTCGGAAAGGTACTGGCAGAGGCCGAGATACCAGGTGGTGGGAGGATGTTGTTGTTTTTGTTTGTTGTTGTTGTTGTTTTGGGGGGCGGGGGGAGAAAAGGAACTATTCCAAACGCTACACTCACTGTCACCATGGCCCGAATTACGTCAGCACACTAACTAATTCAGCCAGCAATTTTGTTGTTGTTGTTATGGGAACAAAATTAATCGCCATGGCCCCGTGATCCGCGACAAACCCCATGACACTGCTGGGAAACCTGCAACTCTGGCACGTGTCACTGGCACACGCTGCATCAGAGTCAACTGTGTGACACAACACCGTTACACAGCCTAAGATCGTGCCAAGCGAATGCCATGGAGAACTGCCATTTGGGCTATCGGCGGGATCAAACTCATTGTGCCCTGAGAATAGACATAATGAGCCCTCTCCAACTCCCCAACAACCACACTCCCAGCCTCGCTTTCCGGCGCCCTTCCGCCTTGGATGAAGGATATCGTAAACCGATGCCTAGAGCTTGTTGCGACACTACAGTACAGCTGTAGTATTTCTGCAGCATTAGTTGGTTGGTTGGTGCTTTGAGCCCAGTCAACCACACAGGGATATATCAGAGCCGATTCTGAGCATGGACTCACGTTTACGTATACGTGTATGTACTTCCATGCTCTGGAGTTTGCCACACTCCAAGCTTCGCTTTCCTCGCTAATCCCGACCCTAACGCAGAGGAAGACTGGAGATAGGATGTCGTAAACCGATACTTAGAGGAAGTAAGTAAGCTGGTGCTTTGCGCCCATTCAGCCAGTACGGGTTATATTACAACGACTGATGCTTGGGGTTTGCCAAATACCTACCTAGGACCCCATTTCAAGCACAGGCGATGGTTGGTTAAACCTCTTTAACGCCGAGTTGTCTCCGATGAGGTACTGGCGGGGACAGAAATCCCAGGAGGTTGGGTAAGAGGGAAACGCCACACTGTCACCACCACAATGACTTTTTCGTTAAGACAGGCAACGGTGCCGAGAGCCGTTTTGATGTTTCATTAATTGTGCGGGACAAAGCCACAAAACATTGTCCACAGACTACTACTTTCCAAGAGAGAGGAAAGCCGAAGCAGAATCGAACCGAGGTCCTTCTGCTTACCAGCCTAACGTCTTACCAGCCAGGCCAAAACCACGGCCCTACATCTATTTGAATTATGTATGTGGGTCCATGGCCAAACCGGCAGCCTGATGGCTCTCATCGCTGCCCATCTTAATGCAGGAGTCGTTCTGGTGGTGACAGTGTAGCGACAGGTATATGGTCTCCCTCTTCCCACATCTACAGTCCCCCTTCTCCCCGTCCCTAAAAGGCTTTATGGTTTCTGTGGACATTAAGCAACATGTTCACTTACTTATTTACTTACAGCCTGATGTTATATACTGCACCATGACTAAACACAGCAGCCTCGTGCAGCGACTCCAAGAGTTATCCCGCAACTTTCGTCTTCTCCCGGCAGAATCAATAAGTACCCTTTGGTGACCACAAGGACGTCTTCCGCCAGTCTGCCATTGTCTGCCTAACCACGCCCTGTTACAGATAGCCTTGTTGTGTGTGTGTGTGTGTGTGTGTGTGTGTGTGTGTGTGTGTGTGTGTGTGTGTGTGTGTATACAAGTAAGTAAACATGATGCTTAACGCCCACAGAAACCATACGGCTTATTAAGGACGGGGACTGTAGCTACACACACACACACACACACACACACACACACACACACACACACACACACACACACACAATTAGACAGGCTATATTTGCTCGTCAATCACGGTGGCATATACACTTCACTGGTACTACCTACCTGTTGCCATGCCTACCACCCTCCTCCTCCCCCCAATCAACTAATCTGCCCGACTGCGGGGTTGACCAAGCGGAGCGGCATCATCCACCTGACTGCTACAAGCTGTTAGCAAACATCCCTCGGTTCCAGAAACGGTTTAAGTTTATTAACCTTAGCTGTGTGCGTGCGGCGTCTACACCCGCTTTTTGCTTTTTGTTTTTTTGTTTTTGTTTAGTTTTTTGGTGGTGGTTTGTTGTTGTGGTTGTTTAGTTGTTGTTTTGTTTTCTGTTGTTTTCCTCTTCTTGTCGTTCTGTGTGTTGGTTGAAGCTGTCAACTGTACGACTCGAAATGTACAATGCTAAACAAAAGTGGAAGTTGGGGGAATTGATAACGTGAAATCAAGGCCAAACGAGTAAATCAGTTCAGTATGGCTAAAATGGCTCCAGGAACGGCAAGGCGATAACGTGAAATCAAGGTCAAATGAGTAAATCGGTTCAGTATGGCTAGAATGGCTGGAGGAACGGTAGGGGGGGGGGGGGGGGGGCGGAAAGGGGGTTGGCAAATACTTCTGTTTTATTACCAAGTTCCTTGAAACCCCTGAGCGCACAGAATAGCGCGATTCAAGCACTAGTCACTGAGCCGCATGCAAAATCTTGATACATTTCTTCTGATCTCAGAGAGGGGCCTAGATCAACCAAAAGACTAAAAACAAAAACAAAACAAAAAACCCATCAGTTCATTACAGCAAACTAAAGCTTGTCCGGTTCTCTCCTTTTTCTACACACACACACAAACACGAATATTTTCCCTTCACAGTGCTTCCCTAACTTCCTTTTCGGTGAACAGATGAATGTGCTATGCTTTAATACCTTAAAATCAGCTAACAAAGGGAGTTAGTTAATAGTTATGCTAATAGTCAACTGTGATAGTTGATGTATGTCAATGTTGTCGTTTGCCTACGTTTGTACGCTTACCGCTTTTCGAGTCACTTTCCTCGTTGTAAAACTTGGTGAATAAAGAATCTGAATCTGAATCTTAGCGTTCTAAAGACGTCACAGCAACACAGACCCTCATTGCCTACGGTAACTCTCAGCTGGCGTGCGAGTAAATACAAGGTACGCGAAATCCATCAAACGTGCACCACACCCTCAGTGCTTTCTTCGGCCTCGATACGCTTCACGTACGCTTCGTATGAATTACCCCTTTTTCAGTTCTCGGCAACAAAAGCAGTTCCAGCATACAAAAGGACGAAACCAGCGGAAGCCACAAACTTTTGCAAAGGGCCATGGTCTGAGTCGATATATACATTTTTTCCCCCCTTTAAATGTGTGCGGAATGAACGGGCCATTTCTCGGGAAGCCGGGAGCCGAAAACCAAGAGACACGACCCAATAGCACTGGTGAGTGCGATCTGCTTTACAAATTGCACCGTCATGATGCTCTGTCGGTCTATCACCTAAGTAAGTAAACATGGTGCTTAACGTCCACAGTTTCTGTCCACATGAGGCTTATTAGGGACGGGGGGAAGGGGGGGGAAGAGGGTATGGAAGTGGGGGAAGAGGGAGATTATATACCTATCGCTAGGCGGCTGTCACCACCAGAATGACTTCTGCATTAAGATGGGCAGCGATGAGAGCCATTTTAATGTTTCATAATTGTGAGGGACAAAGTCACAAGACAGTGTCCACAGACCTGAACTTTTGAAGAGAAAGGAGAGCCGAAGCAGATTCGAACCGAGGTCCTTCTGCTTACCAGCCTAACGCCTTACCGCTAGGCCAAGCCGGCTCTATCAGCTGCACCCCATGGCGCACCGACGAGCACCTAACACTAAATCAAAACGACCACCAACACTCTGAAGTGTCCCGTCAGTTATCAGCTCAAACTCCAAGCGCTGGTTTACGACATCCCGCCTCCAAGTAGGAAGGTGCCAGAAAGCGAGACTTGGAGTGTGTTATAAATCAGCTGTGTGGTAGAATACTGGTGGGTCCCGTCCCTAACAAGCCTTATGGTTTCTGTGGACGTTAAGCACTATGTTTACTTAATACTGGTGGGAGATAGTTCAGGAGCTGTGTGAGAGTCGAGGTGGCCTTCCTGGGCTGTCCGTCCTAACGAGCCTTCTGGTTTCCGTGGACGTAAAGCTATATTGAACCATGCTTCGGCATTGGTCTCAGCTTGTCCCTAATATGTCAACTGACATCTGAGGACATTAAGCAACACTACCTACCTAGAATACTGGTCACGGCTAGAAATGGTTAACATCTAGGTTGGCTGTCCGGCTTAGTAAAAACTGATGTAAATTTGGAGCAATTTTGTTGTGGCTGACAGGTCTCTTTCTTTAAAGTTTGACAGTGACGAACTGCCCCACACTAACTGTAGAACAAAGCAGCTGTTCCAAATGTACCGTCTATTGTCGTACAAAGCAATTGTTCCATCTGTAGGCCTATTTCAGAACAAAGCAACTGTTCAATAATATGTATTCCGGGACAAACTGTTCTATATGCATTCCATGACAAAAACAACGTCCCATACATCAGAGAGATCTGTCCCGCGTGAAATTGTAGGACAAAGCAACTGTCCTATATAATTATATACTACAAAGCAACTGTCCTATATAATTATATACTACAAAGCAACTGTCCTATATAATTATATACTACGCGTGCCCATGATTATTTATTTCTGTCCCGGAATCTGCATATGTAAAAATAGATTCAAGAACAAAAGCAAATGTCCCACGCAGGCTGCAGGACAAACTGTCCCATAATTATAGACATAAACTATATGTGACACGACAAACTGTCCAACATTTTTAGATCCAGTGACAAAGCAACTGCTCCATACATGGATTTCAGAGCAAAATGCCCCACACAATTATGTAAATATACAGATTAAAAGACAAAGAAGCGCGCGAACAAAATGGGTCGGTGACCGCGGTAGGTGCCCCCTGGCTAACTACAGCTACAGTGTAGTGTCTCTGTGCTAATCCACCAAGAAACCTCCCCGTGTACAATACAAAGAACCCGTGTACAATACAAAGAACTGAGACAAGAGCCTAGAATCCGCCGTCAATGACCAGAGACACTACACTACTTGTTCAACTTCAGTGTTGTACGTCCAGAGATACCATCAGGACTATTACAGTGTTAGGGACAGGGAGCCCAGGACGGCCACCTCCACTTTCACACAGTCCCTGAGCTCTGACACACTACTTGCTGTGGTATATCTGCTATAACCCAGCTTACCAGGACACTACCCGAACTGACATGAAAGTGGGACCACTTTAAGGCACAAAGAGCACGCCGCCACAGGCAGGTAAAGATGACAGGGGGAAAGGGGTGGGGGTGGGGAGAGAGTCAGATTACCTGGCCAGATAATTAGCCAGCAACGCCTTGCCCTTTCCCAAGCCGGGTCAGAGCTGTCGCCTCGACTTGACAGCGTGCCAAGGGGCCACAGTTTCCCAGGAAGACGACGACGTCAACTTCACCGTTATTATGGTGTTAGAAATGAGTCGGCGCTTTCGTGTGCCTCGGACGATGTTACACAATCATGTTGACCGTGCAATGTGTGCGAAGTGATGTAGCAATGTACTATTAGTCATTTACGTATTTGTTTATAAGGAATGTTGTGTGAATGCAATTTTCAAAAACCTCGAAAACGCCTTTACAATTAAGGCAGGTCTTTCACTGTCGGTGAGTGACTAAAACTGAACAGAGAACGGCATCATGACGACTTGCACACTTTATTGGCGGGTCCAGTTTTTGGTACTGATCTTTCGTGACCAAGGAATCGCAAGCTAACCCACGACCACAGTGTTAACAGTAATTTCTCATGTCTCACGACACCGAAATTATTGCACGTACTGAAAATCTGGCTGACGTGCTCACGCGCTGAACTCGCGCGTCTGCAGGCTAATGCCTCACCGAGGTGTTAGAAGTAATCCTGATGTCTCGCGACGTCTGCTGAAATCCCGGCAACTTCGATCATCCGCAGACAGCCGTATACTGGGCATACCACCTGTCAACACTAAGTCCTACGGCCAGCGTTCTTCCTCTTACATAGCTCCGCCAGTGTGTTCTAGAGTAGTGGAGCTACGTAATGCAAGAGAAAGAACGGTCCCGAAGAAATTAGATTCTCTCAGCTGGCCACTTCATTTAAATCAGCACTTAAAACTCACCTTTCCCAGCACGATACTGATTTTTTTATTATTATTTTTTAAGGTGTGTTCCTGAGTGGTGCAGCTATGTAATGCAAGAGAAAGAACGTTCCCGAAGAAATGAGATTCTCTCAGTCGGCCACTTCCTTTAAATCAGCACTTAAAACTCACCTTTGTCAGCACGATACTGATTTTTTTTAATATGTGTGTGTGTGTGTGTGTGTGTGTGTGTGTGTGTGTGTGTGTGTGTGTGTGTGTGTGTGTGTGTGTGTGTGTGTGTGTGTGATGCGCAGATTATATCCGCTTGACTCAATACGTTTGTGAATTTTGTCACTGTAAATGTTAATAATTATTGTAAAGCGCTATGAGATCCTGTAAGAAAGGGCGCTTTGAAAATGTAAGTTATCATTTATTTTTAAATTATTATTATCATGACAAATTACTGGAAACCCTAGGCAGCAATCTTTCAAAGACAGAGAAAGTACACTGTATACTAACCCTCCTCGCTGTGTTAAAAACAACACGATATATGCTATATCTCACGACGTGAGCTGAAATAGTGACGGGAGAGAATGCATTGCTTTGGAGCGCAGCGAGAAAAAGAGCGTGTTTACAACGTGCAAGCAGTGTCGTCAGGGTTGGCCATGGAAGACAGGGAACAGTGAAGGTCAGTTGTCTAACGATACATTTAGAACTTGATAAATATACCCGGATCAGAGGCTACTGACACTGTCATTAGGCGAGCGGGGAATAGCGTCAGAGCGGGGAATAGCGCCGGACTCGTGATCAAAAGGTCGCAGGTTCGAGTCCCCGCAGGAGAGGCGGGAGGGTTTTCTTCTCCAGGGTCAGCTTTTCGTTCAGAATCTTATTTTTGTATCCGTTCCACCGTCGTGTTGACGCAGTTGCACGTAACAGAGCCCGGTCATTCTGCCAAAAGTGCAGGTGGCAGGTTACTGCTAAACACACATACAACCTTCATAAGTGGCTTCGAATGAAGTGACACTGTAAACTGGTGCACGGTTGTATAGTGTACACAGAACGTGCGCCGAGACGGCAGCAGTTTCACATGGCACAAGCCGTGTAACAGCCAAATAGCGCTGTCAGTACACCACTTCGGTGAATATTAAAAAAAGCGCGCTGTGAAAGGAAACAGTCACTCATTCAGAATCACACGCGACATGAGCGCAGTGAGTGTGCTCCGGAGCAGAGAATAGTGCTATATAAAAGCGATCAATAATAATAACCGGCGTCGTATCGTCTCTAGCCAGAACGTCGGGGCCAAAGCAAAGTGTTTGTTGTGGTAAGAGTAAGTTCCACTTCAGGCATGCTTTCTGCTATAGTAATCTCACTGACATAGCAAAGTCCATTATTAAAATCCCCGAACACTGCACCCATATACATTCATACATGTACGATATTATGTTCAGGTGCGGTGAAACGGCTGCACACGCAACCAGCATCGGAACCAGCAACCTTCACAATCAGCATCGGAATTTAGCTGAGAAACGCTAATAAGCAAACAAACTTCTAACAAACAATGAAGTATGAGAGGACATGCATGGAATGTGGAGCATTTCCCACTGACGTTAATGTACAGTCATCGAGTAAATCTCCGGCTTAAGGGGAAACACATGCACATTATTTACGTGCTGTAACAAACAACTTTATACAAAAATTGCACAACTTGAACCGTAACACGAAAGCCTGCTGTCCGTGTCTCTCATCCTCTCCGAATGTAATGTGGGTGGGCGCTAGTTCAATTCAAACAAAACCACAAGAATCCAGAAAGAATAAGGGGGTCTTTTTTAAAGACTCACAACTCTGAATTTAATCAGTGCTAAATCTAATAAGTGCTAAACACAAGCAGAAGAAGAAGAAAGCCGCACACCTTTGAATTTAACTGGCATTTCAGCTTCAAATGAAATCACATATAATACCACTACTTCAAAGAACCGAAGTGAAGGTTGACCTTATAACAAATACAATCTGCATTCTCAACAACACAAAACAAGGACCTCTCTGTCACGCGCGCGCACATATGTGTGTGTGTGTGTGTGTGTGTGTGTGTGTGTGTGTGTGTGTGTGTGTGTGTGTGTGTGTGTGTATGAGTGAGATTGTGTGTGGTGTGGTGTGGTGTGGTGTGTGTGTGTGATTGTGTGGTGTGTGTGTGGTGTGGTGAGTATGTGTGTGTGAGTTAATGGCAAACATTAGTATTCCCTGCTCTCCCAATTTAAGCCAACAGCTGCTGGTTTCCCAACGCCAACCTGCCCGCCCCCAGTCCCTCTCTGCTTTTCATTCCGTTCATTTACACACTGTTGAGGTGTTCTTATACTGTGTTTATCCCCCAATGATTTTTCCTCTCGACGCTTTGGTGCGGTGCCAAATGTAATGTTTTCATTGCACTGCGGATGGGAAACCAGCACATAATTTCAAGATCCGGTTAATCATGGATCAATAACCTTTGTGGTACTGATAGACAGCGCGAACGCGAACCAGTTACAGTTACAGCAACAGGCCGCACAGCCATCACGCTCCATATGAATTATTTACGGGCTGATTGTCATGACACACAAACGAAAGAGAGAGAGAGAGAGAGAGAGAGAGACAGAGAGGAAGAGACCATAGCATATCCCTGTCAATGTTAGCTGTTGGATCCGTCATAATGACGGACCTGCCCCTCCTTGTCATTACAGCTGCCTGGTCACACTCCAACCAGCAAAACCAGATGGCTTTTTGATGACCGTAACTTGGCCACGGTGGCCGAGGGGGGGGGGGGGGGGGGGGGGCGGGGGCTGCCTGGCTGCATCAGCGCTTGCACTGGACTGCAGTGAAATGCTGCTTGGGCCCGAAAGCCCCTTGAATAATGCACCCACCTGTCTCCGAGCCCCTGCAAGTCCCGTGAGCTGGTTTGGCATAGCGGTAAGGCGTTTAGGCCAGTAGGCTGTGCGGACTACGTCGGTTCGACTACCCGCTTCGGCTCTCATTTCCTTCTTCTTCCGTAGACAAGACTTTGTGTCCAAATTCAACATTTTGAAGAATGACGCTTTCAATGCATGCTGGGCTCTGACATGGACTACAGGATCTTTAACATGCGAGTGTGATCTTTTTGCGTGCACGTGAATTATTTACGGGCTGATTGTACAGGGGACCTCGGTTTATAATCTCATCCGAAGGACCTTTGTAGACATTGCACAGACTTTGACTGGAGAAATCTCGGGGCGGCGTAAAGCTTAGCACATAACCGTCACCCATCCTGTAGTGACCACGCTCGATCGTGCTTAACTTGGCTTTCGAGAGCGAGTGCTCTCGCTCTGTGCTATCGACTTTGCCTTGGGTGGTTTGTGGACACTGACTGCACACTCCGAGCACCCTTTTCCGGCACCTTCCTCTCGGAGGAAGGATGTCGTAAACTGATCAATGAAACATTAAAACGCAGGAGTTAGTGGCTCTGGTGTTGACAGTGCAGCGCCATATATATATATATATATATATAAAACCCCCTCCTCCAACTCCTAGTATCTCTGTCCCCGTCAATACTTTGCGCAGTCAGAATGCTCGTGTGTGTGTGTGTATGTGTGTGTGAGTGTGAGTGTGTGTGTGTGTGTGTGTGTGTGTGTGTGTGTGTGTGTCTGTGGACAAGATCTTGCGCTTTATAAATACTTTAAATGCCACAGCCTGTAAAATTTCAGTTTCAATGCCCCACCCTGTAAAATTTCTGGGCTAAAAAGTGCACACATACACGCCTGCAAACAGTGTATTTGATGGTCTTATAACAAATCTACTTTCATTACTGTGCATTTTGGTAGAAGTCATTTCACGTGCTCACGCAATCAATGGGGTGGGGGGTGCCTTAATGGTTTCAAGTTTGGCACTTTTATTGGTCGTTTTCTGAGTGACGGTGCGGCACGCATGGCAGTGAAAGGGTTAATTATTAATTATTATTATTAATACCTCTTCGGAAACAACTCGGCGTTACACAAGTCTACGAACGAATAAACCGCTGAAATCTCTTTTCATTCAAAGTTGCTATACGTCCAGAGGCCGTACGGACTATTAGCAAAGACTATAAATACAACTTTGTATTTATAATCTTTGCTGGGGGGCCGGGGATAGCTCAGTGGTTAGAGCACCGGACTCGTGATTGAAAGGTCGCGGGTTCGAATCCCTGCTGGAACGGCGGGAGAATTTTCTTCTCCAGGGTCGACTTTCTGTGCTGACTCTTATTTCGGTATCCGTTCCACCCCCGTGTTACCGCAGTAGCACGTAAAAAATCCCGGTCATTCTGCCAAAAAGTGCAGGTGGCAGGTTACAGCTAAACACGCATACACCTTACGTATGTGGATTTTATTGAACCGTGCTTCGGCATTGGTCACAACTTGTCCCTAATATGTCAAATGACATCTGAGGACATTAAGCATCAACTCATCATCATAATCTTTGCTATTAGGGACGGGGAGCTCAGGACGGCCACCTCGACTTTCACAGAACTCCTGAGCTCTGTGAAATATCTTTTCTTCTTTCTTTCATGGTGCTTTTCGTCCACAAAAACCGCATGGCTTCTTAGGGACGGGATCTCTGCTTTTCATTCAGTATATACCCCCCCCCCCCCCCCCCCCCAATTGATACTGAAAGCATCGACCACAGACCTAATTCCCCTCTCAAGCTGAGTTGGGCAGGCCGGTAGCAGCTGACTGGAAAGTGCTCCCACCTGCTTGTTTGCCCTCCATTCTCTCCAGCTCTTCGCTTGTCAATCGTTCACATCGCTGGGCCAATGAGCCCCCACCTGTCGGCCTGTTTGCCTTCGATCCGTCCTCTCAGCTTTTCACTCGGTTCATCCACTCGCTGGGCTCCAGAACCTCCACCTGCTTGCCTTCGATCCATCCTCTCTCCTTCTCAATCAGCTCATTCACTGGCTGGGCTCCAGAACATCCACCTGCTTGCCTTCGATTCTCTCTGCTTCTTGTTCATGTATACATCCACCAGGCCCCTGAACCCCCAGTTCCGTCCGCATGTACTATGCCTTTCATCCGATGTTTCATTTACCCACCGGGCGCCTGATGCTCCAGGTCGTGTGTCTGCCTATCTGCCCTCGACCTTCTCTGTTTCTCATTCAGCTTCCGAACCGCTGTCTTGTCTGTGTATCATTATCAACCCTCAATTCTCTGTTTCCCATTCAGCTTCCGAACCGCTGTCTTGTCTGTGTATCATTATCAACCCTCAATTCTCTGTTTTTCATTCAGCTTCCAAACCGCTGTCTTGTCTGCCTGCCCTCTCTGCTTCTCGTCATTTACCCACTGGGCCCCTGTCGTGTGTCTGCTCTCAGTCATCTGTTTCTCATTCAGCCTCCGAACCCCTGCCTTGTCTCTATACACCCTCAGTCCTCTTTGCTTCTCATCATTTCATTTACCCACTGGGCCCCTGACACCCCATGTCGCTTGTCGGCCTGTTTGCTCCGATCCTCTCTGCTGCTCATTCAGCCTCCCAACCCCTGTCTTGTTTGCATATCAGCCCTCAACCCTCTCTGTTTCTCATCATTTTATTTATCCACTGGGCCCCTGGTGCCCCATGTCAGCCTGTTTGCTCTCCATCCTCTCTGTTTTTCATTCACCTTGCTCGATCCCCACGCCCACTTGTACGTCTGTGGTACTCAATCTTCCGTGACTTTTATTCAACTGATTTTTACCCACTGGGCCCCGGACTCCCCATCCATCTGCACATTTATGCCTTTGGTCCCCTTTGCTTTTAATTCAGTACATTTACCCGCTGGGCCCCCGAGATCCCACCTGTCTGCCTGTTTGCCCTCAATCTTCTATTTCTCCCCCTACACACTTCCCCCCCCCCCCCCCCCCCCCCCCCCCATGTAATATACCCAGATCGTCTCTGCTTTTCATTTGGGTCATTTATAAATGTCTAAATGGGAGTCTATGCATGATTGATTTTATTTGCTCCCACTTCCCACGAAAAATCACTCAACGCCCAAAGCCAGCTTGACTCATCATTTTGAGAGATAATGATCTGGAGATTATAGTTTTGAGCTCAGTTGCATACATTATACCATTATAAATACACATGCTCAGTTAAAATTATATTCATAACATTTATGCTAGTAATATACCAGCTTCGGCAAGCTCTTCCATGGGAATGGCTGACATAGTTCTCTTATGGAGAAGACAAAAATGTTTTATGAAGAAATAAAATCAAGATGAAATCAAGAATGGAACGGGAGAGGAAAAAAATCAGTCTCCACCAAGATAGTTTTTTTTGTTTAAAAAAAAAAATGGTTCCACAATGTCAACAAAAAACAAAAAAAGGTCATACTGAGCACTGATCCCAGATCACTGATGTGAAAGTCTGGAGTAAAAACCATTTGAACATGGGGCTACCTGACAAATGTGGATGAAGTCAGTCTCGCACCACCCTCCCTCACTGGGCAGAAAGGCATGTTTGTTCTCTTCTCACAGAGGGACTCTTTTCTTCACTTTAATGATCAGGAGCAACATTATTGTGTAAATCTGTAACACCTGTGAGCTGGTTTGGCATAGCAGAAAGGCATTTAGGCCAGTAGGCTGTGCGGACTACGTCAGTCTGACTCCCCACTTTGGCTCTCATTTACTTCTTCTTCCGTAGACAAGACTTAGAGTCCAAATCCTACATTTTGAAGAATGACACTTTCAGTGCATGCTGGGCTATTTTGGTGTTTTGTCATTTGACCACTCGGAGCATACAGAGTACTGATCCCAGATCACTTGGTGTTTTGTCATTTGACCATTCACAGGTACATTTGGACTTAGTGATTTGGCCATAAAATATGGACACAAAATAAAACAAACACTACAAGTTTAATGCACATAAATGAACATGACTTTAAGTGGATCTGAAGGCTCTTCTAACTCTAAGATCTCTAGTTTAGAGATTGTTAACACACTATCAAAGTATCATACTTTCAGCAAATCATGGATCAGTGAAACAGAGTTGGAACATAAACTGACAGCTTTACCATTAAATACTATATTTACATATAACTCACAGAATTTGGAGGCTTGGACATCTTCAGTAATATCTTGCTTGGAGCAGACTAGGCTGGCCAACACTTCCCAGTCTTCACTCCTTATATATATATAATATATACTAATACTGTAATAGTAATACCACTTAGTTTTATTCCCTTTCTAATCCTACCTTCAATCTTGTATGCATACACATTTAATCACTAATATTATTTAAACTAATTAAAGTCACAAACTTGAAAGTGTAAAAAAAACCAAAAAAACTAAGAGATATGTAGTTTAAGTACCACAGCATAATTTATAATACTATGTGTGTGTGAGAGAGAGAGAGGGGGGATGAGAGAGACGGGGGTGAGAGAGAGAGGAATGAAAGAGAGAGAGAGAATAAGCATTATTGTTTATTATTATATTTACAGATTAGATGCTTACACTTACAGTGTAAAGGGAGACAGAGAATAAGCATTATTGTTTATTATTATATTTATAAAATCATAGATTAGATGTTTACACATACAGTGTAAACTTTTACTTTTCAATGATGTGATAATAAAATGACAACTGTCTCCTTATCCCATTTGGTTGTTGGTGCTGGCGTGTCTGAAACATACCTTTCATTTTTCATTGTTTACCCGTAAGTGTGTTGCTTTAAAAAAGGCGGTTGATTAAAAAATTGCAGTTATTATATATGTTTTGTGTTGTCCTATTACAAACAGCATTTTTTATTTTATTTTGTGTGTTTGGCAGTTGTTTCAGAACACTAGCAGTCAGTTTTGTTTCAGATCTTTGTGTGCAACAAATGTGTAAGAGTAAGACAAATTTCCTTGCAAAAATGTACTGGTACAAAAAATATTCTGATATATTTTTGCCAAGGCCCTGGAGGTCCAAACTGTTCATATTCAGTCCACTGTTAGTACAATAGCCTTTCCCAGAATTTATGCAAGTTTGTATAGCACAACCATGCTGTCTGGGACAATGGGCGGAGCACACCTGCATGTCCAATCAATACACCATCTGAAGTGAGCCTTGGTGAGTTTAGTTACTAAGCACACAGCACATATAATACTGGCTCTATCTCGGGTGTGGTCATGCCTCAAGGACAAGAACACTTTCTCCAAAGTTGCCTGGCAAAAGAGCTGCCAAAATGTCTGATGACACAGCACCTGTCTGACACTAGTGACAGATCATTCCTCTTTAAAAGAACACTTTCTGGAAAACCTTCCCTTATTAGCGCACTAAAAACCTCAAAGACACGTTGAACTCTACCATTATGCAAAAGGATCAGTGAGTTTGTATACATCAGAGATCAGCACTACACAAAAGTTATCTTTTTCTTACATTTTTTAATTTATTATTCATTATAGGCTTTATAGATTACAAATATACTTTGTATTCATGAACAATTATGTTTATTAAACAAAGTATTTTTATGCCATTGATTTTGCGTATTTATGTGTTACAAGTTAAAAAAAGAAGAAGTTGTGAAACACTTTCAACTTGAGCCATTGAAAGTGCTCCATAAATTCCTCTGCAAAATGCTCCCCCTTGCTCACTCCCTTTTATATTTCTTCAATGTGTCTATGTGCATGCACGTGTTTGTGTGTGTGTGTGTGTGTATGCGTGTGGTGTGCAAGGAATACAATGTTTATGTATTATTTGAGGTGTTAACTGTTATGTATACACTTTTGTTGATCTTGTAAAATGCAATGTGCTCACCGTTGTCAGTGAGATATGGTGCTAAGCAAACAACCTGTTTTAATTATCATCATTATGCAGGAACCAGTATGTTATTATTTTTATGCCACTGATTTTTGTGTATGTATGCACTGCATGTTTAAAACATTTTTATAAAGCATCTTGAGTCACTGAAAGCCCTCTACAATTATAAATTTCATATCATTATTAAATAATGGGCCCCTGACCAAGGAACCACATCAGCCTTTAACTAGTCTAAGACCACACAGTCAAAATAGTCAAATAAGTCCTCCCTCCCCTCCCCCCCCCCCCCCCCCCCAAACTGTTTTTGCCCAAAAGATGGTATTAACTCAAAGACAGGTTCAGCGTTACCATTATGCAAAAGTATCAGTAACTATTACTATTAGTAATTAACTCATCAATGTGCATATATTGTGTTTGTGTGTGTTGTGCATGTGTGTGTGTGTTTTGCATGTGTTACAAAAAAATACAAAAACAAAACCCCCATCTGAATCACAATAAACATTCAGAAAATGTACACTTCATGCATCATTCAATGGGGCTACACTTTAGCCTACAGTTTCACTTCCCCCATTACATTAACTTATAATGCCTATACAGGACCAAACTCCAAGCATCGCTTTCCGGCACCTTCCTCCAAACTCTGCCAGATTTAGTTACGCCACTGAAGGGGCACTCTTTATCTCCGCGCAGCTGTCCACCGATGAGGTCAGTGCCCTCCGAAAGGTTTGGGTACTGATAAGACTGTGGAAGCAACCAAGCGCCCTAGCACGCACGTAAACATGAGACGCATCCACCCAGGGTAAAATAAAAAGGGTCTGTCTCGATTCAAACGATTTTGGGTTTATTTGAGCTGGCGAAGCTACACGGTCAGTAATGAAACAAATGTCTGATATAATGTGAGTTGTTTGTAACAAACTTACTACTGTTTGAGCTCCAACAAAAAAAATGCTCGTTAGCTGACAGTTTTCTGGACCCTGTGGCGTAACTAAATATGGCAGTGGTTGAAGGAAGTATGTCGTAAACCAGTGCTTGGAGTTTGATACAGGACATGTACTACTTTGTAGAGCTATGCAGAGTACAGTGTAGACGATATTCTTTCTGGTATGAATTCATGAGTATTCATTACTAAGTGAACTGAATATATATAAATATATAAGTAGGTTGACAAGCAAAAGTACCAAATAATTTCATGCCTAAAGCCCCTTCTTAACTGGGTGAATGTTTGTTCGCTGAACATACTTCGGACACTTTGACAAACTATCATTCGTTTCTTAATTGAACTTTTAGTTTTAGTTCGCCGAACATGGTTCAGACAGTTCAAACTTTACTTCGTTCTCAACTGGCTTGTAATGAGATGCAAGCTTCGGCCTGAACTTGTGGCAGATGCGCAGCAGCCAGCATGATCGAAAATGTAGGCTGAAGTCAAGTCAATATACTTTCATCATCCCTCACAGGGTAATTCAATTAACTACTATCTCATTCTGGGTCTCCGAGACAAGGCTGCACCTCCCACAAGTCAACAAATAAACAAATTCCCTCTGAAGCAAGTGAAGAACCTAGCGACACCGTCATCCATTTTTATTTTTCTTCATCCACAGGAGAGCTCTGCTCTCAGCCAATCAGAGGTAATGATTGTCGAATAGGGTGAATGTTCCCAGAACATGTTGAGCAAAGCTTTTTGGACCCCGAATATAGCTTTGCCGAATACTTCCAACTAGGTTCGTGAACATTCACCCAATTAAGAACGGGTTTAACACTAACACTAACAGCAGTTCCTCATGGATCCTAATCATACATTCAGTCACATTATCCTTTCTTGTGGTTCTGCTTCAGAGTAATAGCAATATTAATACTACTTCTAGTAATACAGTTTCTAATAAGTTACTTACTCAGGGAAAATCCCATTTCTGGGAACACAAGTCCTATTAATAGAATCCATGCCTGAATAAACTCTGCCTGAAGTTCTAGTCACAATGTGTATCAAATGTTATTTTGTACAATGCTGTCCTTCACTCATACTAGTCTTTATATAATATAGCTATATTATGTTTGCATTTGTGTTAATGTGTAAATTATCTGTAACAAATTGATGACAATATTTACCTTGATGTATTCTAATATCATATAACCTCTAATTATATTGTTACATGCTTTGATGTTCAGGGTAGATGCTTTTTAAAATTCCATTCTTAGAATATTACCACACTGATTTTTATGTCTTAAATTGTATTAAAATTTAAAAATTGGAAGAAAAGTTACAAGTTTAGAACTACCAGTACAATTGCATGTGACAACTACTAGAGAACTACACCCCCCCCCCCCCCCCCCCACCTCAACTTACATACACATGTATATATATATAAAATCATATTCATAATAAAAGTTACAGTTTGTCCCTAATATGTCAACCCGACATCCGAGGACATGAAGCCCCACATCATCATTCATATTAAAAGCAATAAAGTGCACACATTCACACTGCCAGCATTTGATTTATAAAAAATTATAAAAAATACAGTATACATGTATCTTTGAAAGGCTGAGCCTGAGACAGTGAGAGAGGGCCATCGACATCAGAAATCAGATGAACAATGGAACCATTTCAAAGGCAACAGTGGGGAAACTTCTGAGAGGTGGGGTAGAGCACAATAATATATTTTCAAAGCACATAAACACCATCTTGAACTGACTAAACATACACTGGTGAACACACACACACACACACACACACACACTGACACTACTAAAGTATTAGAGTGAAATGAAATAATAATAGGGACATGTCTTTGCCCCATCAGACTAACTCTTACAAACACACACTGACACTACTAATGCATTAGAGTGAAGTGAAATAATAATATTATTAACAGGGAAATGTCTTTCCCCATGAGATAAATGCTTAACAGTAAGTTGGGTAACTCTCACAGTCACACATGTATGGACATACTGTGATACACAGAAACATACCTAGTACATAGGTCACACACACTGACACACACTACACAAAATACTCGACACCAAACTTCACAGTTAAATACATGTCTGCATGTAAACCCACTGTCCAGCAGGAACCCAAGCAGAAAATTGCACTGACTGTCCAACAGGTATCATAGCAGAAAACTTCACTCTATAACTACCCATTCTTTCATCCCCCAGGTGTGCCAACGCGCCAGGTGTTGCTTTTCGGTTTTCCACAGCATGAAAATGCATCAGCGTGCCTACTCTAATCGCTTCAGTGAAGACGTCCGACCCGCATACACTCCCAGGTGACAGGTTACAGCACTGTTGAATACTACGTACTACTGAAAATACAACTATACTCACTTAGCCATGTCTGCTCCGTAAGCTTTTGGGGCTGAACAACACCCAGAAAAGTCTTGACCATGTCGAAGAACGGCTTCATCGCTTTTTCCACCGTCGTTTCTGTGTCGTCACCTGTCTGTCCATCAGAGCTGACGATGCTTGATGAATTGCTGGTGTCTGCCCGCGCAGCATCCATGAGAAAAGCGAAAAGAACAATACAGCAACACAGGGAGAAAGGCACAAAACTTCCTCCTGTTTTTTTCGCCATCATGCCTCCTCAGTCCACGCGGCCCTGTGTCACCTCAACAGCTCTCGGTGTAGTCCTACACAAAGTGGTGACTAGTTCTATGTCCTCATTCGTCAGGGATGGTGATTTGATCTTGTTTGTTTATAGCGGGCCTGCCTTTCTCGGAGCGGCCACCCATCCCTCTGTCACTCTTTCGCGTCGAAGGTTTCCGTCACTTTCCGGGTCGAGCTGTGACGTCATGCCCGTGCCACGCCTGCCGAATCAACGGTAAGGGAGTGGTAGAATGGTTCAGATATTTTATCTGCCTTTCAACTACACCCTCAGTCTATTCGAAGCTGTATTATTTCACCCTCACTAAACCATAACAGCCCAAACAATGGGGAGGGGGAGGGGGGGGTCGAATGACTGCTGGTGAGAAGAACAAGCAGTAACTAGAACGAGCAAAACGCCGTACTCAACAAAATCGTGGCCGGAAGAAACTGCGGTCAGACTGAGTGAGCCGGATACACTGAAGAAAACACTACAATACAGCTTTAACAAGTTTCACTGTAATTGCACAATGCATGCTTTGTGGTTATATTGACCACACATTCACGCCGGCCAAACACTGATTAAACAACAAATTAAATTACAACAGCAATAGCAAACTGTAGTTGGGGTAACTGAAACGTCACTTGGGTTTCTGACTCACCCGTGCGGCACAGCCGGAACCGCTACGGCACTGCACGCCGAGCGAAAATCTAACCGACTTTAGAGATGGGCATCGGTATCGGTGTCACATCAAAATTACATCTCTATCAAGCCTACCTCGTAAAATATTAGCCCGCTCCTAGCAGTTGGATTTTTTTTTATTTTTTTTTAATCCAGTCCTACTCAGTCAGTTTTAACGGACGAAGTAATTGTTGTGTGTGTGTCAGTGTGGGCTTATTAGGGACGGGGAGAAGGGGGGAAGGGGGCATGGAGGTGTGGGGGGGGGGGGGAGAGGGAGATTATATACCGTTATCGCTACACTGTCACCACCAAAATTATTCCTGCATTAAGATGGGCAGCGATGAGAGCCATTTTACTGAATGTTTCAGTGGGAGAACTTAAGGAAGTTGGTGTTTTACGCCCAGTCAACCGGTACGGTTATATTAGGGCGAGTTTCAGTAGGAAGTGATGGACAAGGTCACAGGACAGTGTCCACAAACCACGACCTTTTTGAAGAGAAAGGAGAGCCGAAGTGGTATCGAACCGAGGTCCTTCTGCTTACCACTGAACCTAAAGCCCGTTCTTAACTGGGCGAGTTTGTTCGCCCGAACATACTTCGGACACTTCGACGAACTATGATTCGTTTCTTAATTGAACTTTCAGTTCGCCGAATATGGTTCGGACAGTCCAAAATTTACTTCATTCTCAACTGGCTTGTAACGAGATGCAAGCTTCGGCCCGAACTTGCGGCAGACAGCATGATCGAAAATGTAGGCTAACGGTCAAGTCAGGTCAAGTCAGTATACTTTAATCATCCCTCACAGAGTAATTCAACTAACTACTATCTCATTTTTGGTCTCCGTGACAAGGCTGCGCCTCCCACAAGTCAACAAATAAACAAATTCCCTCCGAAGCGAGTGAAGAACCTAGCGACACCGTCATCCATTTTTATTTTTGTCTTCAAGTTTCTTCATCCACAGGAGAGCTCTGCTCTCAGCCAATCAGAGGCAATGATCGTCCAATAGGGCGAATGTTCCCAGAACATGTTGAGCCGCGAAGCTTTTTGACCCCGAATATAACTTCGACGAATACTTGGGGGCGGGGATAGCTCAGTGGTCAGAGCGCCGGACTCGTGATTGAAAGGTCGCGGGTTCGAATCCCTGCTGGAACGGCGGGAGAATTTTCTTCTCCAGGGTCGACTTTCTGTGCTGACTCTTATTTCGGTATTCGTTCCACCCCCGTGTTACCACAGTAGCACGTAAAAAAATCCCGGTCATTCTGCCAAAAGTGCAGGTGGCAGGTTACAGCTAAACACGCATACACCTTACGTATGTGGCTTTTATTGAACCGTGCTTCGGCATTGGTCACAACTTGTCCCTAATATGTCAAATGACATCTGAGGACATTAAGCATCAACTCATCATCATCGATGAATACTTCCAACCTAGCGCCCAAGCACGCACGTAAACATGAGACGCATCCACCCCGCCTGGTTACGTGTCGACTCAAACGATTTTGGTTTATTTGAGCTGGCGTAAGCAATATGGCAACATAAACGTCTGATATAATTTGAGCAGTGTTTGTAACAAACTTACGTCTGAGCACCAACAAAATTCTGCTCGTTAGCTGACAGTTTTATGGGACCTATGGCTTAAGGATGTCCGGTAAACCAGTGCTTGGAGTTTGACCCAACGGCTACACTGTCACCACCACTGGTAAATGAGCCGTTTTAATGTTTCCTTCATTGTGACTGAGGGTCCAGACAGGGTCCACAGCAAACACCAAGCACTGGTTTACGACATCCTTCCTTCAACCACTGTCGTATTTCAAGTAGTTACGCCATAGGGTCCACAAAACTGTCAGCTAACGAGCAGTTTTTGTTGTTGTTGGTGGTGGTGCTCAAACAGTAGTAAGTTTGTTACAAACAACTCAAATAAAACAAGGCGGGTCATTTACAGTCGCCAACAAAGTTTACACCAGCACAAATCAGTAAAACCACAATCGGTTGAATCGAGACGGGACTCTTTGTTTTTACCTGGGGTGGATGCGTCTCATGTTTACGTGCGTGCTTTGGCGCTAGGCTGCTTCTACATAGTACCCGAACCTTTCGGAGGGCGCTGACCGCGTCGCTGGACAGCTGCGCGGAGATAAAGAGTGCCCCTTCCGTGGCGTAACTATTTCTGGCAGAGTTTGGAGGAAGGTGCCGGAAAGCGTTGCTCGGAGTGTGGGTCCACAAGAGAAGAGACAGGAGAACTCGGCAAAGCCACGGAATCGGGTCCCAACTTCTGCAGCCGGCCTCACGTCTTACCGCTAGGCCAAACCGGCTCACAGACGTCATTAGTGACGTTGAAGTGTTGCTTTACGTCCACAGAAACCGTAGGCTTATTAGGGA
>OY757541.1:5373787-5401287 GCA_963584105.1 Alviniconcha strummeri
AAAGGAAAGAGTGCGATGTTTGGATCTGGAGGACGCACCTGTCGCAGATTGGAAAGCACCCCTAACCTGCGTCTCATTTCATTTCCGGAAATCGTCTATTGTTCAGTGCACGTGTCGTACTGGACAGTCGCACAGACACAAACCACGACACAGTGGACATACATGTGCAGTGCACACACACACACACACACACACACACACACGCACGCACGCACGCACGCACGCTCCCACCCACACACCCACGACAAAACAAACTCGACAGTTACTGCAACTGTAAAACACAGACCGTGTCACGATGCCTTTTTCCTGTCGATCTGTTTGTTTTGTGTTGCTGGTGCGACCTGTTTGTCCGTATAAATGTAGGCGATCTGAAAATGGCCACCCATCACTGTGAGCGTGCGGGTTGAACAAGGAACAGTCAATATAGACACCTGCTGACCTGAAACACCATGTAGCCTATAGCCTATGTAAAACGGCCTTTGTTTCTCTCTCCATTAATAGCATAATATAGAAGTCGGGATCACCAAGTATTTGACTGCCGTGAGGCTGCGTGTGAAGTGTTTAAATTTAAAGATAGTTTAACCAATTTTAAAACTGGTCAGGTTCACGTCAAACACACACACACACACACACACACACACACACACACACACACACACACACACACACTAACCAACAATCAGGAACTAAATACCTTGTACCAAAATCTGCTTCCTTGAAACAAAACACCCAGAATGCGTCCAAAACGCCGCATCAAAGTGTACTGATACCATCTGCGCAATCACGCACACCCCATCCATCCCGATGAATAAAGAAATACACAAAATGCAAACTCTGACTATCCAGACGTTTATTTAAAAAACAAACCAACAACAACAACAACAACAAAGAAAAGAAAAAAGCTCCCCAGCTCCAAAAATTATAAATACATTTATAATCTTTGCCCAGCTGCAAGAACACACCCAAGAACCCCACCCCAAACAGGATATGTGTGTAACACTAACCACCCGCAAACCATCCCCATACTATGGTTACTTACCGTCATCATAGTGCTACCGTTAATCCCCTGGCAAATCCCATAACTGAAATCTACCCTCGGGTAGGTAGGTAGTGTTGTAATAATGTCCTCAGATGTCGGCTGACATATTAGGGACAAGCTGAGACCAATGCCGAAGCATGGTTCAGTATAGCTTTACGTCCACGGAAACAAGAAGGCTCGTTAGGACGGACAGCCCAGGACGTCCACCTCGACTCTCACACAGCTCCTGAACTAGGAGTTGTGTGAAAGTCGAGGTGGACGTCCTGGGCTCCCGTCCCTAATAAGCCTACGGTTTCTGTGGACGTAAAGCAACACTTCAGCAACAGCTAGACATTGCAAGGAACGCTAAGAACAGAACAATACCGTCAATGCAGTGGGCCAGACAAGCAGTGTGTGTGAAGTTGGGGGGTGGGGGGGGGGGGGGGGCGGCGTTAAAAACAATACTCTCAACGTTTAGGGCTAGACGAGAAGGGGCGGGGTGGGGGTGGGGGTGGGGGTCAAGAACAAAACAATACCTTCAAAGCTGAGGGCCAGACAAACGAAGAAAACTGTTCCACAAGATGAAGACAGGAGAGTCGAAAATGTGCCCTTGCAGCACTGCTACAATGACCAATGTCCATCTCATCCAGCACCGTCCGCTCCAGGACACCCTGCGGAAGACCGCCTGGCCCCAGGATCTGCCCCTGGCGGTGAAGCTGTACGGGGACCTGGCAGCCCTAAGAAGGACGGAGAGAGAGTTATCTGTGTGTGTGTGTGTGTGTGTGTGTGTGTGTGTGTGTGTGTGTGTGTGTGTGTGTGTGTTTGTGTGTGTGTGTGTGTGTGTGTGTGTGTGTGTGTGTGTGTGTGTGTGTGTGTTGTCTGTGTGAGCGTGTGTGTGTGTGTTGTCTGTGTGAACGTGTGTGTGTGTGTGTGTGTGTGTGTGTGTGTGTGTTGTCTGTGTGAGCGTGTGTGTGTGTTGTCTGTGTGAGCGTGTGTGTGTGTTGTCTGTGTGTGTGTGTGTGTGTGTGTGTGTGTGTGTGTGTGTGTGTGTGTGTGTGTGTGTGTGTGTGTGTGTGTGTGTGTGTGTGTGTGTGTGTGTGTGTGTGTGTGTGTGTTGTCTGTGTGAGCGTGTGTGTGTTGTCTGTGTGAGCGTGTGTGTGTTGTCTGTGTGAGCGTGTGTGTGTGTTGTCTGTGTGAGCGTGTGTGTGTGTGTGTGTGTGTGTGTGTGTGTGTGTGTATGTGTGTGTGTGTGTGTATCTCTGCGTGTGTGTGGTGTTTCTGTGAGAATGTTTGTGGTTTCTCTGTGTGTGGTGTGTGTGTGTGAGAGTGTATTTGTGTGGCGGCTCTATATGTGTGGTGCCTGTGTCAGTGTGTAATATGTGAAAAGAGGGCGATGGAATAAAAACAAATAGATTGACACGGAAAGAAAAGAAAGACAGAAACTGATAGAGAAGAAAAATAGAGACTGAGAAAGAGAGGGAGTGTGCGAGCAGGTGTTTGTGTATATGTGTGTGTGTGTGTGTGTGTGTGTGTGTGTGTGTGTGTGTGTGTGTGTGTGTGTGTGTGTGTGTGTGTGTGTGTGTGTGTGTGTGTGTGTGTGTGTGTGTGTGTGTGTGTGTGTGTGTGTGAGAGAGAGAGAGAGAGAGAGAGAGAGAGAGAGAGAGAGAGAGAGAGAGAGAGAGACAGAGACAGACAGAGACAGAGAGAGAGAGTTGTGTGTGTGTGTTTGCTAGTCATCTAGAATGTATGTTGTGTGCAAAAATATGACGTATTTTATAACCAAACTGTGTTTTGCAGGAATCAGTCAAGCCGACCAGGCAGGCCTTGAAAAGGCCCCAAGATGGGCAAAGATTTGCAGTAAAAGTTTCCAAACCAAGTAAGTAAGTAAACATGGTGCTTAACGTCCACAGAAACCATAGGGCTTATTAGGGACGGGGAGAAGGGGGGGAAGGGGGCATGGAGGTGGGGGGAGAGGGAGACTATATACCTATCGCTAAACTGTCACCACCAGAATGATTCCTGCATTAAGATGGGCAGCGATGAAAGCCATTTTAATGTTTCAGTAGGAAGTGATGGACAAAGTCACAAGACAGTGTCCACAAACCACAACCTTTTTTGATGAGAAAGGAGAGCCGAAGCGGTATCGAACCGAGGTCCTTCCGCTTACCAGCCTAACGCCTTACCGCTAGGCCACATCGGCTCACCCAAACCAAGACTTGCTTTTATGTTGCTCTACGTCCACGGAGGCGGGATGACCTATTAGGGACGGAGGCAGAGTGGGAAAGGGGATAGGGTGATTGGCTCGACCGCGGAAACCGCCCGAAAAAGACCGGAGAGACCGTGGACCGCCGCCAGAACAATGGAAGTGTTAAGGCGGTGTCCCCTCGCCATTGCCCAGCGACTTGTGCACTGCGCAATTGCTCTTTCAACTGCTGTGCTGGACAGAGTCACTAAGACAATGTCCGTTGCACTGCTGTTGACGAACAACTTGGACAACTCGAAGCAAAAGACGTCCAACTTGCTCAGCCCAGCTCCACCTCCCTACTCATGATCTCTTCTGGGCAAAAGTGAGGGTCCAGCTCCATCTCCCTCCTCTAAGATCTCTTGATCTTTTGATCTCGCCTGGAACCCTGAAACCAAGACATGCTTGGAGCTTTTTTATACTCTCTCTCTCTGAGTAAAAATGTGGTTTGATTGTGTGTTGTGGATGTCCTTGTTTGATTGAATGGCTGGTACGGTTTGATGAGACAGAAGGTAAACGTGGACTGACTTTGGGTGTGATGTTTCATTCCATGCAGCATCTTGTACATTTTGTAGCATGATATGTGCCTGACATGTTTTTTTCTTCTTTTCTCGCTCTCCCTCCCTCCCTTTCTTTCTGTGTGTGTGTGTGTGTGTGTGTGTGTGTGTGTGTGTGTGTGTGTGTGTGTGTTTCTGACTGTCTCTCTCTCTCCCCACCCCCACCCCTCTCTCTGTAACATTTTTCTCTGTCTCTGTCCCTCTGTTTCTGCTTCCCTTCTCCTTCTGTCTCTCTTTATTTTCTGTGTCTCTCTCCCTCCCCCCCCCCTCTCTCGTTCTGTCTCACACATTCGTTCTGTCACCCCCCCGCCCTCTTCTCCTTCTGTCTTTCGTTCTTCCGTGTGTGTCTCTGTCCCTCCCCACCCTCTCTCTCTCGTTCTGTCTCACACATTTGTTCTTTCTCTCTTTCTGTATATATCTATTTTATATCTTTTACCTATTAATCTGTTTACATTACTGTTGTTGTTGCTGTGTTTTGCTTTGTTTTAATTTTATTTAGTATCCGATTCCCTTTCTTTGGTGTTATTGTCGTTTTTTAAGCTTAATTTTATCCATCCCCTTCCCCTGCACTCTCTGAAAATTACCCAAAATGTTTTTTGTGTGTGACTTTTTCGCTCGAGTTGTTTTTCACTGCTATCGTTTTCATTTCCGTTGCATTCGCTGTCTCGTTTTATATGTCTTCTTCTTATTATTATTACTGATACAGTATTTGTCTATATCCTTCTATCATAATATTTCACTGTGAATGTCTTAGTTATTAGTAGTACTGTAGCAACGGCATATATGTGAGTCGGCCTTTGTGCTAATATCTTCATCGCTGAGAAATAAAGTTTAATCAATCAATCAAATCTCTCTCTGACTTTCTCTCTTTCCTTCTCTCTCTCTCTCTTTGATGCACGAACGCATGCACGCACACACAAGTGACACACACCCACATAAGTCACCCACACCCACACGTACGCACGCCCACACACCCCGTAAAGGTGCATGCACCCAGCGCGGCTCTCTCTCTCTCTCTCACTCATTCATACACATATTGTGACAGGCATGCGCGCGCGCGCGCACACACACACACACACACACACACTGACTCAGTCACATAAACACTCGTGCACACACACACACACGTACGCACGCCCACACACCCCGTGGTAAACACCGAGCCTTTGTAGAAAATGTAAGGAACACGGTGTCTGCAGTCGCACCGAGGCACTTCAGAAGACACCAGAAACGTGATGAGTGACGTCAGTCAGTCACGGAACTAGCGAGCTTACCAAGCAATGCCGGGTACGTAAGTACATTAGTTCGTGCCTGCAGGCATGCAAGTTATGTATAACATATCGCGCTGTTTTTCTAGAGGTCGAAAGCGGCAAACCTTCGTGCTGATATTGGAATCTCTCCCCCCCCCCCCCCCCCCCCCCCCCCCGGATACACCACCAAGGAACAAAACAAAAACAAAAAAAACCCCACCAAAAACAAAAACGCAACACCGTGTGTCATTATTTCCGTTGCATCTGTGAGTTCATAACATAAACTGCGCGCGTGCATGAGTTCCGAATGCGTAAGTGTGAATGCGAGTGTGTGTGTGTTGTGGCACCAACGTTGGCAAATAAAAGAAAGCAGTACGAGTGTGTGTGTGTGTGTGCGCGCGCGAGCACGCGCTCGTGTGTATGATGCAAAGAAAGAGAGCAGTATCCTAGTGTATAGTGTGTATGGTATATTTGGGACTTGGAGAAAAAGAACAAAAAAAAAAAAAAAAACAGTATAGGAGTACGTGTGTGTTTGTACGCGCGTGCATGATGCATGTGGGACCTGCTTAAGTAGTATCGGTGTGCGTACTCGCGCGCGCGCGTGTACGCCTGAGTGTGTATGATGTATGTGCGACCAACGTACGCAAAGGAACGCAGTATCTGAATGCGTACGTGTGTGTGCGCGTGCGTATGCGTGAATCCCTCTGTGCGCGCGTGTGTGATGTGGCATCAACATTAACAAAGCAAAGAGCAGCAGTATATATGTGTGTGTGTGTGTGTGTGTGTGTGTGTGTCGTGTGTGTGTGCGCACGTGCGTTTGTGTGTGTGTGCGTGTGTCATTATTTCCGTTGCATCTGTGAGTTCATAACATAAACTGCGCGCGTGCATGAGTTCCGAATGCGTAAGTGTAAATGCGAGTGTGTGTGTGTTGTGGCACCAACGTTGGCAAATAAAAGAAAGCAGTACGAGTGTGTGTGTGTGTCTGCGCGCGCGAGCACGCGCTCGTGTGTATGATGCAAAGAAAGAGAGCAGTATCCTAGTGTATAGTGTGTATGGTATATTTGGGACTTGGAGAAAAAGAACAAAAAAAAAAAAAAAAAAAAAGTATAGGAGTACGTGTGTGTTTGTACGCGCGTGCATGATGCATGTGGGACCTGCTTAAGTAGTATCGGTGTGCGTACTCGCGCGCGCGCGTGTACGCCTGAGTGTGTATGATGTATGTGCGACCAACGTACGCAAAGGAACGCAGTATCTGAATGCGTACGTGTGTGTGCGCGTGCGTATGCGTGAATCCCTCTGTGCGCGCGTGTGTGATGTGGCATCAACATTAACAAAGCAAAGAGCAGCAGTATATATGTGTGTGTGTGTGTGTGTGTGTGTGTGCGCACGTGCGTTTGTGTGTGTGTGCACATATGTGCAGTGAATCGTTGGCTTCCTAACAAGACGTGTCCATGTCGTGGTACCAAACGCTGCAAGCACGGAACAAGATCACTGTCTTGCTAACCAGTTAGGTAGATTGTTCTGGACTTAGCTGGTTAGCGTTCCGTCAGCCACACAGAATCGTCCCAGGACGAACCATATGTTCAGATTTTGTTTACACCTGTTTTGAACACAGGTCACCAAAATTACAAGCAAAGAACTAGCTCACACCTCTGTACTGGTCCCAGTTGACAGCAAACACACTCAAGTCAAAAATAAACGTAATTATGCCAGTGTTTACATTTCACTCTTTTGTAAGAGGCAGACATATTTTCAGACAGGTTTTCCGTTATAAATTAAGTGTGTGTGTGGTGGTGGTGGTGGTGGTGGTGGGGGGGCGGGGGGGGGGAGTAAGCCGGTTTGGCCTAGCAGTAAGGCACTACATTGGTAAGCAGACAGACTTTGGGTTGAGTCCACCTTGGTTCTTTCTCTTCGAAAACCAATTTCAGAACGTAACTAGTTACTGAAATTACATTCATTTGTCTACAGTGCCTTACTAAACTTGGAGTACAATTCAAAAACATCTCCAACATACTCTCACACACACAGACACACATATGATGTATTATACATATCATTTATTTCACCAATGGTAAGTAATCAGTTGGATCTCAGTGAATATGTACACCACTGACACAACGGCATTCATCCAGAAATGATACACTAAAAAATGCATTCACAACATGTTGGCGAGATTAAACAAATAACACACCAAACTTGCAGTCTTGCATCACATCTACTCCCAAAGCAATCAACAACAGGCAGCCTGGTTTTTGTTTTTGCACCCCCCCCCCCCCCCCCTTCTTTGGATCCATTAACAAAACTGTTGACATTCATTCATAGTATGCTGTGCCGTTCCCTCAAAGTTCAACACAATTTTCAATGCTTTGACTCTAAAAAAGAAACTGCAGGTACATCTTAAACATGTATACCTCTTACACTGGTATGTATTAATACCAACTCTCACAGAATTACCAGTAAATTAACATCAGAAACATAATTATGTCAATCAGTCTTCTAAATTTGATTCTAATATATTTCACTCAAGAAAACATAACAGTCAAACCAAATATAAAACACGCTGGGTTATATATTTTAAAGTTGCAGTGGAACACTTCTACTGAATTCCTTAAGATGAAATTCAGCTGTAGACAAAGTGACAAAAATCTCTGATGTACATTTGCCTTGTGTTTTCACAAGAGTTCTCTTGATTAACACAAAGGTCTGTAAAGGGTGCTTTTAGTAGTGCGACACCACTTGGTGAAACACCTTTAACCATTTTGCCAAGCATGGACGTTTCATGATCCCAGCCACCTTGTCCCATGGGGTTTCATAACAAACAGAAAGAAAACGATACAAACTGACACAATTACAGGGACAAAGAACCTAAGCCTCAATCTCACCAAGCACACCATCTTCACTTGGAAGGTTGGAAATGAAAGACTCAAATGTACGGGCCTCAAACCAAGACACAAATCGCACACACCTCCGTCATTTTTCACATTAAATCAAACCTCTCACTGGTACCCCCCGCCCACCCCCCCCACACACACACAGCTCTCACCAGAAATGATTCCACGCAATGTATCACATGAAGACAGGTCAAGACATGTCTATACACCTTGTGCACTAACTCTCACACACACACACTCTTGGTTGGAGGCCTGTAACACACACGTATGTGCTATAGATACAAATTATTACAATGTAAGCCAATTCTGTACCAGCTCTCTCACTCAAAAGTTCCTTGCTGGGATGCAGTTCCATAACCTGGAGTCACAAACAAGAAACTAGAAAAATGTTCAACCCCCAGCAGCATGTTCGTTTTGTGTAGTATTTCTAGTGTCAAGGGTCACGCAATCTCAAGTACCTACCCATAATCTCAAATGCATAACAATAGGATTTGATTTTAGACATAAAATATCAACTGCCACTCACACACACACACAAAAAGAATTACAGAAGCTTGAACCTGAAAAGACACTTATTAATTATATAAAGAGAGAATGAGAGCACACCCACAAAGGGAGAGAACTGGATCTAGCTGCACCAGAGAGTAATGCACCCTTTTGATGGGTTAGATCCAGTGGTGTTGTGCTTACAACTAGTAGGGAAACGATATATTCTTTAAAAGCTGTTTGCATACTAAAAGAAAAAGAAAGCTATTCCTTTCCGGGAATCTATTCAATTTTCAATACATGATCTATATATACATTTGAAATACCTACCAAATCTTGAGTGCATAATATTAATAATGGAATTTGACATTAAAATATCAACAGCAATGTGAGCTGGTTTGGCCTGGTGGTAAGGCGTTAGGCTGGTAAGCAGAATGATCTCAGTTTGATTCTGCTTTGGCTTTCCTTTCTCTTCAAAAATTGTCCTCGGTTCCTGCTAGTACCTCTTCTGAGACAACTTGGCATTAAACCAGTTAAACCAAGCAAAATGTCAACTGCAAAAAAAAGGGGGAAAAAAAAGGAGGCAATTACAGAAGGCCCTGCTTGAGCTGACACTTGGGGATAGCTCAGTGGTTAGGAAGTGGGTTCAGCTCAGTGGTTAGAGCGCTGGACTTGTGATTGAAAGGTTGCAGGTTCGAATCCCTACAGGAACAGTGAGAAAAATTTCTTCTCCATTCCACCCCCATGTTACCACAGTAGCACATAAAAGATCCCAGTCATTTAGCCAAAAGCGCAGGTGGCAGGTAACAGCTAAACACATATGCACCATATGTATGTGGCTTTGCATGAAGTGACATGATGCATGGTTGTACGGTGTACACAGAACGTGCCAAGATGGCAGCAATTTCATGTGGCACCAGCCATGCCAGTGTTGTAACAGAGTACACCACTTCAGTGGATATTCAAAAATGCGCTATGAAAAGCTATTCACACATGTAGAGCAGAGAAGAGTGCTATATAAAAGTGATCAACAACAACTTGCTGGTGTACTGAGTATATATGACAAGTAACTGGACTCAGTTGTGATACACACTATTATGCTTTCTGTGCTATTTAACCTTGAGGAACTGCACCATGACAAAATAAACTGGGATGTCAAGTGCCATTACAACTAGTGTCACTGTCGCATCATTTATATATATGACTCACCCTGATATAACTGTAATGGTTGACTGGGCATAAAACACCAAGTTACTTACTTACATGTTTATCACATTTACAAATGTATAATATTAATAGTTGTAAACCGTTACTGGTTTCATATTACCAGACAACACCAGACCATAATAATTAACGTTCAAATGGGTGAAAAAAACCAGCATCAGATTGTCCACTCAAGCACTTCATAAAAGGTACATCATCACCATGTCAAAATATTTTTTGTTTTGTTTCTGCCCCCCCCCAGTAGATGATATAAACTACTCAGATTGAAGCAGATGCAAACAATGTTACACTTTTCAAGAAGAAGCATCTGTAACCAAGCTGTCCTAGCATTACACAATGAGATGGAGGGATGAGGATGTAGCTCTCTTGGTTGAGCATTGTTGGGTCCAGCGCGGCTAACAAAGTTTCAACTCCCTGGAACGGCAAGTTTTTTTTTTCTCTCTTAGAGTCATCTTTCAGTGCAGATTCTCTTTCAGTGTCCGTGCAGCCCCCATGCGCAACCACATGCTTTAACAGCTTTGTGCATGCAAAAAATTCCAAACATTGGCAGCCATACCATTGTTTGGTCACACATAAACACAGCACAAACTGGGTCAACCCCTGAAGATGGAATGTGGCTGCCCAAGTGGCAGGGGAATTGAAAACAGTCACATATATATGCATTTTGTCTCCTGAAAATTGGCTGAACTACCTCAATAAAACAAGGAACACAGAAGAAGCAGCTAACAGATTTCTATGAAAATGCTGTGAATTATCTGAATCCAAACACATCTGAACTTACTTCACATCTTTTTGGAAGCCACATGTCAAATGCAAGAAACAACAATATTAATCAAAGAACCAGGTGGACAATAAATGTAAATAAGATAAAAATCTGAAGGTACTGTACAATTTAAAAAAGTGAGAAAATCATCTGTGCACAGCACATGTAACTGAAACATCTTCAAAAAGGTTATCATTTTATTTATTGGAGGAAAAACAACAGAGGAAACAACTTTACAAGTTTAAGTGTCCCCCCCCCCAAATGTTAGATATGCCACTGGCACACAAAGTATGTATGTATTGATTTGTCAAGAAGGGACTGATTGGGAGAGGCATTTTTTGATGGACAACCCAAACATGCAAAAATGTTCCATGTAAGTGTTCATCTTTCTTTGTTACTTTTGGCCAAGGTACAAGCAGCACAATTTACATTTCATTACACCTACCTCCAGTTTGATTCCTAATGTTTCCACTTGCATATTTCATTAAATCCTCCTACACAGATCAAATCAACAGATCAGTCGGAACTTCTGCACAGTAAATGTCTGTAAGCACATCAGCACTTCAATGGACTTTCAAGGGCCTGAAAGCAGACAGTTGTTAAAAGTTATTTTACATTATATAAAAAGCTGCATAGAATGCTGCATCTGGGAAAAGACTGTAATTATACCTATATATATATATGTTTATAAGCAGTCTTTGATATGGTCAGAACGCCACAGCCCTGAACCTCTTGTCTTCAAGAATTAAGCAACAGTTTCAAGTTCTTGTGGTCATCAGCAACAAGTATATATTGGATTACCGTTATTTTGTTAGATCAAAATTACCCAGTGGTTGCTTGATGCATGGCTGACTACAAGACAGAACCAGAGAACTTTGCAGGTCAAATGATTATTCAAAACAAAGCACCAGCCCATTCAGGAAAAAAAAAATACCAAAATTTGAACACACATTTATTTTCCTTTTTTTGCATGTATTTTTATACCCCCCACCCCCCTCCAAATCATAAATTCTTGTCTTTATGCAGTGTAATGACCACAATTTGAAAATAGTGTAGCATAATTAAGAGGCCAACATAATCCCCAAAAATACAGATAAGAAGTTAGTAATTGGAATGTAATGTCCTGTCAACCACACAGGGTCATCTCAGGACAATACAAATATAGGGAAAATAAATACACAACAATGTCAAGTGAAAATGCTATGAGTACGAAATGTGTAAGATGCTGGCTTCAGCACTAAAGTCCCTCTTTAACAAATGGGTGCAAGTGAATTCTACCTATTCATCCCTTGTTCAAGACCTGCTTTCATTTGTCATGATCACTTCTTACATGGCCTTTAATTGTTTTTCATAATTTATTTAAAAAAATCTATGTCCATGATTCTTTTACTATTTGCTTGGGCAGGATGGGTGAAAATACAATGACTTGACAATCCAAGCTATTATCAAGTGGGTTAACAAAAATAAGTTGAGACTGAAAAAAGAAGAAGAAAAAAAAAAGGGAGAGAAAAAAGAAAGGGGAGACAAAAAGAAAGATCAATAATTAAGACGATGACTCCCTTCCCCACACCTTGCCCCCACCCCCTTTCGCACCTCACACAAAAACAAAAAGAAAAAAGGATAAAAAAGAAAAGAAAAAAGAAAAAGATCTGAAAAGACAACTGCTGGAGTGAATAAACAGTAACGGAACTACAATTTCAAGATCCTGGCAGGATACAGAGCTAGCAGGCACATCCATTTAGGTTTAATTAAAATGCATAGTAATTAAGCATGTACACTCATAATCCAGCCATATCATTTCTCTTTGCCACACATTTTTAGGTGAGACAAGACAAAAATAAGGCCCCACCTTAACATGACTGACATGCCACCAGCGTTTAACACACTCGAGGTTCGTTACTTCATTTTAGACATACAGTTGCTGTCTGAGACTGCAAAAACCAGCCAAACCAATCTGAACACCCCAAAATGGCCTGAACACGATGATGGCTTCCTTGTATTCTTCCTCAGTTTTCGACACAAAAAAATAACTCTTTTACTACTGTAAGAGTCACACAGTTATGAACAAAAAGTAAAAACAATTTGTTTTGTTTAAACTAGCTACCACCAGATTTGGTTTTTTCTTGTTTGTCTCTCTCACCCTCACACACATGCATGCATTTACACAATACACGCACAAAAAATTCTGGTGTAAGAAACTGGTACACCATTCTTTTTAATATCTGCCTCCCACCCCCAACAAACAGATGCAGTGAAGAGAAGTACATGCCAGCCATGCCTGCAGTTCACAAGACACTGGCACAAAATAACAGAGCCTGGCCCAGCACTAACCGGTACCTGGACCTGAGGTAGCAAGTGATCCCAGCCACCTCACAGCTAAACACCTGTTACCCATCCACTCATTCAATGCTGTCTCCTCCTCTCTGTTGACTTCTTGCCACCCTTTGACTCGGGAGCTTCAGCCAGTCAGCGCCTACATTCAAACACACTGTTCTGGACCAGCCCGCGTAGAAAGGTCAGCTTACCTGTCACTTTTAGCCAGACAGCTCCACCCACATTGACAAGTGGTGTAAACAAAATGTGCTCAAACACATGGCTCACTTCACAGACCCACTGTCCATGTCACATGTTAAGATCTTGGAGTCCATGTTAGATTTCCGTGGAATACGGAAGCCCCCCCCCCCCCCCAGCATGCACTACAAGCATCAAGAGTCTTCAAACTGCCAAGCTGGACACTATATGGAACAAGGAAGAAGTGTAGTTACACAGTCCCCACCCACCCAACCCCTTTATACAGACAAAAGTTTGACATTTTGAAAACAGTGCAGACATGTACTTTATCTTACTGTGGTGTAAGAAGTGTAGAGTTGGGCAGTCCCCCCCCCCCCACCCCCAGTACAGACCAAAGCGTGACATTTTGAAAACAGTGCTGGCATGTGCTTGGTTTACCTTACAGTGGTGCTTGGACAGCTTGCAGGTTTGTCCATGGAGGTGTGTTTGTACACAGGCAATGACTGGCTAAACCCCATCTGTCAGTCAGAGGGTGGCCAGAGGTCTGTGGCCATTCAATCCTAGCTCATTTGCTGGCTCAATTTTCCTCCCCACTCTCTCCAAAAAGATCATTTACTCACACTTTCTAGCCACCACTATTTCTCTCCAGGGACAGTACAAGTCCGCTAGTTCTCAATGCCTAAGCACACAGACACACACTTGTAGCAGCATTTATACCACTCTCTCTTTTTTTCTTCTTTTTTCTTTTTAAAAAGTGAAATTCAGACTGGACACCTATACAGTTTGCACGGAAGCACTTGCCTTGCATGTACGTCATCAAATGTGACTCAACAGTGGCTTGACCCTAATAACAGCAAAATGGACATTGTAGCTATTCTTCAAATGGGACCTGGCAATTGCTCACAAAGGCTTCCGTTTCCAAAGCACGAGTGAAACTAATGGTGTCACAGCTGCAACTTTACCTGGGTCCTCTCCCAGACTTTTGACACATATGGAGTTTGCGTTGCAAGGCTGACCTGGTCAGGTTGCACTCTCTGACCTCACTCCACTCAGCATTTCGCACCCCTGCACACAATCTGTTGGACCAGCGAGTGAGACAGGCATCTCATTGTGCACCCCCTTCAGTTTGAACGACGACTGGCTCAGTGATCAGCTTGGCACTCTGCATCACTGTGAGGATGTTCACCCCCAGCCAGCTTCCGAGTTGCAACCTCTCTCCTTTTCCTTCTTCCACGCCCACATTCCTGGCTTTGTAACATGGATGTGGAAAATCCAGCTGTGCTCAGCAGCTGGCCTCCTCCACTGAACCAGGGCTGAGCTGAACCATCATTTAAACACAGCAGACAGAGACTCCCAGCAGTTGTTGGACGCGTGGACACAAAAAGCGGAATCCTTGTGGAAGGAACTGGATGCTATAAAAAGGCTGGGTCAGTAGGAGTGAGGTCAACGCTGTCTTTCATTTTATCCAGCAAATCACAGACATAGGTTGCCACGTCCACCTCCAGCTCCTCGTAGCGCTTGATGAAAGGGTCATCCTGCCAACACACAACACATCATCATGGTACAGTGGTGCCAGTGAAACGGCTGCTTCACTTTTTACACTGATGACTGGCTGTTTCACATACACTGACTAACTGTTGCACATCTTCCACTTGTGATTGGCTGCTTCACATCTTCCACTGATGACTGGCTACTTCACATACACTGACGGCTTCACACTTTACACTGACTGACTGCTTCACATTTTTCACTGACGATTGGCTGCTTCACATTTTCCACTGACTGGCTGCTTCACATTTTACACTGATGATTGCCTGCTTCACATTTTTACACTGATGACTGACTGCTTCACATTTTATACTAATATACAACACATGCAATTTTCACCCCTCTCAAATCAATGCAGCCTATCATCATAGGCAAAATGGCAGCTGCTTCGTATTTTTTATATTAATACACAATATGTCATTTTTACCCCTCTAAAATCAATGCAGCCTACTCCTCTTTACTCTCCGCAGCCTATCATGGTGAAATGGTAGCTACTTCATATTTTACATTAATACGTAACACGAGTAATTTTTACCCCTCTAAAATCAATGCAGCCTACTCCTCTTTACTCTCCACTGCCTATCATGGCAATGGTAGCTGCTTCATGTGTTACACTAACACACAACCAATACAACAATCACAGATAATTTTTATAAAGCACTATTTTCTAACTCGAACTCACTGCTTGTACAAACAACTCATAAATGACAATGCTTACACACATTTCAACGAACAGAAAGTGCATGTTACTTTTTAAATTTCTTTAAGTCTGTCATTGTTTTGGTGTGATTTGTTGACATATGCTGTTATCTTGATAATCACAAGATCAGTCCAGTATTGATGTTGTGAAAAGATTTTAAATCAAAAGGCAGCGGAACAAACAGAACCTTAAACACAGTATTCTACCACAAACTTATCACCTACCAAACACACAAGGAAACACACATACATGCACCAGTCAGTCTCCCACTGCCCACTCATATACGTAAAGTGAATTACCAATAGTCTCAAAAACTCTCTTCTTTGAGTCTCCTCTCAGATCAATGCAGTACCTACTCTCCTACGCCCCAATATAACCACAATCACTGACTGGGTGTAAAAGACTAAAACACCAAGTTACTTACTGACTCTCCTTTTTTCCAGGACTGCTCCCTCCCCCATCCCATGCATGAATAATAATCCAAGTTAATCAAACCAACACACACAGAACGATTAAAGTCACACTTACCAGCAACTTGTTGTATTTTGGACGCTGCTTCTCATCTTTTGTCAAGCTGCAAAGACAATGTGAAAACATTACTGCCATTACATCAGCACTCCTCACTGCACACAGTGAACGCCAATCAGATAACAAGGGTGCGTGCACTCACACCCTGCTGGGAAAGTATACAGCAGCAACTTCAATAAAAATAAAACTGAACATTTGTCAAGATCCAAACACAAAAAAGGTCCAAACGAATGCTTATCTGACACGGACATACAGTATGCAATTTAAAAAAAGAAGGGAAATCCCCTTTGTCAAGCCACAGAATGACACTTAAACAACAGATAAATGGTTAAAAACAACGAAAAATGAGATATAAAAAGGTTTTGTTTAAAAAAAAAAAATTAAAAAAAATCAACACTTGTAATTTTTTACTCATGGCTGCTGTAGCAATGTATAAGTGTTGTCTGTTCAATTACCAGTTACAGTGAGAAATGAAAGTGTTGTCCAATGTATAAGTGTTGTCTGTTCAATTACCAGTTACAGTGAGAAATGAAAGTGTTGTCCATCCACTTACCATTTATTAACAAAGTTGACATCCATCCACTTACCATTTATTAACAAAGTTGACATCCATCCACTTACCATTTATTAACAAAGTTGACAAACTCTTCTGAGAAGGTTTTGTCATGTGGCAGACGCGGAGCCACCCCCTGAACCACCTGCTGCAGCTGGTCAAACACGCTCACCCACTTCCGGTATGGAAACCGACCCGTCGCCAGCTCCATCTACAACATGCACACACACAAAAACCAAAGAAATTAAATAAACTGTTCACATCCCAGCTGCATAGCTTAAAACAAGAATCGCTGATGTTGCTCAAAGGATCCTGTCACTTGTAGTATAAACGTTTTCACATTATCTGTTATACATATATAAGCACCAAAAGATCAACAGACTTATGTACAGCAAATGTAATGGACATGTTGTGTTGTGCCCAAAGACAGTAGACGCCAAAGCTGCCAGCCTTGCGGCACTTTGAAATGATCTGGAAAAATAAGCTGATCAGTTGTATCATTAAAAATAATCTCCCCCCAACAAGCAACAAAATGTAAACACACGTCAGCATTCATCCAAAACAGTCTCCGTGGCCATAAAACAATTTCTGTGGCCACCCAAAAACAATCTCAGTGGCCATCCAAAACAATCTCAGTGGCCACCCAAAACAATCTCACTGGCCATCCAAAACAATCTCAGTGGCCATCCAAAACAATCTCAGTGGCCATCCAAAACAATCTCAGTGGCCACCCAAAAACAATCTCAGTGGCCATCCAAAACAATCTCAGTGGCCACACAAAACAATCTCAGTGGCCATCCAAAATAATTTCTGTGGCCACCCAAAACAGTCTCAGTGGCCACCCAGAACAATCTCAGTGGCCACAAAACAATTTCAGTGGCCATTCAAAACAATCTCAGTGGCCACACAAAACACAAATATCTAAGCAGTCAGCAGTGCCATCAGTGAAAAATTTGACAGCAATGAATATATTCCTAATGCTATACTGATAATTCACAGCTTTTCACATGCTGTGTCTTGATGCATGGTGCGATGGCATGTTTGGCCTTGGCTGATATAAGTTTAGCTGTGTTGCACCGAGTTGTTTCACTCCATCTTGCTTGGCCATTTTTCTGGATGTATGGCTAATAAAATAATCCTAAAAATTCACTGCACACATTGTTCAAGGCAATTCTTTATTCACTGTCATGAGTCAGGAAACTTGTGAACAGAAAGGCAAGGCACACAAAACCACCATGAACAACAGAAAAACAAGGCACACAAAACCACCACAAACAACAGGAAAACAAGGCACACAAAACCACCATGAACAGAAAAACAAGGCACACAAAACCACCATGAACAACAGAAAGGCAAGGCACACAAAACCACCATGAACAACAGAAAAACAAGGCACACAAAACCACCATGAACAACAACAGAAAGGCAAGGCACACAAAACCACCATGAACAACAGAAAAACAAGGCACACAAAACCACCATGATCAACAAGGTACACAAAACCACCATGAACAACAACAGAAAGGCAAGGCACACAAAACCACCATGAACAACAGAAAAACAAGGCACACGAAACCACCATGAACAACAGGAAAACAAGGCAATCAAAACCACCATGAACAACAGGAAAACAAGGCACACAAAACCACCATGAACAACAGAGAAAAAAAAAAAAAAGGCACACAAAACCACCATGCACAACAGGAAAACAAAGTCAGATTTTAACATCCTGTCAACCTGGCATGGGTGCCTCAGGATGATAACGGAAACAACATTAAAAAAAAAAAAAAAAATGATGGCTAATTGGCAACAGTTCATTTCAGAATCAGTCAACCACAAAGGTCACATAAGGAAGAAGCTGCTCTGAGACTGTTTATTTTTCACTTACCAAAGTGATCCCCAGACTCCATACATCCGACCGGACATCATACCCGTGACTGGACGCTCGTGGATCAATCCTCTCGGGCTGTAAAATGAGACAAGTAGTGTTTAGCTTAACGGGCAGCTATTAGCACAGCAAGTGTAGTTATTGCAAGTCTAACCCACAAGCGGCAGGACCAAAGGTACAAATCAACTGCCTTAGTCCGTAAGACGCCACCCCTAAATAGGAACCAACTGCCTTACTCCATCAGTTGCTACCTCTGGGCACAAAACCATGGACACCACACCATCGACTGCCTACAGGAGAGAGGTGTAGAAAGAGGCATTGCTTGATGCCTTGAAAGGATGAGAAAGGGCCTCCTGTATTGGAGGCAATCTTGGGGAAACTTCTGAGAGATGAATGGATTTGTTCTTTTAGCTCACCACCACCCTCTGACAGTGTGTGTGTGTGTGTGTGTGTGTGTGTGTGTGTGTGCATTTCAAATGATGTATATATCTGCAGTTAGCCTATATGGATGCTGCTTTTTGCTGTAAAATGCCTAGGGCTGTAGGGTAGGTGCTGTAAAAGTGTACCATCATTACGATCATGGACTGCGTGCTAAGCTTCTTCTCACCCCTGCCACACATAGCCCATCACAGCGCAGGCTAAGAACAGGAAGTCAGGCTAGGAACAGCACACACAGCCAAGGCACTCACTGACAATGTAGAGCATACACTAGCAGAATCACCCACTTAAAACCCACATCACCTAAAGACTGATGTAGCTGGCTGCTAAGAAGAAGAAGAAGAAGAAGAAGGAGAAGAATGGAAGCTGAAGAGAAAAACATGCTGACTACTCACCGCCATGTAGGGCCTGCACCCTGCATCCCGGGACTTTGCTATGGAGTCGACAAGATGGCCGCTGATGCCAAAGTCACAAAGCTTGATGGCCCCCTTCCTGTCCAGCAGGATGTTGGAAGGCTTCACATCTGCACAAACATTGCACTTGCAATGATAACATGTTTGTCTGAGGGCTTCACATCTGCACAAACATTGCACTTGCAATGATAACATGTTTGCTTGAGGGCTTCACATTTGCACAAACATTGCACTTGCAATGATAACATGTTTGCTTGAGGGCTTCACATTTGCACAAACATTGCACTAGTAATGACAACATGTTTGTCTGAGGGCTTCACATCTGCACAAACATTGCACTTGCAATGATAACATGTTTGAGGGCTTCAAGTCTGCACACACACTGCACTTGTTTCACAACTGTACAAACCATGCACTTGCAATAACATGTTTGAGGGCTTCACGTCTGCACAAACATTGCACTCACAATGATAACACGTTTGAGGGCTTTACATCTGCACAAACCACACACTTGCCATCACAACATGTTTGTTTGAGGGATTCATGTCAGTACAAAATCACGCACTTGCAACATCATGTTTGAGGATTCATGTCTGTACAAACACTGCACTTGCAATGACGTCATGTCTGAAGACTTCACATTTGTACAAACTATGCACTTACAATGACACCATGTTTGTTTGAGGGCTTCACGTCTGTACAAACTATGCACTTGGGGAGAAAAGAGAGTAAGAATAATCAAAAGGACCAGCATAACCACATAACTTTGATCACATTCATTTGATTAACCCACTTGGCCCCAGACCATACATCACTGCCCGACCTTTTGCCTTACCCGCGAAACTGCAGACTGCCCAGTCAGCAGATGCTCCATACTAGCATCTCAGCTTATGCAAATAGAAACGGGATTCTTGCGAGACTTGTAGCCTTGTTTTTGCTACTGTTTACTACTTCTGGTGATGTCCTTTGTTTGAAATTTGAGAGATGCTGTGAATTTTCAAAGTTGTGAGGTGGACACGCGATAGACGCCCGAAAATAAACAAAATCACTACTGTTAGCAATGGCGTCAAAGCTTCATCCTTTGAGATTTGAACTGCAAATTTGGCTCAGTTGCTTACCATGGGCACCCTAACAAACTCATGGAGTTTCATCTTTGGAAATTTTGCAAAGTTGGTTACCCCATAGGCACCCAAAAACCTAACATTCAGATGCAGACATTTCTGACTTGGGATTGTTTTTAATGCTTTTATTTTTTAGTGCAAAAAATCAAAACCTGTTGGATATACAAGAACACTATTCGCAAACTGGGTAAAACACGAAGTGAGCTGAAACTTTTGTGTTTATTACTGATTTTTAAAGTTGTATACCGGGATCACTTGACACAGTTACTTCCCTTCGCAAAGGGATTTCGTAGCAAAAGGGCAGCGGCTGGTCTGGGGCCAAGGGAGTTAAAGCAGCATCATGTACAGTGAGTCTTAACCAAAAAGTGTTTTTTCCTATCAGCACAACTCTTTTCTCAGTGGAGACAATGACTCTGGACAGGAATGAAAGGTGTGAGACTGGATGGTAGTTCTTAAGGTTGTTGTGGTGGAGTACTTTTTGAGGAACAAGGCAAGTATTTCCATAATGACAAATCTAACAGCTTACCTCTGTGAATGATCTTGAGATCTTCTTTCAGGTAGTTTAGTGCCTTTAATGTCTGAAAACAACCAACCATTACTTGTCACTGTCCCTGAAGTACTAGAAAAAAATGAACAAAACCACATCATGTTAGTATATGTTTTGTAAACACACAAAAAAGAAACAAATAAAAATTTCTGAGCCTTCAGTTTCAAAAGGATGAACTTTAATATACTATAACTAAAAATATCAAACAGACCGACCTGTTTTATAATTCTTAAATCTTGTTAAACACACACATCCAGTAATAACCATCCTAAACAATTTACAGTTCCATTATTTTGTCAAACACATTACTATCAAACCAACAGCCAATCAACAACTGACAGTTAACTGTAATCCAAGTATAGCAATATAATCTACCCAACGGATAAACAGATAGCTTACACCCACAACATGTAGCCACAGTGTGACTGACCCATGCAGTGGAAAGTTACAAGTATACAACTTCCTCATCTAACGGCAGCACTATTTTTGGAGATGATAGAAACAGCACCACGTATTTTGAGCTGCTATCTGAACAAAGGAATTCCAAGACTGGCAATGTCCACTTTTAACCCCATCAGTTCACAGTCCTCGAATGGTATGAGAATGTGTGTGTGTGTGTGTGTGTGTGTGTGTGTGTGTGTGTGTGTGTGTGTGGATGGAATGAACCTGAAGTATGCAGTATGTTGGCATATCCACATATCAGTTCATTCCATACTACGCCAGTGCTGTACGCAAGCACACGCATACCCTCAAACAATTTGAGGACAGCGAACCAATGAGTGAATATTGCCCCAAGACTTTAGAAGAAACAGGACAGAAATGTCCAATGATTTCTTCATGTTCTGACACAACACTATTAACAGTGAATTAGACAAACTTGTGATTTTGTGACATGCTAAAAAAAAAACACTAAAAAATCTGAACTGAATATGTTATTTATCCTGAGGTGCTCTGGGCAGTTGATGGGATGTTAAAGTACAAGCACTAACCACCTAATTGATGTCTCTACCCTGCATGTTAGGGCTAAAGCAAAATGTTTGTGATGTTAAAATCCCATGTCAGGATTACTTTCAACCTTAGTAATCTTCATGACACTCAGATACTGAAATCCCTGAAGTCAGAGTGAGTTTGCCAGAATGGCAGCTAACACTGCACTTGTATACATGTACGATCCTATGTACGGGTGTCGGGAAATGGTTGCATACAATACCTTTTCTCCCAACACTGGATGAATAAATTTCTTTTAAACTATTTGTTTTTAGTGGAGGAACGCCCAAAAAGATGAGAAAATCAACAACAAAAAGTTAAGCAAACAACACCCTGCACACCTGCTTGTGCGCTCACACACACACACACACACACACACACAGAACACTTACTGCCACAGTGATTTTGCCTAGAATGTCCTCCGGTATAGAGCTTTGCAGGTCCCCGTAGACAAACTTATAGAACTTGTCTAGTGAGGTCTCCATCAGCTCCATACAGATCCAGCAGTCCCCCTGCCCACATATATTCTAAACAAATCACCCACTGTCAAAAAAAGATGTGAATATATATGGTTCTACACCTCTAACCTGCATGAAAAGCATGGGAAATGCACAGGAAATGTGCCAAAGGAAACGCAACTGGTTGTAGCAAAAGGCATTTGGAGCTTGTGCCAGCAAAACAGGAATCAGCAAGCTTTAACTTGACATTAGTTTTAAAGGAACTAGCCCTCTCAATACACATTTAGTCTACCATTCCCTCCTGCACAATAAAAAACAAAACACAAAAAGAAGAATGTGCTAACCACAGAAGCTGATTTTTAGCATGGCTTCAAAGTATTTAAAAGGGAACAGAACTAAACAATTTTCTTTTAAATGCAAGTTTGTCTGAAAATGTTGAAAATGTGCCAATATTTTTGCTGATGCTTCATCTGGTTGTTCCATCACTGACCTCTTTGAACAGTGCCCCATAGAACTGCACGATGTAGGAACAGCTGTTGCTGCGCATGACTACATCTAGGTCCATCAGTAGTTGCTTCTGTTCTCGTTCCTCTACTGTTGATCGTATCCTCTGCAAGAAAACAAAACTCAACTCTTGAGCATAATATGGCAACAAACACTGTCCACAAAATATAAATCTCTCCAGCACTGCCAGCTCATCACCCTGAGTTACAGGGTCCCAACATTAATTTTTTTTAAATACAGTTACATCCATTCAAGATCTCATTTGTTTCTTAGCTAGAGTGTGACTAAAGCACACTGTTGTGTTAAGAGCTCCATGGTAGGCTTACTTTCAGAAGTATTTATCTTCGTGACGTGTCAAACATCACTGTTAAATTCCCCAAAGTCAGACTAGTGTGCTGGGTCACTGCACTTGTGTAGGAAAATGGTTGCAAACACTACCCTCTCACCCAGCACTGGGTGAACCTCTGAGTCTGAGGAACAGCTGAGGATTGCTGCCAAACATTTACCTTGACGGCCATGACTGTGCCGGTCTTCTTGTGCTGCATTTTGTTGACTGTGCCGTAGTTTCCCCGCCCAATTTCCCCCAGGTCCCGCATGTCATCAGCTGTAAAATCATAAACCTGAAACAATGCAAACCACCAAGACAAATCATAAATGCACTGATGCAATCATTCAACACATCATTTCAAAGAAAAACAGTTCTGATTTTTTTTATTTTCCACTGAAAAGCACACATCACCCTCTGTATGAACACCTGGCACAATTGGAACCTTCTCTTAAACTGTTTAACTTAAAACTGTTAAAGCCAAAAAAATAAAAATAAAATAAAGGAAGAGTTACTATGAAACAATATCTGATGGTGATAGACAAATCCTCAATGTTCTGTGTATGTGTGTTGAGGGGGGGGGGGAGGGCTGTGTGAATGTGTGTGAAGGGATAGGATGAAAATAGTGAAAATTATACTTGTGCCTATTATATGTCAATCACTTTATTGTGTGTGATAGTTTATTTTACAGCACATTTCCATACGTAATCTATATTCTATTTAATAATGCTTGAAGTATTATTTTATTAACCTTGCCTCTACACTGTTTTGCACTTGACTGAATCTTTCATACATGTAGATTTTGTTTGTTATTCATGTGTGGCACCCAAGTTTTCCTTTGAATGAATAAAGACGTACTGGACTTGATGTGCACAGCAAACACCAATTTATTAATAAACAGTGCAACCCAAAACCTCCCCCATCTTCCATCACAAGGAAAACATTTTTATCACATGAAAACCACATGCCCACATCTTTGATGATGAATAGCTGGAAATGACCTGCAGATGTTTACTTACCTCCCCAGGAGCTATCTGCAGTTTCCCTGAGGACCGATCAATTCCCCGTGATCTAAGGCGCTCGCTGTTGAAAGATAAGGTAAACAAAACTTTAGTCTTTCCAATCATGCAGTTTGTAACTGTATACTTGCAAATTTTAATCCTTTTGATTGAAACCACCTTTTTTTTTTTTTTTTATCTCTTCAGAACACTGGCACAATGGCAGTCATCTTTGTTTTTGATTTTTCATTTTATTATCTGATTAAAAACTTCATTATCTGATTAAAAACAACAACCATTTTATTCATTTGAACAAAAAGCCTGTAGACATTCCTTCAGCCCATTTTTTTTGTTTTAAGCTGGGTGACTTAAGTGAGTTCATATAAAATACAAATGTACAGTGATACACACACAAAGGAAAGAGAGAGGAAGGAGGGAAGGAAGCAAAGCTACAACAGTAGTAAGAAAACTTCAAGAAGAACTGACATTTGTGTGGTGTGTCCCATGTCTGCTAGAGACGGTGAGCCCTGGCGAGAACCGGAACCAGCGTTAAATTCCAGCTTCAAGCCTTGACGGCTGCCCCCTGCAAGTGGAGAACAGCACAGTCACTCCAGTGATTATGAACAATAACAGCACACTTACAAACCTGGCATCTTGGTCCCTGTCAGTACCTCTCCGGACACAACCCTGTGTAAAACAAATCTAGCAAACAATAAAAAATGATGACCACTGACCTAAACATTTGAAGCAAGAACAGACTGACGATGACTGAAGTAAACACAAAAACTGCCATTGTTTGGTGAAGTTAGTCACACATGACTTGTATTACTTACATTATCAAACTACAGCTACTTTTTTTTCCATTTTGGTCACCTTATTAAAAAAAAATAAAAAAAATCACAAGGCACAAGCTGAGACTCTCAGAGACAGTTTTACTGCAACTGTTCTTTGAGACAATGTTAATGTTTTGGGGTGTTTTCTGTTTGTTTGTTTTGCTTCTGATGCCAAGGGTTGTGGAGTGACAGACCTCTAGATGTCATTCTGTCAAATTATAGTTTTTGTGCTGTGATAATTCAATAATTAAATAAAGATTTCAGCTGAGCCCATATCCTTTACCATCATACCATGGAACATGTGAATCCAATGCAGTCATACTTCATAGAAATTCTGCTGCGTTACTCATTTACTGTATAAAGTGTATCACTACAAAGAGCACTCTAAGTATAAGCAGTCTCCATTAATGGGGGAAAACTGTAAACCTTCTGTGCACAACTGGTCATTTAGTGATTATGTTGTGAACTCCACTGATTTCTTTTTAATTTTTTTATTCATGTCTGCTTAAACTGTAATAAGAGATCATGCCGCTCTAGTTGGGGTGGTGGTGGGGTGGGGTGGGGTGGGGTGTGGGTGGATATCAAATATTAACAATACTATAACTTAGTAATAGTATAAGCAGTCATTTCTATAGCACCGTATCTCATTGACAAGGATGAGTACATCACATCTTAAGCGCAGTGAGTTTGGGTACACCAGAGAATAGTGCTATACAAAAGTTATCTATTATTATTATTATGCTCAGTCAGTAAGGGTAATGTGCCACTAAACAAAAATCAATTTTATATTGTTACATTATAATGATCCTTTCTCTCACACCTTTTGGCATTATATAGTCATATATAACATATATATATATCACATACATGTATAATAGATATTAATACAATCATCATCATATAATACATAATTAGCACTTTGTATGTTATCAGTTATCTACATGTATAGAAATTATCCACAAATATATCTATCACAAAAAGCATAAGTATAAATGTGAATAACTGAAAGCACTGGAAAGATTCATGATGATGCTATGCAACAAAGTCAAAGGATATAGACCTATCTTTGCAATTTGTTGCTTCTTGAGGCTGATGTGGTTATTGTCAACATGACCCCTTACCTCTCTGTTCTCCTTTGTTCTAACCTGTTTATGTGTATGCATAATTTTTTTAAGTTCTAGTATTTTTACAGTAGCCATGTTCACTGGTCATTATCCAGTACCCTCAGGTGCGGTGAATATGACAAGGACAGAGCCATGCAAAGAGGCTGAATCGGTGAGCAAATGTATTGCTATTGGATGGATGCATGCTATATTAATAAAAGCCCCACAATGGTCAATGCAAAAAACAAAACAAAACAAAAAAACACTATCAAAGGAAAAGATTCATGAGCCCCTCATACATTATTGTTTCAAAAATAACACATTAACAGGGCTGACAATGATTGAATGAGACAGGTGCATGTCCTTCTCAGACAGAGAAGAGATAGAATACTGATTGATTGGAACAATATGACTCTTATGACTCTGAGTATCAAGTACAATTACTGTAATGTAATACTGCTACTACTATTGTTAATAATTATCAGTATTACACCATAGCCTATGAAAATGAAGGCTGTATGTCAGTGAGTGTGTAGGTAAGTTTCAACGAAGTTTACAGTGAGTCATATTTTTAGTATTATTAATATTATTATCTAATTACATCTGTTAATATTATATACCATACATGTTGGACAAATGAGAGTGTGAACATCATCTGTCTTTGTAATCTGCATCAAGACCCATTACCCAATATACAAAATATTAAATAATAAATATGTTTATAAATTATATGAACATGAAGGGCAGATAACCAGAACCTAAGCTGTCAATAATAATAGTGTTTGTATGCAATAGCAACAGTAAAAATAATGTGTGCTTTGCATGCCTAAACCATAATGACCCTAAGCACATGTATACATGTACATGTAACATACAGTGACTGTTTTAAATATACATATTTTTTATACCACTTAAAATTGAATGCACAGAAAATGACTCAATCAGTCAATGAGACAAGTGTGCATAATAATTAATATGGACATGTGTATACAAACACACAACTGACATATACCTGTCTTTATTGTTTATATCATGAAATACTTGTTTGGGTGTAACTCACTAACTGTAACAAAGCACCAGCAAGCAGAAGAAGAAAATTACTTTATTCAGAATTCATCACATTCAAAATGGTGCTAATGAATCCAGCTCACATCACTGACATTGTGAATTGTACTTGTAATGAATCATACAGTTTAAACACAATCTCTAAAATGTATGAAACAGTAGTGCATGTGAATTGTAAGTGTAACATTGGTGTAAAGCATTATCCACTTCTAGTCTTGTCGGTTTGCAGTCCTTAAATGGTGAACGTGTGTGTGTGTGTACATGTATGGAATGAACTTAAATTGTGCACTACACTGTCATTCAGATTCACAAATCAGTTCATTCTGTACTATGCTACACTGCTAGTCAGCCTAGTGTATGCACACACACACACACACACATTCTCATACCATTTGAGGACCGCGAACCGGTGGAGCTATAACTTGTAGAAGTGAATATTGGCGCTAAATATTATCATTCATAAACCTGAATTTAGATTCATGGCTAACGACAAAATTAACGAACAAACTAAAACAACGTAGAAACATGACAGAAAAAATAATGAAAAAA
>OY757541.1:5406287-5445909 GCA_963584105.1 Alviniconcha strummeri
TCTAATATTGCTTGTACATCCATCCACTTTTTCACAGTGACAGGATTTACATGTCTAATATTACTTGTACATCCATCCACTTTCTCACAGCGGCAGGACTTACATGTCTAATATTACTTGTACATCCATCCACTTTCTCACAGCAGCAGGATTTACATGTGTAATATTACTTGTACATCCATCCACTTTCTCACAGCAGCAGGATTTACATGTGTAATATTACTCGTACATCCATCCACTTTCTCACAGCGACAGGATTTACATGTGTAATATTACTCGTACATCCATCCACTTTCTCACAGCGACAGGATTTACATGTCTAATATTACTCTTACATCTATCCATTTTCTCACGGAGACAGAAGTATGGTAACACACTGAGCAGCATCAGTTTGTCCATGGAGCCTGTGATGACGCTGAAGCCGTTGACAACTGACAGGTCAGGACCGAGTCTACGTCACCGAGAGGGGGAATCCGAGGGAATTCCTCCACACTCCGAGCATCGCTTTCCGGCACCCTCCTCCAAACTCTGCCAGATTTAGTTACGCAAGTAAGTAAGTAAACATGGTGCTTAACGTCCACAGAAACCATAAGGCTTATTACGGATGGGGAGAATGGGGGGAAGAGGGTATGGAGGTGGGGGAAGAGGGAGAATATATACCTATCGCTACACTGTCACCACCAGAATGACCTGCATTAAGATGGGCAGCGATGAGAGCCATTTTAATGTTTCATTAACTGTGAGGGACAAAGTCTCAAGACAGTGCCCACAGACCAGAACTTTTGAAGAGAAAGGAGAGCCGAAGCGGATTCGAACCGAGGTCCCTCCGCTTACCAAGCCTAACGCCTTACCGTTACGCCACTGAAGGGGCACTCTTTATCTCCGCGCAGCTGTCCAGCGACGCGGTCAGCACTCTCCGAAAGGTTCAGGTACTAATAATGACTGTAGAAGCAACCTAACGCCAAAGCACGCACGTAAACATGAGACGCATCCACCCCTGGTAAGAAAGAGTTCCGTCTCGATTGGAACGATTGTGGTTTTATTTTCGCTGGTGTAAACTTTGTTGGTGGCTATACATGACACGCTTTGTTTTATTTGAGTTGTTTGTAACAAACTTACTACTGTTTGAGCATCAACAAAAAACTGCTCGTTAGCTGACAGTTTTCTGGACCCTATGGCGTAACTAAATACGGCAGTGGTTGCAGGAAGGATGTCGTAAACCAGTGCTTGGAGTTTGGAATTCCTCTTCTCCAGCAGTTTAGTTCAGTCTCTGAAGAACAGTCGCTTCTCCGGGCTGGCCAAAAACAGTCTGAAAGGTGGACAGACAACAGAAGAAACAAGAAGATTTTTTCTTTTTCTTTTTCAAAACGGAAATGCATACAACAGTTGTAGGGCAATAATAAAAACAATGGGGGATTTCTAGAATGTTTGCACTCTAAAATCGGAAGCCAAAAGTGCTTTACAATGAACAATGTAATACAAAACCGAGAGAAAAGATGAAGAAATGAGTAGGTGTTAATAGCAATCTCTCTCTTCATCACCCTATCACTCTCGCTCCTTCTCTCTCCCCCACCCCCTCCCTCTCTCACGCGCACATACATATTGTGACAAACACTGCCCACAGCCGGACTGTTCAGTCCCACCGACAGAAGGATTATTCAGTCCTCACGGACAGACCGATTATGCAGTCCTCACGGACAGACCCGGCGATTATTCAGTCCTCACGGAGACTATTAAGTCCCCACGAACAGACGGACTATTCAGTCCTCACGGACAGACGGCTTATTCAGTCCTCACGGACAGACCGATTATTCAGTCCTCACGGACAGACGGCTTATTCAGTCCTCACGGACAGACCGATTATTCAGTCCTCACGGACAGACGGCTTATTCAGTCCTCACGGACACACCGATTATTCAGTCCTCATGAACAGACTATCATGAACAGACTGTCCTCACGGACAGACCGATTATTCAGTCCTCACGGACAAACTGTTCAGTCCTCAAGGAGACTATTCATTTTCCTCACCGACAGACCGATTATTCATTCCTCACGGACAGAAGGATTTTTCAGTCCCACGGACAGAAGGATTATTCAGTCCTCACGGACAGACAGACTGTTCAGTCCTCACGGAGAATATTAAGTCCCCACGGACGGACGGACTATTCAGAAATCACGGACAGACTGTTCATTCCTCACGGAGACTATTAAGTCCCCACGAACAGACCGATTATTCACACCCCACGGACCGACCGACCATTCAGTCTCTACGGACAGACGGACTATTCGGTCCCCACGGACAAACCGGCTAGTCTGTCCATGGACCTATGTATGTATAGGTCCATGAGTCTGTCCGTGTGAACTGTTCCTAGCCAGGCTATTACTGATGAAACGACTCACACACCTGTACCAGACCCCGGCCACCACGGAGCCCAGGAAGGGGCCCGCCCAGTAGACGTAGTGGTAGGTCCAGAAGTCCGATGTGTGATAGCTGATGGCCACAGCAGGCCCCAAGCTACGGGCTGGGTTCATGGAAGCTCCCGTGATGAGCACACTGTTGGAACAAACAGCAACATCATCAACACATTGTTGGAGCAAACACCAACATCGTCAACACGCTGTTGGAACAAACATTTTATCAGCACGCTGTTGGAACAACATCAACACTGTCAACATGCTGTTGGAATACAACAGAAACATTATCAGCACGCTGTTGCAACAAACAACAACACTATCAACACGATGTTGGAACAAACAATAGCAATACCAACACGCTGTTGGAACAAACATTAACACTATCAACACGCTGTTGGAACAAACATCAACATCGTCAACACGCTGTTGGAACAAACAGCAACATCGTTAACACGCCGTTGGAACAAACACAACATTATCAGCACGCTGGTGGAACAAACACCAACATCGTCAACACGCTGTTGGAACAAACATCAACATCGTTAACACGCCGTTGGAACAAACACAACATTATCAGCACGCTGGTGGAACAAACACCAACATCGTCAACACGCTGTTGGAACAAACACCAACATCGTCAACACGCTGTTGGAACAAACATCAACATCGTTAACACGCCGTTGGAACAAACACAACATTATCAGCACGCTGTTGGAACAAACACCAACACTATCAACATACTTTTCGGAACAAACTCCAACATTGTTAACACGCTGTTTTAACAAACAGCAACATTATAAGCACCCTGTTGGAACAATCAACACTATCAACATGCTTTTGGAACAAAGACCAACATCGTAAGCAAGCTGTTGGAACAAACATCAACATTATCAGCACGCTGTTGGATTTTTTTTTTATCAGAACACTTGAAAAACAACAACAAAAACATCAACATTGTCGGTACGTTGTTGGAGTGAGCCGGCTCGGCCTAGCGGTAAGGCGTTAGGCTGGTAAGATGACGGACCTCGGTTCGAATCCCATTCGGCTTTCCTTTCTCGTGACAAAACGAAACACGCACGCACGCACGCACGCACGCACGCACACACACACACACAAATGTGACATACACACACACACACAAACAAATCAAAAAAACGTCTGCTTGGGATTTGTAGACATCGTCTTGTGAGTTGACCCTCAGAATTAATGAAACATAAACACGGCTCTCATCGCTGCCTGTCTTAATGCAGAAGTCGTTCTGGTGGTGACAGCGTAGTGTTAGGTATAATATCCCTTTCTTCCCATCGCCTGGGATCCCTGTCTCCGCCAGCACTGTCAGCGGTGATAAAAGAATCGCGGCCTCATACTTATAATCTGAGTTGTCCGTGTTGTTACTGTAGGTGCTACTGCCATTCTGAGAAACTGTCCGTCAGCTGACAGCTTTTGGAGACTATGTCGTAACCAATCATTGCACTGGCTAAGGAAGGATGTTACAAACCGATACTGGGAGGGGGATATCGACCCTGCACGGATGTCGTAAACTGATGCTGGGAGTGGGATACTGACTCTGCAAGGATGCCGTAAACCGTTTGGAGTGGGGTACCGATCCTGCAAGGATGTCGTAAACCGATTCTGGGAGTGGGATACTGACCCTGCAAGGATGTCATAAACCGATTTTGGGAGTGGGATACCGACCCTTCAAGGATTTCGTAAACCGATGCTGTGAGTGGGATACCGACCCTGCAAGGATGTCGTAAACCGATGCTGTGAGTGGTATACCGACCCTGCAAGGATGTCGTAAACCGATGCTGGGAGTGGGATACCGACCCTGCAAGGATGTCGTAAACCGATGCTGTGAGTGGGATACCGACCCTGAAAGGATGTCGTAAACCGATGCTGGGAGTGGAATACCGACCCTGCAAGGATGTCGACGGTGACGGCGAAGCCGATGGCGAGTGGCGCTAGCGAGGACTTGGTCTTGGGGTCGACGGCCGTCATGAGCACGGTGAGCACCAGCACGGTGGTGAGTACAGTCTCGCACAGCAGCCCCTCCGCCGCCGTCACCCCAGGGGCCAGGTTGTGGGCGCCTCCACCGATAGCCTCGTACATGGCTGTCGGCAGGATGGCCTGTGCAGACAGAAAAACAGAACCACGATGAGCACGTGCACTGTCAGAAGCCCTACGCCGCTGTCAACCCAGGGGAAAGGCTGTACGCACTTCCACCGATAGCCTCGTAGGTCTGGGTCAGCATGAGGACCTGTACAGACAGAAACAGCACGATGAGCACGTGCACAAGTATTGATGAGCACTGTCTCGCACTGTGGCCCCTCTGCCGCTGTCACCTCAGGGGCCAGGTTTTCCGCTTCTCCTACCTCCTACATTTGCCGGCAGGATGGCCTGTACAGACACAAACAGTACCATGTTGAGCACGTGCACAACTAAAATGAGCACTGTCTCGCATTGTAGCCCCTCTGCCGCTGTCACCCCAGGTTTTGCGCTCCTCCTCCTCCTACATCTGTCGGCAGGATACAACACAATAACACGAAAATACGTTCGGGGCGCTACACAGTCGAAGCCTCTCGACTGCTCTATGTGTCTATTTTGTATGCAGTCGTAAAGCAAATTTCTATGTTATTCATAGACAATACAATTTCTGTATTCTGTATTCTGTAAGCTCGTGCACAAGTATTGATGAGCACTGTCAGAAACCCTACGCCGCTGTCAACCCAGGGGACAGACTGTAAGCACTTCCACCGATAGCCTCGTAGGTCTGGGTCAGCACGAGGACCTGTACAGACAGAAACAGCACGATGAGCACGTGCACAAGCAATAGCCTGTCTGCCGCCGTCACCCCAGGGGCCAGGTTGTTGGCGCCTCCACCGACACCCGTGTCTGACCAGTGCCAGAAGCCTGGATGTTTTGCAACGTAATGCAACATGCGTGATAACTGTTTTTGTGTGTGTGTGTGTGTGTGTGTGTGTGTGTGTGTGTGTGTGTGTGTGTGTGTGTGTGTGTGTGTGTGTGTGTGTGTGTGTGTGTGTGTGTGTGTGGAGGGGGGGTCAAAAAGAGGGACAAAATGTTAACCCATTCGCTGCCCTCAGGACGTCACATGATGCCATCGGCAAAATGCTGTCTATCGACAAACATGACGTCGTATGACTTCCTCCCTGAATTCCAAATAAAACTTTTTTTGATTACTACGTATTCTCATAATAAACACAGTTCTCAAAGACGGCAGTTTTGGTTCGCTTAGTCCTTTTCTAGAGACTGATCTCTCAGAAGTAGACAATAAATTGGCAGTAACACGGTTAAGGAGAAAGAACATGAAGCAAGTCCAAGTGAAAACAACAAGTACAGACATACCATGGACAAGCACGCCCAGCTTTCATAAAGATGATTCTCACATTACTAGTGATGACAGATAACGAATCGGGGTTGCTGAACGTTTTTTCGTTTGTTGTCGTACCAGTTTCTGAAGGGCTGATTAAACTTACATCAGACTGAAGTTCGTGTGTACAGAACAAGATAACAGTGTGCGATACCGTGTTGGATCTTGTGACCGCCGACAGGCGTCGGCGGTCACAAGATCCAACACGGTATCGCACACTGTCTTAACAGCGTCTTTTTCTTATATCTTCTTCAGCTTCGTTAGTTAGATGAAAGCCGGTTTGGCCTGGCGGTAAGGCTTCGGTTTGATTCCGCTTCGGCTTTCCCCTCCCTTCAAAAGTTGTGGTTTGTGAACACTGTCTTGTGACTGTCCCTGACAATTTATGAAACATTAAAATGGCTCTCATCACTGTCCATCTTAATGCAGGAGTCATTCTGGTGGTGACCGTGTAGCGATAGTATATAATCTCCCTCTCCCCCCACATCCATACCCCCTTCCCCCCCCCCCCTTCTCCCCGTCCCTAATAAGCCATATGGTTTCTGTGGACGTTAAGCACCATGTTTACTTACTTACTAATTGGCATGTCGCCGAGAGCAGAGAGACAGGCCGCGATTGGCCAGTCAGAACGCGCACAGCGCTTTCGGCCACCATTTTTATCATTTAATTCCTTCCGGTGAACTCTCGTTCACAGAAGTCGGGGTCAGGTGGATCGTGTATGGGTCAGAGATAAAAAGGGGCCAAGACGCTGCCACAAATCTTACGTTAGTGGGCGGTGCATTTCCTCTCCTGAGAACACGTTAACTGACGTAAACCGGCGTCACTCGGGTCACTGATTTGTGCTGGGTTAGAAATGTCTTATTCGCGAAAGCTTATAAACTTATGAAAGAGACGGTATAATACGATACAGTTTTATTGCCAAGTGTCAAGGTTATCGCAAAAGGAAATTCTTCTGGTGCCAAGTACACACACTCACACATTCACGCCAATCATAAAACATCATTAGATTACAACATCCTCCTCCTCCTCATCGTCAGCAACAACAGACGCTCAAAATAACAAGACAGATAAGGCGGTGGAGTCTGATCAGTAACACCTGTTTTATGGACGTTCGGAGAGCTGTTGAGCTAGTCATATAGGTAGGCTACGTGGAAAGTGACAGGGAATTGAAGAAAAAGAAGAAGAAGAGGAGAGAGAGGGAGAGAGAGAGAGAGAGAGAGAGAGAGAGAGAGAGAGAGGAGAGAGAGAGAGAGAGAGAGAGAGAGAGAGAGAGAGAGAGAGAGAGAGAGAGAGAGAGAGAGAGAGAGAGAGAGAAAGCCATATCATTAACGGCACGTATCTGTCATCGACCTAGCCGGAAAATAGTTCCAACACCTGCTTCCCTTTAACAAAACGTCCCCGCTACCTGATTTCATGTGGATACCCAAACAGCCAGTTCACGCCACACAAATCAGGCCAGAGTGTGAAATGGAGAGCACAGTCAGGCGTTTTCTGTGCGTACGTGTGTGTGTGTGTGTGTGTGTGTGTGTGTGTGTGTGTGTGTGTGTGTGTGTGTGTGTGTGTGTGTGTGTGTGTGTGTGTGTGTGTGTGTGACCTGTATGTTTATTTGCTGTTGTTGTAATCTAACGGTGTTTTATGATTGGTGTGAATATGTGATGTACTTGGCACCACAAAACATTCCTCGCGCAATTGTATTGACACTTGGCAATAAAGTTATACTGTGTTGTTTGCATTGTATTATGTGTATATGTGTGTGTGTGTGTGTGTGTGTGTGTGTGTGTGTGTGTGTGTGTGTGTGTGTGTAAGAGAGAGAGAGAGAGAGAGAGAGAGAGAGAGAGAGAGAGAGAGAGAGAGAGAGAGAGAGAGAGAGAGAGAGATGACTAGCACATGCAGTGCTTTTGCTACAGGCAGAATACAGCAACACAGAACGAACAGATAAAAACAAACAACAAACAAACACAAACAAAAAAGGGCAAACAGTCAGGCAGACAGGCGGACCAACGCACTGACAGAGAGACGGGCCGCCAAACAAGCTGGTAAGTGGATCTCAACGTCCTGTCAACCGCACAGTGTCACTTTAGACGATCACCCGAGCGAACAGTGACGCACTAGCTTATACAGTGTGTCTTTTGTAACGTGTTATACTGATGAACTAGCTATTTCTTCGTCCTTTGCAGCGTGCAGTGGCTGCTTGCGTCCGAGGGAACCAAATGTCGAGCGGCCTTGATCGCAGAGCCCTCAATCGGTTCCCAAGCACTTTTATGTGTCATGTGTGCGAATCGTACTGTAATAGCAGTCAGTGAGATTTTATCACGCCGGGAGTGTTGGGACCGTGCTCCCACTACGCTACACCATCAGTCTTACACGACAGACCCAAAAATGTAATATTACACGCGGGACAACATAACGATAATGACAATAGATTATATATGGAGCCCCATCTCGAAAGAGCACGGAGAGCTAACAAAGACTCCTAACAACACGCTCATTTGATCACACAGTTTCCTTTATTCATTTAAATGATTTTGTAATTCTCTCCCCCCCCCCCCCCCCTGAAAATTCAGATTTGTATTTATCTTATTTTGCTGATTTCGTATGTTGCGAAGATTTAGACAGTAATAGTTTTTTGTTTTGTTCTTAAGATGTATTTTAGTTTGCCGCAGTTATTTGTATTGTTTGACGTATTGAGTGTTGCTGTGTTTGTCATCAGGGACATATTTGTAAAAATGCCGACTCGTGCTTAAATATTTATCCTTGTGTAATAAAGTATTATCTTATCTTATACAATAACACACACACGCACGCACACGCGCGCGCACACACACAGACACACAGACACAGACACACACACACACACACACACACACACACACACACACACACACGTACACACACACACACACACACACACACACACACACACACACACACACACACACACACACACACACGTACACACACACACACACACACACACACACACACACACACACACACACACACACACACACACTACAAATACATGCATTACTGGTGATGGGATGGTAGAACGAGTAGAAAGAAAACAACAGATCAGCATGCAGTTAAGAGAAGAGATGGGTTTTCAGTTCTGACTTAAAAGAAGGGAGTGAAGACGAATGCCTGACGGGGAGAGGAAGAGAGTTTCAGATCACAGGCCCGATGTATTGAAAGGATCTCTCCCCCACACACATCATGGGCTTCCCCTTTCTATGTCTCTATCCTTCAGGCAATCGCTGGTGTGACTATGCATTTGGCTTAGTGCTCGCCCGTAGAGTCTCAGGCTCCTCAAAACTTGACATATATGCCTTTCGTCCTTATCCTAGTCTTTCGTCGTTATCCTAGTCCCAGGAACAACGCTAACATCGGCCAGGAAGTAAATAAGAAACTAGTTTTATGCCTTTCGTCCTTATCCTAGTCTTTTGTCCTTACCATAATCCTAGGAAGAACGCTAATATCGACCAAGAATTAAATAAGTAATTAGTTTTTATGCCCAGTCAACCATAGTTCAGGAGCTGTGTGAGAGTCGAGGTGGCCGTCCTGGGCTGTCCGTCCTAACGAGCCTTCTGGATTCCGTGGACGTAAAGAATTATTGCACCGTGCTTCGGCATTGGTCACAACTTGTCCCTAATATGTCAACTGGCATCTGAGGACAACCAGGGCGGTTACATCAGGGCGAAGATCGGTCATTCAGTTGGGTCACACGAACACAACGCTGTACACGTAATTGGTCACACTACTGAAACGAATTGGACCCCAATCCCACTCACTCTCCCCACGCGATGAATCAGACTTAAATCACACGCTGTTCACGAGAGCGGTAATACCGTGCATTGTACAAACAAATCCGAGACGGAACGAGGCCCAGAGCGCTCCTGCCGAATCAACACACAAGTGAGTTAATTAGTACTCGAAGTACGTAACACAAGTACAACAACGGAGACCTGAGTCGCTTACGGTAACTCACACCCAGCATGCGTGTAAATACAAGGTACATAAACTTACAAGGTACATAAACTTATATTTACACACATGTCAGGTAAGAGTTACCGTAGGCAACTCAAGACTTTGTTGTTCTGGATCTGGATATGTACACTGCAGGGACCATTTTTGGCCATTTTTGCAATGCAGCTGGGAGAGCGCAATGCAAAAATAAAAAATAAATTACTTAAAAAGAATAGTCTGTGTGGTTCCATTTTACAGTCCCTATTTCAAATATTTAAAAACTGGCTAAAACGCATTTCTGCTCTGACTGCCTATGTGTGGGGGGCAGCCCATTGTAGTGCTCTGCCCACTGCTGATGTACTTGTGTTACATATTTCGAGCACTAATTAATTCCATTGTGTGTTGATACTGTACAAACAGTTATCATACCGCCATACACGTCTGCTTGCCGCCTCTTTTTTCCCCTTCTTACCCCCCCACCCCCCCCCCCCTCCGCTCTCTCTTTTTTTCTTCTTTTCTTACTGCGTATCCCATATGTATTTGCTGTATTCTTCATATTGTAAAGCGATACAGATATGACCACGTATGTCAAAACCAGGACTGCTTTTGTTACTCCCACTCGAGACGCTGGCGTCGCCACTATCAGAACGTTGAGGTTAGAGCAAAACGTTTGTTTTTATGCTTCCCAAGCCGTCAGGATTGCTTTCAGCCAAAGCAATCTTAATGACATGACATATCATATCCCGTTACTGAAACCCACGATATATACCTAACGTTACACTGTCACCACCAGACTGATTCTGCATTAAGATGGGCGTCACTATGTGCGAATTGAAACAGTCACCCTGTCTGCATGTAAACTGACGTAGAGTTATTCCAGACAGCCCATCGCTAGCTCTATCTTTGTGTAGTGACGTAACATGCAGTGGAAGTGACGTAGCATACGTTACTTCATGTGTGAACCGACGCAGATATCCAACCTGCAAGTAAAATGACGTATAGTTATTCCAGACAAGCCCATCGCTAGCTCCCTCTCTGTTCAGTGACGTAGCATGCAGTGACGTAGTATACGTTACGTCGTGTGTGAAATGACGTAGAGTTATCCAACCTGCATGTGAAATGACGTAGAAATATCCAACCCGCATGTGCGATGAGGTAGAGCTATTCCAGAAAGCCCTCTTTGTGTAGTGACGTTGCATGCAGTGGAGTGACGTAGCATAGGCTACGTTACATCATGTGTAATCTGACGTAGAGTCATTCCACATGCGTGTGCAGTGACGCGGAATGACCCTATGGAGTGGGGAATGACGCAGACTTACCCTGGAGAGTCCAGCGCCGCACAGACCCCCTATAATCTGTGTGAAGAAGTAGAGCACAGCCTTTACGGGGCCGATGCCACCACCAAGCAGGGCTCCCGCCGTCACTGCGGGGTTAAAGTGACCGCCACTGCAATTGTAAGACGTACAGGTTTACAGACCTACGTCAGGATCAAACACAGTTTCAGTTCAAAACTGATACACTGCGCTGGCTTCCTATGGGCGCTGCTTCTCTGTCTCTCTCTCTATCTCCCCCCCCCCCCTTCCCTACCTTTCTCTGTGTCCTTGTTTGTCTGTTTGTCTCTCTGCCCCCCCCACCCCCCACCCCCCCACACACGATTTTTAATTTTTTTTATCCGATAAAAACTTCATGAGGGGAGATGACTTGAGTCGTATTTTTCGGCCATGAAAAACTGAATGGTACCAAAAGGTACAACTGTTTTGTCAGTATTACACATTTTACTGTGCGGAACGAACTGGCCATTGGAAATAAACAAGTTTTACGACTGGTGGCCTACAGTGGGGGTTACAATAAGGGCTGTTTGAGCTGTTTCGTGTGATCTATGTCGGGGTTATACTAAGGGCTGTTTGAGCTGTTTGGTATGATATGTGACGGGGTTATACTAAGGGCTGTTTGAGCTGTTTGGTATGATATGTGACGGGGTTATACTAAGGGCTGTTTGAGCTGTTTGGTATGATATGTGACGGGGTTATACTAAGGGCTGTTTGAGCTGTTTGGTATGATATGTGACGGGGTTATATTAAGGGCTGTTTGAGCTGTTTGGTATGATATGTGACGGGGTTATACTAAGGGCTGTTTGAGCTGTTTGGTATGATATGTGACGGGGTTATACTAAGGGCTGTTTGAGCTGTTTCGTATAATCTGTGTCGAGGTTACCATAATGGCTGTTTGAGCTGTTTCGTGTGATCAGTGTGGGGGTTAATATTAGGGCTGTATGAGCTGTTTCGTGTGATCAGTGTGGGGGTTAATATTAGGGCTGTATGAGCTGTTTCGTGTGATCAGTGTGGGGTTACTATTAGGGCGACGGACGCTCAGCCAGCGTGAAGACTGCTGTGAGTGTCCTATCGACTCAGTAGGACCCCTGTAACTTGATTATTACTCTGCAATTCCTCCTTCGAAATTTTGTATCGACGTTTGGTTATAGCATTGCAAGGAGCTGCCGCTTGTATTTATGGCAACTGGCTCCGATTTCCGGTACAGAATACAGAATACTTAAGGGAAATTAGATAAGACAATAAAATAATTATTGTCCTTAAAAGGAAATTTGCTTGAAAACATACCATCAGTGTAACATGTGAATGAACAAAACTTCAGGAAAAAGAAGAAAAAAGTTTTTTGTTTTGTCACATAACTGTATAGCACACCTATTTTTAAAAAAATCTATTCTGGGGGGCCTTTATCTATATATATATGTTTTTTGTTTTCTGTCAACCGAAAATTTGGGAACTTTTAGGCCAATTTGTTGTTTTTCTTTGATTTTTATCAGTTTTATCTATCTATCTCTATATAATGCTTACTTTACACACACAAAAACACCCAGAGATAACCGACGGTAATGATTGACTGGGCGTAAAACACCAAATTACTTACTCTCTCTCTCTCTCTCTCTCTCTCACACACACACACACACACACACACACACACACACACACACACACACACACACACACACACACACACACACTCATTTATTGTTATCTGATATACTTACTCAGGAAGAATACATACTGAATAGCTAGCTCTCTCTCTCTCTCTCTCTCTCTCTCTCTCTCTCTCTCTCTCTCTCAAAAGCTTATCCTTGATTTTATTTTGGCATCATTCAGTTTTGCCATACCATTTAACGGAACGTGGCCTGTGAAACACCGACCGAAACGTGTAGCTGACACTCACCTGACATCGCCCATCGCCGCGATTAGAAGAGCGATGGTCAGTCCGTGGCCCACAGCGATCCCGATGCCAGAGAAGGGAACCGACGTTGACTGTCCTCCCGATTGCAGAACGGCCAGACACCCCACGCACACGAACAACGTCACGCCGAAGAACTCTGCCAGCGCAGGACGTATGTACTCTTCGTATTTGCCTTGAATGGAATCCACGAGCTGCTGAGACGTGGAGCTGTTGATCAGCTTGCTGCGTTCGTTCGACATCATTGTCGCTGCTTTTTTTCACTTCAGAGCGAGCGAGCTGCGCTATGCGATGCTGCTTTTAGAAAACGATAGTGTTGTTGCAACAGCTGCCAGTGCTACAGCAGCATGAACTATGATACAGCCTACTGCGTCGCGTGGCAAAAGTGTCACTTTATATTACACACACTCACAGTGGTTTGCCTAGCCACGTGACCGGCTAAGGTCAAGCGTGTTCGAGGTGTTTCAGTCTACGCCAATCAGTGAGTACAGAAAGATGTTTGGGGTTCGCCGATTGGATGAAATACTGTGTCAATCGGGGTTAGGTAGGCTAAGTGAAGTCGTCACCATGAAAGTGGGGGGCAAGGTAGACTACACGTCTGCAAACACACGGTTGTGTGCTGAGTGGCGCCAGAACACGGATTTAACTGGCACCGGTCACGGCACAGGGCAGTTTGATATCGCGTTGCAGCAAGCAGGCTAGGCCGCCTATACGTACCGTACCGTTCGGCGCTTCTGAGGTAGACAACTCACCTGTCGGACATTTTCCTTTTTGTTTCTGTTTTCTGTCATTTCGGGATAAGCGTTTTATCACAGAGTGTATGTGATCGTGGTCAGCATTTCTACCAGTAGTTAAGATGCGCGTGTCAGTGTATGTGTGTTGCATGTGTGACTGAGTACGTGCTCGTGCTGGTAGTGTGAGCGCGAGTGTACGGTCGATTGTATTTGTGTGATGATTAGTGTATGCAAGTGTGTGAGTGAGTGAGCGAGTGTGTGAGTGAGTGAGTGAGTGTGTGTGTGTGTGTGTGTGTGTGTGTGTGTGTGTGTGTGTGTGTGTGTGTGTGTGTGTGTGTGTGAGTGTGTGTGTGTGAGTGAGTGAGTGAGTGTGTGTGTGTGTGTGTGTGTGTGTGAGAGAGAGAGAGAGAGAGAGAGAGAGAGAGGAGAGAGAGAGAGAGAGAGAGAGAGAGAGAGAGAGAGAGAGAGTGCGTGTGTGTGTGTGCGCGTGCGTGCGTGCGTGTGTCTTGTCAGTGTGTGTGTGCTGCATACTTGTAGTGTAAGCGCTCATGCGTGAAAGCCGCTAGTCACTGCGTCGTGTGTGATGACGACTGTGTGTGTTTAGTGTGTGTGTGACTGGGTTAGTGTGTGTGTGTGACGGGGTCGGTGTGTGTGTGCGTTTAGTGTCATTGTCAGTCAGTGTGTGTGTGTGTGTGAGTGTGTGTGTGTGTGAGAGAGAGAGAGAGAGGGAGAGAGAGAGAGAGAGAGAGAGAGAGAGAGAGAGAGAGAGAGAGAGAGAGAGAGAGAGAGAGAGAGAGAGAGAGAATGTGCGTGTCAGTGTGTGTGTGTGCGTGTATTTGTGTGTGCCGGAGTGCGCGCACGCGTGTGTGTGTGCCCTGCAAGACCTGTACGTTCACATCATAATGCCGATGAGTTTTCATAGTGTGTGTGTCTGTGTGTAGTGTATACACATGCTCGCACACACACACACACACACACACACACACACACACACACACACACACACACACACACACACACACATGATGTTTCGTGCGAGAGAGAGAGAGAGGGGGGGGATGGGGGTGAATACAAACACACGGACTGCATGAACAAAACGAAGGATAACAGAAAAGAGAACGAAACATTTGATACGATTTCTTTTTATATATATTCATTTTCCATTTTATCCCCCGCTCACACTCCATTTTAAACCAAAAAACAAACATACATACAACTAAAATATGCATATTGATCAGCTGACGAAAAAACAACTTCTTCACACACCTTAAAAAAACATACAATACAAATATGGAATTGCAATAAGATAGTAATTTGAAAGAAACTCAGTGTCTATACTAGCGGCAAACAGACGTAGGATAAAACTGCGTTAAATTGTTATTGCAGTTTCTGCGTAACACTTGCGTTGAGACATTTAACATTGCGTAGGATAACTTTATAAAGTAAAATTTGGTAACAAATATTCTGAACTCTGAAGATGCATTTCTTTGCCTAGAGTTCTGGTTCCTCAAAAGAAGGTGGAAAAAAGTACATAAAAAGCTTTGTTCTCATCACAATTGTTGTGTCTGATGGAAGCACACTTTGCCTTCACGCCTCAAACTCATTTCGTAGCAAATTATGAAAAAGGTGACCTTCGCTCCACATTACGAGTTTAGTGTGTTGGTGTGTGTTAAGCTTGGACATTCATGAAAAACCGAAGGGTCGATTGCTGAAAACTACACAATTGTAGCGTGATTTTTGATAACTGTGGGTGATTGTTAACCACTGTGGGTGATTGTTAACCACTGTGGGTGATAGTTAACCACGCTGGGTGATTGCTGGTAACTTCGCAACTGTGAGTGATTTCTGATAGCTGCGTAACTGTGGGTGATTTCTGATAACTGAATAATTGTGGGTGGTTGCTGATAACTATGGGTGGTTGTTGTTAATTGTGGGTGGTTGCTGATAATTGCGTAACTGTGGGTGGTTGCTGATAATTGTAGGCGAGTGTTGATAACTGTGGGAGTTTGCTGATAACTGCAAAACTGTGGGTGATTGTTGATAACTGTGGGTGATTACTGATAACTGCACAACTGCGGGTGATTGCTGATAATCGAAAGTATATTTTGTTTGGTCCATCGACATTTGGGATCGTGATTACGAAATTTACTACTGGGGTTGAAGCAATATTTACCCATCACCAGACTACTGCACAGTACTTTATTCGCATTTTTCACGCTGCCTTTGTGAACTGTTCTTTGGCACTTTCCCGCATCGTTTGCCTGAATGCTGTGCAGGAGTGTAGCGTACAATTAGCGTGTAGGAGTTGTAATGTGTATTCAGTGAATTTTATTGCTACAGGTGCGTTGTGACTTGTCAGTAACCAAATTTTTAACGTTCGTAAAAATAGCTTTTGCTACATTTCACACCGTTGTTATGACTGCTGATTTGATGTGCACACCATTTTACAGTGTGGAGCGCGGAAAATTTCTGTCAAACTGGGCGCTGCATAGGCCCCCGAAATTATCATTATTACTATAATACCTATTTTCAGGTTAACGTTGTTGCAGTCAGAAAGAGAGAGAGAGAGAGAGAGAGAGAGAGAGAGAGAGAGAGAGAGAGAGAGAGAGAGAGAGAGAGAGAAACAACAAAATAACACGCCCCCCCCCCCCCCCCCACCCGGATCTCTCTGCCTTTAAGAACGTTTTGCAGTCCGCAATACAGGTCAAGTGTCAGCATATAGTAAACAAGCAAGCATTGTAAATCAAGTCAGCGTTATTGTATGCGTTACGTTCGACACATCGATCATGGTCAGCGCTGTTGCATATTGACAGATCGATCATGTTAGCGCTGTTGCACGGTATGCGTTACGATCGACTGATACGATCATGTCAGCGCCGTTGTATGCGTTACAATCAACAGACAGATCACATCAGGTCTATTGCAAGCGTTACGATCGACAGATAGATCACGTCAGCGCTGTTGCACGTGCTATGATTGACAGATCGACCACGTCAGCGCTGCTGCACGCGCTATGATTGACAGATCGATCTCGTCAGCGGCTGTTGCATGAGTTACGACCGACTGAGTGCGGGACTAGATGGACAGCGGCGGACAGGCTTTCTTTCGCACGTTCTTCAGCCTCACAGTAACGATGCTGCCGTAAGCCAAGAGGCCAGTACTTGCCTGGTCACAGCGCTAACCGAAAATATTGAAACAAAAAGATATGATTCCACCCTGAGCCCTAGTCCAGTGATGCAACTAAAATGAACGAGATTAGAGTCAAAGAAATTATCACAGCGCTGGCGACGCATATGAGGCTGTGGGGACTATGGGGAGGGGAAGGAGGAGGGGGGAGGGGAGAGGGGAGAGGGAGTGAGGAGTGGAGAGGAGAGGGATATTACCTCAGTTTACCGTCGACACTATTTCTATTGGGCGGCCGCTTTAAGAAGCAACAGCGCTGCATTGAGCATTGACTCGGGCGGACTGAGATAACATTAAGGGCAGGCGGAACCCACACTGACGAAGTCCAGCAACTGCAACAGATCCAAGCTGCGGTCAACAAAGCAGTCAGGTCAGCACGTACACACTGCTGCTCACGCCGTGTTCAGGTCAAGGTCATTCACTGACAAGCAGCCGGGCGGCACCTAAAATCTCAGACCACCCGCAGTTTGACACTAAACGTCCATCGTGATATCTCCCGAGCAGCACTAAGGGCGATGCGGGGAGCCCCCAGAGTCACACACGAAGGGCAGCTGGTTCTCGGCACTCAGGAAAGGGTGGACATTGCTGTAGGGAATGGATGAGGTGGCGAGTACTGCACACTGGTCCCAAGGAGGCGATGTCGATGGATAGAACGGTGGATAGCAGCGTCGTATGTCCCCCTGTACAGGAGTAGGGTACCGCGTCGTCCTTGGGAACTCTGTGCGTGCGTGCGTGCGTGCGTGCGTGCGTGCGTGCGTTCGTGCACGATCTCATGTGTGTGTATGAGTGTGTGTGTGCGTGCGTGCGTGTGTGTGTGTTGACCGATGGCTGAGGAGGGTGGTGGGGGGTGGGGGTGGTGGAGGCTGACGTGGCCAAGACCTGTTGCAGCACCGTTAGGTGGGAGGTTGAGCCGGGTTAGTGCTTCACCTCCGCTTCCTTTTGACCCTCGTCTGCAACACAAGCAGCAACAACACTCTGTATATGCCAGCAGCGACAATCCAACACAGTTATGTTAACAGTAACATACGGCCGTCACGTTAACAGTGCCAGACGGCCGTCACGTTAACAGCGACAGACGGCCACAATGCTAACAACAAGAGGTGACAACAATGTCAAAAGCGGTGCAGCAGTAACAACAGCGCCAACATTACAACTGGACAACCACGTTTATAGCAGTAATGACAAAAGACAACATCAACAATGGGACGAAACCAGTAGAATCATCAACTGAGGCAACTGTCCACAATGACTCAAAAGGACAAATACCGGCGTCAGTTGGGCTTGCACAGACCCAACAGTTATCAAAGAGGAGTAACGCAAATGGATGGCAACTGTCATACGTGACAGAGGATAAAAGTAAGTAACTCGGTGTTTTACGCCCAGTCAACCATTAGGGTCAGAGGACAAAAGAGAGAAGACAAAATAAACAAGCGTCATGTATGCATTAATAGCCAGATCCGAAATTGTTTGGTTGGATCAACGCGATAGAAGCTTCCCCGCTAAGCTGTAAGCCACACTTTTTTTCCTCACAAACTTTCGATCTGACCACCGTGTGCTGACTGGTGAAATGCACGATGATCTGTAAGAATCAGCATTGAAATGATTAAAATTTGCTCCGTTTGATTATTGCGCCTGAAATGTCTCATCACCATCGAACGTGTTTAGAAGGCTTCGTTGGGAGTCCACAAGTCTATCGCTCCCTTGCTAAGCTCTAGCTTGTGAGGAAAACATGGCGGCCGCTCTTCGCGGTTTTCGCGCGAAATATTGATTGTGAAGTTCTGATTGGCTGTAGTGCTCGAGAGATTGGCAGCCCAGAACCCTCAGTGCAAGCACGACCACTGGTATCTGTGTCAGTAGTGGCAGACCTGTATACGTTTGGGTAGGCAGTGCATAAACACAGCTCGTATGCAGTCAGTAGGCTACTTGGGGTCGACCGTAACACCCGCGGCCTAAACAAACCATGCAAGCAAGCAAACAAACAAGTCTGCCACCGCCACCGTCACCGTCGTGCTCGAACTGTCGCACTGACAGTTTACAGGTCAAAATAAATGGACAGAACAGCGCAAAATCATACATTGTGATACACAGCTGACACACTCGCAAATCAAAGTTAACAACGACAGTCTGTGTATATGCTCACAAATGCTTCACACATCTTGACTGATTACCGATTATTATCATTACTTGTCGTCAGTTTGTTATTGAAATATGCTATCCTACAGATCATATTCTCATTAGAACATGAAGGTACCTTTATCATTAACTGGTCGTAAGTTTGTTATTCAAGCATTTTGTGCTAGAGATCACATTATCGTTTGAACACGTAAATTATACATTCTCTATCAGAGTTCTTTGCTCAACAAAGCTAGCACGCTGACAACAGTCACAACGTTTGGCACTGACTGAAGCAGCAGCAACAACAATTTAACGATTAGCATGGCAGCTGACAAGCCAGGGACTAGCATAATGATCAAATGCTGAAATAAAAGATCTGTTAGCGTACATACATTATAGCCAGAGATTCATCACAGAATAAATACAGCATCAACCAAGAGATGAAAAACAGCCACAACCAGTTAAACGGTATGACCAATAGCGGCATTTAATTTTGACACGGCGTATGAGATATACGGAAGAGAGAGAGAGAGACCCCAAAATAAACGTTAAAGTAAGCAAATGTAATTCAAAGGGAAATTTGAGCCAACTCGCCAGAAAGCCGCTTAACTCACCTTCTTCATTTGGTCACCAAAATCTAGAATTACATTACAACAAAGCATATCGAACGCGAGTAAAAGAAGCAAGCAAAAGAACAACACCAACAACAACAAAAACACGTCAATGAAACATAAAGTCAATGTTGTTGCGCAAAGTATAATGCTGCTTTATGATACTACTATTGCTAGTAAATTCTCTAAAATCTCTAAAAACAACAACAACCGAAAAAGAAATAAATTTGTTCTAAAATTATTCCAGTTGACTGATGTGCTGTGTGTGTGTGTGTGTGTGTGTGTGTGTGTGTGTGTGTGTGTGTGTGTGTGTGTGTGTGTGTGTGTGTGTCTGTGTGTGTCTGTGTATGTGCGTGTGCGCGTGAGTTTGTGTGTGCGCGTGCATGTGTGTATTATGTAGGTCTTGCCAGTTTAGCGTCTCGTGATTTGAATTGTTTGTAGTCAATGTTATTGTCGTTTTCTGCTGAAGGTGTCTCAACGTGTATGTGAACCTTGCACAGCGCTCCACGCTCTACTTTTATGCTAGAGGTTTATAAATATTTCATTACTATTATCAGTTTTGTTACTGCGTATTTGTCACTCACGAAAAATATAAGTCGTTAGCTAAATTTGTTCTCTACAGATAAATAAGCATAATCACATAGCAGGAGTTGCATAAAACATCAACACAATGCCAAAATAACCAAAGTAACAACAACCACAACAAAAGAGCCAAACCCGAGAGAGGAAATGAAACACGTGTTGCCACAATTCAGTTAACAGACTCGAACTGTGAATATGTTTCCTGAGGCAACGTAACAAAACGCGAACAGCAAACAAACCAAAGAGGTCAATCCTGGAATACAAGCTCGATCATTCCAACAGCACATACCGTTTAAAACCACACAGAAATAAAAACTATTTAAAAAAAAGTAAAAAAAAAAAAAAAAATCAAACCCAGGAAAAGACTCGTTTCTCATTTTACCACTTCGACCTATCCGGACTGACAGCAGCTTCCCCGTGTCAACCGTGACGTCTTCTGCGCCCACTGTGACGTATCCGGGGCCAGTGGTATCTTATACTATTATAGTGTCTCCAGTACCGACTGAGACTCTGTGTCTTTGCACCAAGTCTGACGGCCTACTTTCCACCGACTCCAGCGTTGTTCCTGAACACTCTGCGGTCACCCGGCAGATGCAACAGTACACTGACAAATGCTCTCTACGCAATGTCTTCTGAACGCCAAAAGGCGTCTCCTGCACTGATAATCCTGTGACGTCTCCAGCATCGCACTGACGGTGTTCCTAAGAGCGCGAGGTTGTCCCATCATAGTATGCAAGTATTCCGAAAGACGACTAGAGTCCATATTATCAAACAAAACAGACTAAGGTTGTCCTATAACTATATTTTCGTATTCCTGCGAAAAACGTCAAGAATCCTTATTTTGAAAGAAAATACTCCGATGTTGTCAAATCAATGTTGTCATATTTTCTTATTCCGAAAGATATCAGTGCTTATTTTGAAAGAAAATAGTCCGAAGTTGTCCCATCAGAATATGTGCGTGTTCCGAAAGACGGCACAAGTCTTTATTTTCAAAGACAACAATCCCACGTTGTTCCCTCATAATATTTTCCTATTCCGGCGAAAGAAGACAAGAATAGTACTAATAATCCTTACAAGATCGTCACCTTCATATCTTCGTATGTAAAAAGACAAGGACAGGTCATTTTGCAGATGTTTTCGTGTGCATTGTGCTCCCATGCATACTTGGCCGCAAATGCCAAAGAACACTAGGATGGTGCTGCGTGCTTCTGTGTGTGGAAAGGAATCCTTCCTTCTCGTGACTGGCAGAAACGAGTCTGAGTAGCGGACGTGTCGGCAAGTGGCCGGCGACCATGATTATGCGAAGCTTGCTGACTTAGGGGTTATTCTGACCATTGCGCAGCCTTAGTGAACGTGTCAGTCCAGAGAACACTGTTACTTTACACTTTGCCTTCCGAATCAGATCAGTCTGTGTGTGTGTGTAGTTTTTTCGTTTTTCTGTGTGTATGTGACTCAGAATACATTCTCAGTGCGCCCCATCGTCAGTTTGAAGGCTACGCACGCTTTTTGTTGTTGTCGGTTTAATACGCAAATACATCATTTTCGCCGGGCCCGTTAAGGGGCATGGATTAACTAGGGACCCGTCTCGACCGCGCGAAGGCCTCAACTCGACCGCCTTCCCAATTCACGGCCTGTAGCCTCCTTAAAAAAAGATGTTCTTGCTTCTCCCGATGCCCACCAGTCTCTTCGCCTGCAGCTGCGTCTTCCGGTAGCAGGCGGCCGCGGCCATCGACAAAGAACGCGCCCCCGGAGGACGTTCAGCCGGTCCTTGTCTCTCACTCCGGCTCGCTTGGCCCGTAGGGACGAGCGGAGGCGCCGGGTGTTTGTCTCGGGGTGCCGCTGGAGTCAGGGCGGTGGGAGGCGGGCGGCGGTGACGGGGAGGCTGCGGGACCAGGCCCGTGAGGAAGACGCCTTTGCGCGGCACGGACACCGTGCCTGTGGAACTGGACAGGTCACTGGGCGTGCCTGGCCTCGCGGGGCCAGCCACACGGCGACGAGATCGACAGCACGACTGGGCGCTGGGAGACGCGGTGGCCGAGGGCAATTCCGTGCGACTGCTGTTTTCTGAAGACTGACCGCGGGACATGGACCGCAGACGAGTGCCCGAAGGCGGTTCCGTGAGACTACTGCTTTCTGAAGACTGACCACGGTACGTGGACCTCAACCGAGTGCCCGAAGGCGGTCCCGTGAGACTGCTGCCTTCTGAAGACTTAGCGCGGGACATAAACCTCAACCGAGTGCCCGAAGACCTCAACTGAGTGCCCGAAAGCGGTTCCGTGAGACTACTGTCTTCTGAAGACTGACCGCGGGACATAGACCTCAACCGAGTGCCCGAAGGCGGTTCCGTGAGACTGCTGCCTTCTGAAGACTGAGTGCGGGGTGCAGACCTTATCCGGGGGGTCCGCGCCGCCCCGCCTTTCCTGTCGGAACCAGCAGATTGCCGCCGAAGTCTTCGGCCGCGCGGTTCGCGCTGACGCCGAGCGAGGAGCTTCCCGGCAGACATACCGCGTGCTGTGCTGCTGCTGCTGCTGACGTCGATGGTAGCCCGGCAGGAGCGAGGCCCACGTCCACAGCGACCTCCTCCCTCGCCGGCTGTTGCACGCGGGGGGCCCGTCTCTGCTGCGGTGAGCCAGCCGCGGCGATGATCAGGACCTACATCGTGACCGTCAGCAGACTCGGGAGAAGAGCGGCTGTTGGCCGTGGATTTGTTAGGATCAGGGTCTGCATCGTGACCGTCAGCAGACTCAGTGGAAGAGCGGCTGTTGGCCGTGGATTTCTGCGGATCAGGGCCTGCATCGTGACTGTCAGCAGATTCGGGAGGAGAGCGGCTGCTCGCCTGGGAGTTTTGCGGCGAAACCTTCGAGCTCCGGTTAGCGTTCCGGTCCTCCTCGCCGCTGCCCCAGTTGTTGGGCGGGGACATGAGGCGAACCGGGGCCACGTCGTTGCTGTCGGTGAACCAGACGTCAGGGGAACCTGGGCGCCCGTTGTACACCCAGCACTTGAGCTGACTGTCGGAGCTGAACGGATCCGCGCCGCTGCCGCGTCCGTGCACCAGATCCGCGCGCATCTGCACCCAGAAGGCGGAGTCCGACTGTGACCTCTGTAAAGAGAAGTGCGGAAGGCTGTAGCAGCGGCTCAGCTCCGAGCCGCTGTCACCGTTGTCACACTGGGCGGAGGTGCCCGCGTCGCTGAAAGACACGGAGGGGGTCAAGTCGAAGAAGCGGTAGAGGTCACTGCCGTTGTCGTCGTGCATGGGCCAGTAGACGGTGCAGTGACCGTTGTCGCAACTGTCGCTGTCGAAGAGAGATTCTGTGGGAGCTCCCAAAAGATGACGACGGCGAACAGGTCTGGGCTGCTTGCTGCTGGGTGGATGTGGTTCAGGGGATGAGTCCGTCTCCGGGTAGCCGGCCGAGTCCGTGTTCGACATCAAGCAAGACTGACCTCTGGAGAGCTTCCGCGGGTAAGAATCTGAAGACTGCCTTGCAGGACGTGTCGGCCCTTTCGCTTTCTGTGGCTGTGAACATTTTGTGGCTAGAGGACTTTGGTTATTCGATTTTTTAAGTCGTGGATAACCTGCAGTCTGAGGTCTGGGGTAACGCGAGGTTTGAGATCTGGGATAACTCAAATTTTGAAGTTTAAGATTGTTCGAATTTTGAGGTCCTGGATACTCCGGCCTGTCAGACCTTGGGCAAGTGGAAGCTTGAGGTCTTGGATAACTTGATCTTTCGGGTATCGGAGGTCTTGAATAAATAAAAGTTTGAGGTCTTGGTCCATTAGTAATATCAGTCCTTAAATATTTCATATCCCGGGTTCTCAGTTCATTCGCAGTTTGAGATCTCGATTTCTTCACAGTTGGAAATTGAAGGGCTTTTGCAATCTGGATTGGACATCTCAGCACACCTCGAGGTATGCTACGTTTTACAATTCGACGTCTTAGATATTTTCCAGCTCTTAAAATGTGTATACAAGAGTCACGAGCAGTTTTGGATTTTGAGCGTATCATGGCGCCAGGTCTTCTGCGTGGTATAACGCCAGGTCTTCGAGCATGAAACTTCATTACACCACGAAGTATCGCTTCCTTAACAACGAGGTCAGGATCAGGGTCTCCTCTTGCAGAGCGCGCGCGGACGAATCGCCGTGCGGTCTGTGCTCTTGAAGCGCTTGCAGTGTGAGGTCGGAGGCCGTGGGGAGGCTGCGGGATAAACCTTTCTGCAGCTGACGGCCTCGCGCGTTTTGCCGTCCGCGACCTCCTCCACTCATTCCGCGGGGCTCTGCCGGTGTCGCAGTAGCCCTCGTAGATCGGTGCGCCAGGCCCTTCCGCCGCCGGACGGGGTACTGGGCTTCTTGCAGGGTGACGGCCTGGAGCCCTCGCCGTTTGCGACCTTAACGTCCCGTGCATCGCCTCGCGGACCATGTTTTCAGCCTCTGAAAAACACACTCTGTGCTGGAGCTGATGCAAGCGCTTGCCGTGTGGCCTGTTGTGGGTCGTCTGCTTCGGCCTGTGCCGTGCCAGACTGTCTGCATGGACTCCGTCTGTGAGCATGATACAATAGGGCTCGTCACGCAGGGATACATAACACGTGTGCAAGACAGCACACTATATGAGTCACCACATACCATTTATCACGCAGCTATACATGTCTGTAAGACATTACACAAGACGAGTCATCACACAGCGATGTACAACACTGATATACACGCATGACTCATCACGTAACCATACATACACATGTAAACATAACACGCCTATAAGCCATAACACAATATGAATCACCACACAATGACTTCACCACATGTTGCCTGACGTATAGCTTATAAGTGATCACACAACTGAAGCACAATACTTTTGTGACAATGGCACAGTAATTATGCATCAATACACAGAAACACATAGTATACTGGTACGCACGACTAAATATCAAACAGAATACCACAGACAGTAAGTCAGTCTTTGGAGTATAACCTCCCGTTAACTGCATAATGTCACTTCAAAACAAACACTGTCATAAATCGAAAATTCAAACTTTTTTTCGATACACATGTATCATCAGATCATCACCAGGCAAGTCATTAAATCCCAAGCAAAAAGCTGGCCCACAGTTGTGGTCAAACACGACCAAATCAAAGCAGTACATAAGAAGCGTATCTCAATATTTACAGCTCACTTAATTACAACCGACACAAATATTCTGTAGTAAGTTCTTCACGACGTGGTCAAATAAGTCCTGTATGATGTGTATGTTATACGTATATTATTTTTAAGGGCATGTATGAGCGTTGTTTTGTTATATTATGAGAGACGCTTAGAATTTACTGTATGGGTTTGAGCCATACATATATCATTTGACCGACTGATTGATTCAATACAAAACCAAAACACAATTAATCAAACCACAATAACAAGCATATATTTGATTCACTACTATGGTACAAAATAACACCTGCTTTGGAGTTCATAAGTGTTTCATTCAACACGGTGACATATATCAGCCGCTTGTGACGATGACAAACGCACATAAACTACCATGGCCAACAACACCAACCAGGTCTGACATCGAGGCAATGAAGCAGGTACGATACGGAGTTGCGCAGTTTCCCAAGTAAGTCACACGAGGCACCTTACGCTGAAGTACAAAAGTGGTATAAATATGGGCCTGCTCTGCCCTGAAACGGCAAACGGTGGATGGCATCCTGCCCATCTGAATGCAGAATCATTTCGGTGGTGACATTGTAGCGTTAGGTGTAGGGCCGCTCTCTATCCAACATCTCCGGACTTCGCTCCACGCAAGCACTTCTTCGGGGGTAACTTCACGTCTAACATGTCCAACAGTTAAACAATTATAAGATGAGCGAGGGAGAGAAGGGGTGGCACTACACGATACAGAGGGACACATCATCATGGTCTATGAAGCACTGCACGAAAGGGGGTGGGGGTGGGGGTTGGGGGGTGGGGGGTACAGGTAAGCGCTTCAATGCCCGTGCGGTACTGCAAAATACCAGGAAGTACAGGTCGGTCAACACTTTGAAGCACTGCAAAATACCAGGAAGTACAGGTGGGTCAAAACTCTGAGGCACTGCAAAATCCAAGCAGTACAGGTGGATCAACACTTGGTGGCACCGCAAAATACCGAGAAGTACAGGCTGGTCAACACTTTGCGGTACTGCAAAATACCGATAAGTACGGATGGGTCAACACTTTGCGGCATCACAGAGTAGAGTGGATTAACATTTCACGGCCCATGCATACGTCACCGCAAAGTATACAGAGGTACGGGTGGTCAACAACCAACGGCCCATGCATACGTCATCGCAAAATGTACAGAAGTACAGACGGTAACAATCCATGGCCAATGCATACGTCACCGCAAGGCATACAGAGGTACAGGTGGTCAACAATCCACAGCCCATGCACACGTCATCGCAAGGTATACTGAGGTACAGGTGAGTCAACAGTCCATGGCTCATGCATACGTCACCGCAAGGCATACAAAGGCACAGGTGGTCAACAATCCATGGCCTATGCATACGTCACTGCAAGGTATACAGAGATACACGTGGGTCAACAATCCACCGCCTATACCGCAAGGTATACAGGTCGATCAACAGTTCATAGCCACTGCACAGAAGTACAGGTGAGTCAACAATTCACGGCTCATGCCGCAGCACCGCAATACACACGGTGGTCCATTTGGCTCCACAATTCACAGCCACCGCACGAGTAGATACAGGGAGGTGCAGGTAGGTCAACGAATCACGGCACTGCCCGACACAGAGGTACAGGTGCGTCAACAAATCACGGTACTGCCTGATACAGAGACACAGGTGGGTCAACAAATGATGGAATTGCCAGAGGTACAGGTGGGTCAACGAATCAGGGACTGCCCGATACAGAGGTACAGGTGGGTCAACGAATCAGGGACTGCCCCATACAGAGGTACAGGTTAGTCAACCAATCAGGGACTGCCCCATACAGAGGTACAGGTGGGTCAACGAATCAAGGCACCGCCAGAGGTACAGAGGCACAGGTGGGTTAACGAATCATGGCACCGCCAGAGGTAGAGAGGTACAGGTGGGTCAACGAATCAGCCATTGCCAGAGGTACAGGTGGGACAACGAATCAGGGACTGCCGGCTACAGAGGTACAGGTGGGTTAAAGAATCACGGCACCGGGAGAGGTACAGGTGGGTCAACGAATCAGGGACTGCCGGCTACAGAGGTACAGGTGGGTTAACGAATCACGGCACCGGGAGAGGTACAGGTGGGTCAACGAATCAGGCATTGCGAGAGGTACTGGTGGGACAACGAATCAGGGACTGCTGGATACAGAGGTACAGGTGGGTCAACGAAACATGGCACCGCCAGGGGTACAGAGGTACAGGTGGGTCAACGAATCGGCCATTGCCAGAGGTACAGGTGGGACAACGACTCATGGATTGTCCAACACAAAGGTACAGGTGGGATAACGAATCAGCGCACTGCCCGATACAGAGGTACAGGTGTGTTAACGAACCAGGGCATCTCCAGAGGTACAGAAGTACAGGTGGGTCAACGAATCAGGGCAATGCCAGAGGTACAGGTAGGTCAACGAATCAGGGACTGACCAATACAGAGGTACAGGTACGGTGGGCCAACGAATCATAGCACCGCCAGAGGCACAGACGTACTGGTGGGTTAACGAATCAGGGACTGCCCGATACAGAAGTACAGGTGGGTCAACAAATTAGGGCATTGCCAGAGGTACAGGTGGGTCAACGAATCAGGGACTGTCCGATACAGAGGTACAGGTGGGTCAGCAAATTAGGGCACTGCCAGAGGTACAGGTGGGTCAACAAATTAGGGCATTGCCAGAGGTACATGTGGGTCAACGAATCTGGGGCTGCCCGATACAGAGGTACAGGTGGGTCAGCTAATCAGGGACTGCCCGATACAGAGGTACAGGTGGGTCAACAAATCACGGCACTGCCCGATACACAGGTACAGGCGGGTCAACGACTCACGACACTGCCCGATACAGAGGTACAGGTGGGTCAGCTAATAAGGGACTGCCCGATACAGAGGTACAGGTGGGTCAACAAATCATGGCACTGCCCGATACAGAGGTACAGGCGGGTCAACGACTCACGACACTGCCCGATACAGAGGTACAGGCGGGTCAACGACTCACGACACTGCCCGATACAGAGGTACAGGCGGGTCAATGCCGGACACAGAGGCAGGCTACTGGCATGGGCGCACATGCAAGTCCACGGCTACAGGCAGGCCACACCAACTACACCTCAGCATGGACCTATACTTATATACAGGTCCATGACCTCAGGGTGTAGACGGCTCACCGGCGGCGGCCGTAGCAGCAGCCCCAGACTGTGGAGCGTTTTGCTCGGTTGATTCCGTCTGGTCCGTCTTGCTTTCTCCGAGGCTCTCCACTGGCTTGGTGGTTTTCACCTCTCCTTCTTGTGCTGACTCCCTCGCCTCTGTTTTTTCATTCACATGGGTCAGATTTTTACATTCTGTCACACACACACACACACACACACACACACACACACACACACACACACACACACACAACACACACACACACACACACACACACACACACACACACACACACACACACACACACAAACACACACATACAAAAGAGCATGGTCTTTTACTTTGAAGAGCGATACACACACATGTACGTGCGCATGTGTTCGCTCGCTCCATGGACATCCTCTGATTAAAATTTGAACTGTAAGAAAATGTTCTACGCGAGCATATGAACAATGTTTGCTTTTTGGGGAGACAGTGCATCCCCAACAATATTCAGCTGAGCTACAAGTATGAAACGAATTAATCTTAGTACGCACAAATTCAGCCGGCTATTCGGTGGTATATAAAGGCTGCTTTTTATACAACCAGTATTCAACTGAACTACAAGTGTGAAACAAATGAATCTTAGTATGGACAAATTTAGCCAGCTATTCGCTTTGAATACACATTTGTATCTAAACAAAAGCTCAGTTGTACTGAAACGTTCTTGTCATGAGCTCAAATTGCTAAAACGTGATTTTCGCCCAACAGACTTGTAAACCGCCACTGGAAACTGCCTAAACCTACCTAACCTCAATCAGACAATGTAAGGTGTTTCAATATTAAAAGCACTTGCAAACTAGTTTGTAAATAGGTACAGAGACACAATGTAAAAGTCCATAGGGGATGTCGTGATTAACATATCAATTACTGCACACTGTTATTCAGGGATTTAAACGAACACAGGGATTTAAACGAACACCATGACCCCAGTCTCAGTGTGTGCACCTGCATGCATCACACTGGCTGTTTGTTGCACGTTGCTTGTCGTGTTTGTTAGCCATCCCCAGCTAAATCCTGGAGGCTCACCCAGCACTGGTGAGAAAATAGCGTGTGCAGCTGTTTCCCCACACCTGTACTAGCTGAAAATGTAGTCTTGGGCGCTGTTGAATCTACTGTGACACATACACACGCAGACACACTAAAGACAAAGGCAACCAGTCTAGCTAAACAGTGAAGCTTCTAGACCTCTGGGCGGATGGAGTGGTAACATTCAGACTTCAAAGCATGCGAAAACCAGCATATATCAAGGGAAACAAAGGGGAAAAATGTGAGTATGACACTGACAAAACACGCACATACACAGATATCAAAAACACGTGTTAAACATTATGAACAGCACCGCTATGTACAACAGCTGTGACACACGAAGCAGAACAAATGAGGAAACAGAGATAGCAGATGAGTCAGTCAGCGTAATCATAATACTGGTGGCCCACATAGTGCCTTTTCCCGATCTTTGTAACCCCCCCCCCCAAAAAACAACAACAAAAAAACAACAACCAAAAAACAGTTAGCTGCAGAAATTTAAAGGGGATCAGTGGCGAAGATGCAGCTGTTTGGCAGATATAAACTTAAAGTCGCGAAAATACGACCGTGAACGTTGCCACATTGAACACGTCTGTCAACCCCCCACCCCCAACCCCGCCCCAAGTAAATAATAAATAAACCAACAACAAACAACAACAAAAGAACAAAAAAGGGGAGGGGAGGGGGGAATTCCAGCTGAATCTGAGGTAACTAGTCTACTCTAACAGAGAGGTAAAACAGAGCATGTGCATGATCATGCACGGGGTGATACATACAAGAAGGCAACAAAGGTTAGTACAATGCGGACCCCAGCATCCCGACACTGTCAGATAGAGGAAACAACACCAAGGTTACCCACGTCTGTGATGGGACATTGTCAGACAGATGGAAACAACACCAAGGTAACCCACGTCTGTGATGGGACATTGTCAGACAGATGGAAACAACACCAAGGTTACCCACGTCTGTGATGGGACATTGTCAGACAGATGGAAACAACACCAAGGTTACCCATGTATGTGATGGGACATTGTCAGACAGATGGAAATAGCACCATGGTTACCCACGTCTGTGATGTGGGTAAGCGGTATATTTTGTAAGAAAGAATATTTGACGAAGAAGAGGACAGCGACAACCACGAAGCCTGATAATAACGACGATTATTATAATTATTATGATCCTGATCATTAGCTGTAGTAGTAGTAATGGTAATGCGCATGATATTTTATAGACAAAAGGAAAAGACAACCAACTACACTACGGTATGAAAGCAATTAACAGTTAGGAACAAAAATGCAGTAAACATAAGCCTTGAACCTTTCTACTTCTCTATACAAACTACTTTACCGCAGGTCTTTCTGAACAGTTGGTTTTTGCTTTCTTTCTTTTTGTTAAAGCAGTTGAAGCAATATCCGTATTTTATAGTTATTGACTTGTAAAATACTCGTAGTCGTACAGCTTAAGTGAATTTCTAAAATACTCAGTGGGAGATCTCATTTTGTGCGCTTATTTAGATCTGTAGTTGAAACATGCAAAATGGCGCCCGCTCAGCTTCAGCGTGAGCGTCATGTACTTGTAGATCAGTGGTGAGGAAAGTTTGGCTATCGCACAATCTCAGCAGCAAAGCTTAGCTTTTTTTCTGATTGGCTAAAATGTTATTCAAATCTTCGATGACTGACAGTCTAGAACGCTCTACTTCCCCGTATTGCTAGAAACAGAATAAAAAGACAAATATGTTAGTAAATGGATATGCGGGACACATAGCAGAACAGCAGGTGGAATACTGACAAGGAACAGTAGTGTACTTCACAATGCAGAGGGAACTCAAAAAGGCGGATATATGTACACAGAAGTCCACGCGAGTACACAGGAATACACTGTGGAAAAGCCTACTACGAGGCCCAACCTTCGCTCTCATCGGCTGCTTTGACGGCTGCAGGTTTCTCTTCTTCTTCCTCTGATTTTTGCGCCGTTTCCTCCTCCTGTTTGCTAGAATCTGGCTCGTCTAACACACGCCAACACACACAAAATGACTAGACACACACACGATGACTAGACACACACCAGATAACTAGACACACAGAAGATAACTAGACAACATGCCCCATGCTCTCAATCTATATGCACTAAAGAAAGCGAAAAATGCGGGGAAGAAATCCTCCCCGAAAGAAGCAAAACAAGACGAGCGTAGGAAAATGAAACCACTTATTCATACAGTTCAGCGACTAGCACCCCTAAAAAAATATTTTCTTAGAAATTGCTGAAGAGCCAAGCCAATGTCTAAAGCTTGTAACCGTTGCTACGATTTCAGGACCAATTCCGACATTGTTGGGGTGAATGAGCACAAGGTCGTTAAATCAGAAAAAACGCTGTCCGTCATGGAGGAGCATCAATGTATACGCTATTCCTTATGGCGAAGAGCATCAATGTGTTTGACCATAACCTTTGCGCCCCCACCCCCACCCCCCACCCTCCATCTTTTGTATGCACAGTTAGAGTGCAATGTCAGCCAATAAAAAGGTTCCTGCATGCGTTTCTACAAAAAAGCTAAAAGAAAAATGTTCAAAACCTTTTTTGGCTTCTGCTTTCGTCTCCGTGTTGGATTTGTCTTTGGCGCCTTTGTGTTTGTCGCCCTTGTCTGAAGCTGGAAAGAAACACACACGTACTGCACCAAGTCCGAAAATAACTGCTCCCTATCACTGTGCCGCCCAAAGCCTAAAAACAACGGTTCCATATCACCTCTTCCGCCAAACTGCAATGCATACGTACTACTTATAATAGTAGAAGATGGTGAAGCAATGAAACGTATCAGTTTAGTATACAGTTCATTACCCACAGGCTTCCCATCGAATAGCTCCCCTCCACCAAACATCCATTTCAACTAACATTTGTGCGATACACTTTCACACACTCCCCCCTCCCCCCCCCCCACATGTCTGCCAGTTAACTCCACCACCACCCCATTTCACCACACCACACACATCACACCACACCACATCACCCCGACCCCACCCATGGCCCAAATGACCTCCACCACTAAACTGACGCCAAACGCATGGCGCAGAACTACACAGTTAAGTGCAAGCGTAAAACAAATATAATTTAACACAGATAATGTACATCGAAATGCAGAATTTTATCCACAATTTAAGGAAAGCTAACACATAATGTAGACACCAAGTGTGTGCAAGATACACACACACACAAACACGCACGCACGCGTGCGCGCACATACACACACACACACACACACACACACACACACACACACACACACACACACACACACACACACACACACACACACACACACACACAAGCCAGCGCCTACCTTTTCCTGCGGACTTGTCGGACTTGTGCGACTTGTGTGACGTGACGGACCTCCTTCCGTCGTCGTGGTCCTCGCCCTCGGGCCTGTCCTTGTCGTCGTCCTGCACGCCCTGCACGATGCGTCCGTTCACCTCCTCCAGGGCCTTCTTGATGGCCATCTGGGCCGACGTGTCCTTCAGCTCCTCTGCGATCTCCAGGGCACGCTCGAACGAATCGGCTGCCGCCTGTAGCTCGTCACACTTCACTGAAACAGACAGGGGACAGCTCGTCACACTTCATGGAAAAAGACAGGGGACAGCTCGTCACACTTCATTGAGACAGACAGGGGACAGCTCCGGCGTCACACTTCACTGAAACAGGGGACAGCTCGACACACTTCATTGAAACAGACAGGGGAAAGCTCGACACACTTAACTGAAACAGACAAGGGACAGCTCAACACACCCCACTGAAACAGGTGACAGCTCGTCACACTTTACTGAAACAGGGGACAGCTCGACACACTTCACTGAAACAGGGGAAAGCTCGACACACTTCACTGAAACAGACAGGGGACAGCTCAATACACCTCACTGAAACAGGGGAAAGCTCGACACACTTCACTGAAACAGACAGGGGACAGCTCAATACACCTCACTGAAACAGGGGAAAGCTCGACACACTTCACTGAAACAGACAAAGGCACAGCTCGACACACTTCACTGAATCACTGGTGTTTCCATAATCCAACGAAATATGTACTCAGGAGAAATCTCAAGGCACATAGCACATAACGGTAACCCATCCACTTGATGACCACGCTGGATCGTGCTTAACTTTGGCTTTCGAGAGCGAGTTATCTTTGCTCAGCGCAACTGACTCTCCCACCACGCACACATGATACATGCACAGGCACACACGCTCACACACGCACACACACTCACAGACACCACACACACACACACACACACACACACACTCACTCTCTCTCTCTCTCAAACACACACACACACACACTGACACACACACTGACACACACACACAACATGCACACACGGACACACACACATACACACACACGTACACACGCACACTCACACGCACACACACACACACAGACGAACTCACACAACTGCACACGCACCCCCCTCCCCCCCCCCCCCACACACACCTTCAGCCTGCGCAATGAGGACGGTGGCGTGGAGCTGCCAGCCCCTGTCGTCCGCCTCCTGGGCCGCCGCCAGCGACTTCTCCCCGAAGTCCTTGGCCTCCGAGTACTCGCCCAGCTCCAGATAGCACCGCCCGATCTCGTGGTACAGCCACGTGCTCTCCAGGGCCGACTTGCTCTTCGGCAGCTTCCGCTCCCACCTGTGACGTCACGCACATGCGCAGAAGCACAAGTAGTTCAGAGCGGACATGTGGGCATGTTAATTGGTTACTGGAAAATTCGAGAGTAGTTATGTAATACTACTGGATCAACCACAGTGTTTGTTAAGATTTAGCCCAAAATGACAAACCAACAAAACAACAGCTACAAAAATGAGAACAAACTGAAGAGTATACAACCTCCCCCTCCCCCAAAACAGCCAGTAGACATTTAAGCGTACAAAATGTACCTACTCCAAACATCAACGCTTACTTACAGTTTGATTGCTTCTTCATATTTCCCCATCCTAGCTTTGGTCCTTCCTAGATTGTCCAGAGCCCTGGACTCTGCCTCCTCGATTCCACTGCAAAAGAACAAGGTTGTTTTGTAGTAAGTCCTATGCAACACACACAAACTTCCAGAAGAAACCTTTTTTCTCTCTCTCGATTAAGTCAGGATCAGACGGGCAGTTGCTAGGGCGTTCACGTGGACAAGTGCTGGAACAGTCAGGTAGTGTTGGGGAAGTCAAAAAGTGGTGAGGTGATCACTGAGGAGGACAAGTGGTGAGGCGGTCAGGTGGACAATTGGTGGTGCCGTCTGGTGGACAAGTGGTGGGCAGTGGAAGTGATGTGGCAGTCAGATGGGCAGGTTGGGGGCGGTCTGGTGGACAAGCGGTGAGAAAGTTAGGTCGATATGGGGCGGTCAGGTGGACAGGTTGCAGGGCAGTCTGGTGGACACGGGGCGGTAAGGTGGCAGGGCGTTCAGGTGGATCAGTATTGGGGCAGTGGACAAGTAGTGAGGCTGTCAGGCGAATAAGCAGTGGGGCAGTCATGTTAACTAGGCGGGGGGGGGGGGGGGCAGTCTGGTGGACAAGTGGTAAGAAGGCTAAGGGACACGGGGCAGTCAGGTGCCGGAAGGCCGTTCATGTGGACAAGTGGTGGGGCAGTCATGTGGACTAGTTGGGGTGGGGGGGGGGCAGTCTGGTGGACAAATGGTGAAAAAAGTGGACATGGGGCGGTGAGGAGGACAAGTGGTGGGGCGGTCAGGTGGACAAGTGGTGGGGCGGTGAGGAGGACAAGTGGTAGGACCGTGGACAAGTGGTGGGGTGGTCAGGAGGACAAGTGGTGGGGTGGTCAGGAGGACAAGTAGTGGGACTGTGGACAAGTGGTGGGGTGGTCAGGAGGACATGTGGTGGGGCGGTCTGGCGGACAAGTGATTGGGCAGTCAGGTGGGCAAGTGTTGGAACTTAGGTGGGTAAGTGGTCCGGGAGGCAACTAATGGGAGCCAGGTGGGCGGCTACACGGTGACTGATGACGGACAGCTGAGATCAGTAAAGATGGTCAAATGACAGGGGCTGACAAGGCCAAGGTGAGCACTGAACCCACACGGCCACCGTCAATCGCTGCATGGCTACCAGTCACCATACGGCCACCATCAGTCACCACACAGCCACCGTCAGTCGCCACACGGGCACAGTCAGTCGGCACAGTCAGTCGCCACATGGCCACCGTCAGTCGCCACATGGCCACCGTCAGTCGCCACACGGCCACCGTCAGTCGCCACACGGCCACCGTCAGTCACCACATGGCCACCGTCAGTCGCCACACGGCCACCGTCAGTCGCCACACGGCCACCGTCAGTCGCCACATGGCCACCGTCAGTTACCACATGGCCAACGTCAGACGCCACACTGCCAATGTCAGCCATCACATAGCCAACGTCAGTCGCCACACGGCCATCGTCAGTCGCCACACGGCCAACATCAGTCGCCACACGGGCCTGACCTGGCGCCAGTGGGATGGAAATGAACACCAGCTCTGTCTCTCCTAAGCAGTGTGGGAGTGCTGTCTCTGTTGCACGTGGCACTCGATAAAGTCCATATTATGGACTGTGCCTGTCAGTGCAATACAACGCTATTGCCAAGTGTCAATGCTGCTGCACAAGGTGTGCAAGTGGAGTTTTTACCAGCCAGTCAACCATGCAGGTCATATGAGGCCGAGACGCAACATTAAAACAACCGACACTGCTGTAGGAAAGTCTCACTTGAAAAATATTTACCTAGGTCTGTCCCCATTTCATCTTGCAGTGACCCTATTCGGTTAACATCACATTAAAATCCAAGAACGAATGAATCTGCCCCCTTCCTGAAAAAGGTCTTTACGCTGCTATACGCACCCCATGAGGACAGTACTTACTAGTCCTGTCCTATTGCGAGGTCTTTGTTATGGTACTCAATGGCCTCCTTGTGCTTGTTCAACTCCAGGTAGGCGTTGCCCATGCAGCTGTAGAGGTTGGCTATCAGGGCCTGCCTGTTCTTGATGCGATCATCTCCCCACGCCTCCACCTTGTTCAGCGTCTTCTGCGACTTCTTCAAGCTCAGCTCGTATTTGCCATTGGCTTGAGCTGAAAGAGACACACACACAAACAGGTGATGTAAGCAGTGCCAAGTTCTTACCCAGGCCACAGCCCTTCTGAAGAGGAAAGTCTCAACGACTTGCACCACTGTCAGGCTAGATCTGCGGTGAGAAACGGAATAGGTATGAACTTTTTGTTGCTATGTTGTTTCTATCGTGTAAGTTTTGTCAGCGGCAGCTGAAACATAGGATATCTGTGAGGTTGATCTGAGTCCATACAAATACTTGCTGCTAGCTGGTACAGTCAAGTTGAGGGCAGGACAAAATCATGTCAACTTCTGTTTGCTGTATGTTTGCGGCGGCTGCAAAGACAGATTGATGCATTTGTTCCTTGACTAAGTGTACTTTTTGCAGTTGCAAACACAGACTGATCTAGTTGTCCCTTCAGCTGAGTCATGAATCGTTGCGGCATTGAGCGCCAATGAAGAACAACAACGGGAGTACAGAGGGCTTTACAGTAACACTAGAAACAGACGCATGCACACACATATGTGTGCATGTGTGCACGCACGTACTCACACACACACACGCACGCACACACACACGCACACACTCTTACACACATACACACACTCTTACACACATACACACACTCTTACACACATACACACACTGCACACGCACACGCACATACTCTTACACAAATACACACATGCAGACACACACACACACACACATTTCAGAAACAAAAATTGACACTAAAAATATTGGGGGGGGGGGGGGGGGGGGAGGGAGGGGGGGGGGGGGGCAGTTTTAAAAGAGGAAGAAGGCGCAAGGGCGTGGCGCGGTGCTTGAGGCCAAACTGCTCCCGTCAGATAATCCTTATCCTGCACAATCCTGTACCGACAGCAGACCCAGCAGGACAGAACCCTCTCACCTTCATCAATCTCCTCCAGCCGCTGCAGGATGTACTGCATGGGGTCCTGGTCGCCACCCCCGAGACTGACCGCCCAGCTGCTGTCGCTGCCGCCGGCGATCACGTTCACGAGCGTACATGGGCTTCTGTTGCCGCCAGAAGTCAGCGCGCTTGTTGAGGTACTCGAGCCCGTCCACAGCGCGGCCCTTGATATAGCTGTCGGTGTCCCCGGCGTCCTTGTTAACGGTCAGACCTGCGCAAGATTTCGAGCAGAGCCGCTGGGCTGAACAGACAGGTTAGTTTTCGTAGTTCCATGGAAAGAATACTCGAACATCGAGGAAATTCAACCACATTATAATTTGACAAAGCAGCAGTTGTAGGGCAAACGTAAAAATAAATTTTAAAAAAGAAAAAAGATTTTGTTCTGAAAGATTAAAAGAAAAAAGAAAAAAAGAAGAAAAAAAGAAGAAGAAAAAAAGAAGACATTTTTGAGGTGCTTTATCTAGCGAGGTATATGGTAGCTTTTGGTACATACAATAGTGAATCACTTCATCACTTCATTGATGAAACCCCCCCACCCCCCTCCCAACCCCACATACTCACACTCACACATGCATGCATGAACGCACGGATGCACGCACGCGTGCTTACACACACACACATACACACACGCGTGCGCGCGCGCGCACTCACACACACACACACACACGCAAAAGTGTCCACTGAACACATTTGAGTGTCTTTGTCTCAATCAGAACCCTATTTCAAAGCCGGACTTGGCTTTTCTTGTTCTTCCATTATGAGTAGCCACAATCATTATTTTGATTATTCTGCTACTGTTATGCCTCATCTGTGTTTCCGTGCCACTGACCGCTAGACCTTCTCTTATCAAAAGGTGGACATGGGGCTTCAACATGCACAACAGTCTTTGTGCAAACTGCGCAGCACATAAAGTAAGGGACAGGCATTGACGAGTCTACACAGGTGTTGGCTATGCTGGAAGAGCTGTAAATTATTTGCAGTGCGTGTAATGTACACTGAAGAGTCTTAGAGCTAGTAAAAGTAACTAGGTAAAGCGCCTATGCTTAGTGGTTCCCTGTAGTGTCTAGACCGTAATGTCCTTATTTGGTAAAGGCTTTTCGACAAAGGTACCTGTTTCCCCGCCGTGAGGGTACTTGGCATTCCACCCCAAGCAGACCGCTTCCTTCCTTCTCTGTACTTTTTACCATAACATTATTTAGTGAATACAGCAGTGAAAACATGATGTACGCAGTTCTTCTATTGATTATGTTGTACGTCTGACTAACAATAGCAAAGAACATAACAGTGCACATATCAGAAACATATGCCAAAAACGTCCACTTATTGCTGACATCTTTCAAGTACCAAACCTACCTCGTTAAGGCCCCCTACCCAAGGAAAAAATGTGATGGAAAAGAAAACGAAAAGGAAGAAAAGAGAAGCAAATACACAACATTAACAAAAATGAACCAGCGAAACATTTAAAACATTTTAAAAACAAGCTCAGAACATGTGCCTTTGGAGTCAGCTCCTAGAAATGTCAATAACAGTATAACACAATGATAAAGATTTAAAATAGATATAATGAAATTAAACCAACATAACATGAACAATAACAATTATCAACATTATTTTGTCTAATATGACCATAAACAGAACTGTTTTTGTACTTACTTTGAAGGAAGCATTTACGAGTTTGTCCTACAATTAAAAATAACATGCACTAAAGCAAATAGCTTTTTCAAGGGAGGAAAGGGAACACATAGAGAGAGGAGAGGGGGGGGGGGGGGGGAAGAGAGAAGAGAGAGGGGGGGGGCGAGAGATGGAGAGAGAAAGTGGGGTGGATGAAGGAAGAAGAGAGAGAGAGAGAGAGAGAGAGAGAGAGAGAGAGAGAGAGAGAGAGAGAGAGAGAGAGAGAGAGAACTCGAACTCGAAAACTTTATTTTACAAGGACTGTAGTTTAGGTTCAGTCAAAAACCTGTCAAACAGCTAGTCCTTGCTAAGCTACTGATAAACAGATATCAAATTACAGGCATTACTT
>OY757541.1:5446109-5469773 GCA_963584105.1 Alviniconcha strummeri
CGTGACAACAGAGGCCTGCATCGCCCGAGGTACTTGTTGACTGGTTAGAGTACACGGAACAAACTTGCACTGAAGATAGCCAGTCAGCGAGTCGTGATGTGTGTGTGTGTGGTGTGTGTGTGTGTGTGTGTGTGTGTGTGTGTGTGTGTGTGTCTCTCTCTCTCTCTCTCTCTCTCTCTCTCTCTCTCTCTCTCTCTCTCTCTCTCTCTTCCTGCCTCCACCACCCACCCCTCTCCACCATCTCTCTTCCTCTCCCGCTTCCACCCTCTCTCTCTCTCTCTCTCTTTCTCTCTCTTTCTCTCCCCCGCTCTCCCTCCCTCCCTCCCCTTCACTCCCCACCCCTTCTCTCTCAGTCTCTCTGCTGCTGCTTCATTTGCTCATATGTTCATCGTATGTTCATCGTATGCTCGTAATATGTAACTGAATGATGTACGGCGTGTGTTTATCTGGCGCTGTGAGCACGCTATGTTTTGTGTGGAAATTCTCATGTATAACGTTTCACTCACTCATTCATGCCTATATGTATATATATAAATAATGCCTGTAATTTGATGTGTTATTCATCAGTAGCTTAGCAAGGACTAGTAGTTAGGTTTTTGACTGAACCTAAACGACAAAAAAATGTAGTAAAATAAATTTTCGAGTTCCAGTTCTCTCTCTCTCTCTCTCTCTCTCTCTCTCTCTCTCTCTCTCTCTCTGTCTCTTCAGTGTGTGGGTTCTGTGTGTGTGCAGTACACGCCCTGAAGCTGCCGGGTATCTATGTCCGCAACGTGTTGCCCGGGACCCAGCGGCCCTGTGCGGTCACATCAGGGTGGGGGATCGAATCCTCGCTGTCAACGGGAGAAGCATCGTCGGCGCTGACTACAACAGGTGCGTGAGAAGGAAGTGCTATAGAGAGCAGTGGCCGCGTGGTCGTTGTAGACTTACTCTGTTACCGAGAGGCTCTGGAGCTGTACGGTTCGATTCGTGGCGTATGTTGTAGCGCGGGTATGTGTGTGGGGGTGTGTGGGGGAGTGGATGTGTGAGCATTTCTGTGTGTGTGCGTGTGTGTGTGTGTTTGGGGGGGGGGGGATGTGAATGTGTGTTGTGTGTGTGTGTTGAGAGAGAGAGAGAGAGAGAGAGAGAGAGAGAGAGAGAGAGGAGAGAGAGAGAGAGAGAGAGAGAGAGAGAGAGTGAGTGAAAAAGTGAGAGGTGGAATACCGGTAGTTGGCGGCATGCACAAACGTCTGACCTGAAGTTGCAGTAAAGGTCACTCCACCCCCACCCCCTTCCCAAAAACACACACACACACACGCACGCACGCACACACATGCATACACACATGCATACAGACACACATGCATACATACAAACACACACACACACACGCGCGCGCGCGCACGCACGCACGCACGCACCTGTACGGTTCGATTCGTGGGCGTATGTTGTAGCGCGGGTATGTGTGGGGGGAGTGGATGTGTGAGCATTTGTGTGTGTGCGTGTGTGTGTGGGGGGGGATGTGAATGTGTGTGTGTGTGTGTGAGAGAGAGAGAGAGAGAGAGAGAGGAGAGAGAGAGAGAGGAGAGAGAGAGAGAGAGAGAGAGGTGAAAAAGTGAGAGGTGGAATAACGGTAGTTGGCGGCATGCACAAAACGTCTGACCTGAAGTTGCAGTAAATGTCACTCCACCCCCACCCCCTTCCCAAAACACACACACACACACACGCACACGCACACACATGAATACACACACACACATGCATACATACACACATGCATACAGACACACATGCATACATACAAACACACACACACACACGCGCGCGCGCACGCACGCACGCGTGTGAGTGCGACCTGTTTTCATATTCTGGTCAAACCAGACGACCTTTCACACATGGACAGCTCAGACTCAAACCAGCTTTCCCGAACGTGCAGCGGTGTGCCAGCTGAGAGGCCACCTGTTGCCGGAAATCCTGCTAATATTCGTCATCTGCTAGTCCATTACTGAACTGCAGACAGCCTTCATCGCCGTTTAATTCAGCTCCGTTCTCTTTTCAGACCAGTTAATGGAGTCAGTAAGTCCACTGACCAAATCTGGTTTCCGTGTTCGACTGAGCAGCATATATTGACCTTTTCGTTATTGTGCAGCCTTTCTTCGGCCAAAATACACTGCGATTCACACGCACACGCATTCACATGCACGCAGACCGTCACACACACACACACACACACGCATGCACGAACTCATGTATACACGCACACAAACATTCTAAATAGGTTAAAATCTGGGGGAAGGGAGGGGGAGGCCATTCTTCATCACTTATTTAGACAGAATGTGTATGTGTGTGTGTGTGGTTTTGTGTGTGTGTGTATGTGTACATATGTGTGTGTGTATGTGTGTGTACATATGTGTGTGTGTGTGTGTGTATATATATACATGTGTGTGTGCTTGTGTGTATATATATATGTGTGCGTATGTTTGCGTGTATATATGTGTGTGTGTGTGTGTGTGTGTGTGTGTGTGTGTGTGTGTGTGTGTGTGTGCCCGCGCGCGCGTGCGTGCGTCAATGCGCGCGCGTGAGGAATATTATGTTGATATAATTTGTTGAGGTTTTGTGTACCCGTTTCCTAGCTCTAGTAACGCGCAGTGTGCTGGCCCTTGTGAGACACGGCGCTATAGAAATGACCGCTATCATCATCATCATCATCATTATCGTCATTTTAGGCAGTATTCAACAGCGATACGGAACGCCGATTCCTGGCCGTACTGGGCTTCAAACTGTTTAAACACCGCTGTCCATTTCAGCGCCATGAAGCTGATACGGTCCACTGGACCACGGCTGAACCTGCTGATCGCCAAGTGTGACCGCTCCGTCACGGCTCGTATCTCTGCTTCCTGACGTGGCGGTGACGGGTCTGCACGGCCACTCTGCTGTCGCCGCAAACTGACCATCGGTTACGCTTGACCACCTCGATAAGATGACCACTGACCGGTGAAGACTTCCCAGAGGAAGAGTGGGTTAGAGTACTGCTGGTTGGCTGTGTGTGTGTGTGTGTGTGTGTGTGTGTGTGTGTGTGTGTGTGTGTGTGTCTGTGTGTGTGTGTGTGTGTGTGTGCGTACGTGCGTGCGTGTGTGCGCATGTGTGTACGTGCGTGCGGCCGTGTATGGATAATGGGAAGCTTAAAACAAAAGTGAAGGATGCCTTCAGCTGATATTGATCACCATTTGTTTTTCGATAAGGTATTAAGTTCAGAATGATGTCCACTTCAAACTAGTGTTATCCACTTCAAACTAGTGTTATCTAGGTATGTCGAAGGAATATCTAGGTATGTTTTTCGATAACGTGTTAAGTTCAGAATGCTGTCCATTTCAGACTAGCGTTATCTAGGTATGTCAAAGGAACATCTAGGTATGTCAAAGGAATATCTAGGTATGTCAAAGGAACATCTAGGTATGTCAGTGGACAATCTAGGTACGTCAAAGGAATGCCCATTGCAATGCAATGCTCAAAGAGATTGTTGCTTCCGTGTTTGCTGCCACCAGGTCTAGAATTTACTGTCTCCAAGATTAGCATCGGTACAGGAGAATGTATTGGTACCTTCATTTTCCAATCATGACATCACTCACAAGAGTTCATCAAAACATTAAATGAAATATTGACAGAGATGCAGTAAAAAATTTTTTAAAGAAGTTGGGCATTTGGAATTGCTGTGGTATGAAGGCATCACTCATGAAGCATATTTGTGTTAACGAGAAACAAGATGTTTCTTTTTTACATTTCTCTGTGATTGAATTGAATGGTTTAAATGGAGATTAGCTTGTCATAAGCTGTGATGAGAAACACATCTTCATTTAAACAACAAGCAAAAAACCCATAGTTTTGAGAAACTAATTCAAAGTTATTCTCTCAAGGTTGAAAACTAAATTGCATGAATACAATAATATTGTTATATACTGGTAATAATATTGTGTGTTGTATGTACATATTGTGTAATAGATCTGTGTACATTTGTACATTTTCACGCAGTCTACAGTGATAGATTTTGAAGTGTTTCTGAACTGATTGTAGAGAGTGTGTTTTTGTATCTCAGGGAATACTGCTCACGAGTCAAGATATTAACAAGGAATACTGTGTAACATTCTGCAAAGTTTGGTACAGGAGTATGAACCTGTAAAACTTGTGAACTAACGCTAAACACAGTGTGGGTGTGTGGATCTGTGACAGACAGATGGGAAAGAGAGAGACAGAGTTTGTGTGTGTGTGTGCCTGTGTGTGTGTGTGTGTGTGTGTGTGTGTGTGTGTGTGTGTGTGTGTGTGTTAGTGTCTGCCTGCCTGTGTGCAAGAGTGTGTTGTGTGTGTGTATGTGTGTGTGTGAATGCGTGCGTGTGCACGTGTATGTGTGTGTGGGTGGGTGCATGTGCACGGGTACAAGCGTGCATGCTTGCATTTGCTCACAACATGGTGATGTATATTGAAGCACAACAGACTGTATACTACTGTTCTCAGAAAATACAGTTACTACATCAACATTACTACACAGGACTTGTCTTTTCTCTTTGCTGTACGTACATAAATACAAGTTACATGTTTTTATTGTTACCCTGCCAAAACTGCAAGTGTGGGTGAAAACCATGTAAGACTTTGCACACACAGCAACTGTTTTCCTGCATGAGGAGGAAGGAATTAAGGCCACAGAGTTCTCAACAGTGCTGATACTGAGCTCAGATTGCCATTCAAAATGAGGTGTGATAAACTGCATCAGAACGTTTCACAATTTCCTCCAGTTGACTGCTGTTGCAAAGAAATTTGGGTGCATGGTGCTCTTTTGAGAAAGTTTAATTTACGTGTGCGTGTGCATGATTTTGTGTGTGTGCGTGCAGACCTGCACTGTATTTGATGAGAGAAAAACATAAGACAGGCTGTACAAAAACGCAAGACAACTCCACTTCACCAACCTTTGTACACAATCAGCATGCGTTTACTTGTCCTTTAAAAGATTCAACATGCACTCTCCTGTTTTTCACACAGAAAACTGCCTTTCAACACACACAAAAAGCACATCTCGAGTGAACACTTGCACAGAAAGTTACATATATACATAATATGTACATATATTCAGAAACTACGTCTCATAACACTGCTCACTCCCCAGTACCATGCACTGCACTTCTGTAATAACAGACCCTGCAAAGACACTGATGGCTGACAACAACCAAAATACTTGCCAGGAACGCTGACACTTTCATTGAACGCCTTGCACTGTTTGCAGCATTGGTTGAACTCCTGTAAATGGAAAAAATACCATGACCTCTGGTGAGAAGAACAAGCACTGAAAAATGAGGAAAACACACTCGCCAAAAGAAGACAGATCATGGACACAAGAACAACAATACACTCTGACATTTCAACAAACATGTCTTCATCAGGAAAAAATATGCAAGTGATACCCACAAAGAAGAAAGACAGGAAAAGGAAGAAGAACCAGACCGGGAGAAGACAGTTACAAAAAATGAAGGGGAAGTAACTATGTGGAAGAAGAAATCCAATGCCCTATGCACTGAGTAAAGTCTGTAATACAGCCAACCACACAGCAGTCCTATGCTTTACGTTAAAAAATATCACCTGCCCACAGGGCTGGTGAAAACAAAAATCCTACCCTGAGATTTCATCCATCTAAAATGTAATTCTGAAGAAAAAAAAAAATCACATTCAGCTTCGTTTTTACGCAGTGTCAGCCAAGTTCAAATTATGATGACACTGCACTGGTTTTCATAAAATTCGTCTGAAATACCCTTTTCTGACACACTACATTTCAGTGGATTTCACGAGCTGAAAATCAGTCTGCATCTGTGGTACACCAAAGTGATGATCTGAAATACCCTTTTCTGACACACTACATTTCAGTGGATTTCACGAGCTGAAAATCAGTCTGCATCTGCGGTACACCAAAGTGATGATCTGAAATACCCCCTTTTTGCACTATATTTACTTTTAGTGATTAGATGGTATTCATGTGTGCTTCTAACACCTCCATGTAGCATTGCTCCACCTCCCTGTCCAACAGATGTGCATCTTTGGTAATCTAAAGTGACGGTCAGGAATCCACCTTTGTTAACATGCCATATTTTAGTCGATTTCGAGACTTTCATGTGCTGAAAATCAGTCTGAGCCCATGTCTGACTAATCTTGTGTCTTAATGGGCAATCATTTTAACAGACCACACACACACACAGAGTTCTGATTTGGCATTGTGCCTTAGATTTGGCTAGGGATCATGTGTCATAGAAATACCCATTATTACTATTATGACTTCACCATCACTGTCACATACTTTGACACATGCCGTGCTTGGCTCTGAACATGTGAGGCAACAGCTCTTGTCCTGTCACATACCTTCATACAAGTAGTCCTTTGTTCTGAACAGGTGAGACAACAGCTCTGATTTTGTCATCACTGTCACATACCTTGACACAAACCACACTTGGCTCTGATCATGTGAGACAATGGTTCGGATCCTGTCATCGCTGTCACGTACCTTGTTACAAGCTGCACTTGGTTCTGAACATGTGAGACAATGGCTCGGATCCTGTCATCACTGTCACACACACAGGACAGCAGCAAGTCCAGGCGACTGCTGACCCCTCCCTTTTCAGGACTGGTTGCCTTGGCAACGTTCTCTTTCTGACTGGTTGATGCCATCGCACTTTGGGAACTAGTCATGGGCGTGATCTCATTGGCTGCATCCTGACCATGTGACATGTTATGTGACTGAGAGGCCTCCAGAACGATGAAGTCAACAACAGCCAGAAGCTGGTCGGTGGTAAACTCAAAAACATCCTCCGATGTGTCGTTCTGTGGAAGAAACACAAAGACCTTCGGTAACTTTAACAAACAACGACTATATCAACAAGATAATCACAACTGTGACATTTACTTGAACAGATATTCTGGGCTGTAAAATCTAACAGAAATTCATGTACAGAAGTTGAATGTCTGTTGATGGTCACCAAAAATTAGGACCAAAGTCCAATGTTCGTTGCATGAAGATTCCAATGTCAGGTTTACTTTTATCCCTTTGTTATCTTCGTGACATGATAATCCCCACCCCCAAATTACTGAAATCCTCAGAGACACCCATCTACCCCCCCCCTTCCCCCAATTACTGAAATCCCCAAAGACAGAGTGCATCTGCCAGCATGGTGTGTGTGTGTGTGTGTGTGTGTGTGTGTGTGTGTGTGTGTGTGTGTGCATGTGCACATGCGTCTGTGTGTTTGTGTGTGTGTGTATCTGGGGGTGTGTGTGCATGTGCGTATGTGTCTGGGTGTGTGTGTGTGTTTGTGTGTGTGTGTGTTGTGTGTGTGCGTGATAAAATGAGTGTGTCCTTATATTTTTGTCAAGTGCTCTGGGCTCTTACAAGATGGGGTGCCATAAATAATATATTATTATTATTATAACGGTCGGTAATACTGCACCTGTATGTAGAACAGTGTGTGCAGGAGTGGGGAAACGGTTCCAAACACTACTTTACCAACAAACACTGGGACACACAGTTCTGTGGGTTTTAGGCAAGGAGTGCTGACAACAAATACACATGCTGAACAAAATATCAGACTTACTTTTTCGGTTTGCTTATTTCTTTGTTTGTTTGCTTGCTTGATCAGCCATTGCTGAATTGGGTCAGTTGACTTCACCTGCACTGTTTTCAGCTCCCTTCCCTGCCAGATCTTGGGAATGTGTCGACACGCCCACACAGAGTCCAGCACCGATGTAGCGTTTAGCCTGAAACAGGACGACCACACGGCAAGCACATGAATGTTCTGTACACGCTTTCAAAACCTGAAAAATACAAACTCATGCGACTGAGACACATCAAATGAAAGTGTCAGGGTGGAAAATAAAGTCCAGAATTCTGATCACGCTGTAAACAGACTGGCAAAGAAGACCTTTATTTTCACCACAGAGTACATGAATCAGCACAGCATCTCAAAGGATTGCTAAGATTGCTATGAGATGCAGTGGTGATCCAGTGCATACTGTACAAGATGTTTCCCTCAAAATTCCCAAACTTAAAGACCATTTTCCCAGACTAAGTCACTGCTCAGTTAGTTACACACACACACACACACACACACACACACACACACACACACACACACACACACACACACACATACACAGAGTTTGAGAACTCTCATGACCCACTGATCTGAACCAGGTCCAGGAGTGGTTTCAAGCTAAATAAAAATATATATGCAAAACATCCTTTCATCTTCCAGTTTGGCCTTCCATTCTTTTCCCAATACCCCTTCTGCAGAATACCTGTTCCCATTCTTTCCTGAATACCCATTCTTCACATTATCTGTTGACCATTATCTTAAAACTTCCAAAGACCTTGGCCAAAAGAACCATCTGTTTTCCCAAACCTTACCAAAAAATAATTACAAACCCTGTATGATGCAACTGTTTTACACCTCCACAGAGGTATGTTGTCAGGGAAAACATTTTTTTAAATTTTTAATTATAATAATAATAGTAATAGTGGTCATTTCTGTAGTGCCTTATCTTACTGACAAGGCAAGAAAAGGCCTCGTACCAGTACGGCACTTGTAGCAATGCAAGTGGCAAAAAAACCCGTACCGCATTAGCTTGTCCCGAGAGAGGATTGTGTGCAAGCAGCGCTGGATGGTGGACCACTGACTCTGGTGAGTCAGCAGCGCCAGCAAGTAGGGGCTACCTTTCTTCTTCTTCGCCAGCCTCTCCTTCCCCGTCACGCTGGCCACAGACTTGGAGCCAAACACCAGCTGCTCCTGGAGGTCCAGGTGGGTGTTGACGATCTCTGGGTCCAGCAGTTCCAGCCAGTCGGTGAGTAAGGAGACGGGGGACGTGGAGGCTGACGGCCTGATTTCCCAGCAGAAAAAAACATGCAAGCAACATTAGTGGCGTGACAGAAAAGAAGAACTGGAAGCAAAGCTTGGATACACAGGAACAGTACACCACAGTTGTGGGGCAATCTCTCTCTCCCTCTCTTTCTCTCTCTGTGCATAGTTCAATTGTACCACCCACATAACCTGATAACAATAAGTCAACATTATGCAGGCACTAATAAATAATGGTAACATGCTGATGGCACAAAATGCCACGCATAATTTTAACAGCATGCATATTTTCATCTCAGGCAATGCAACTGTCAGAAAGAAACTAACTCACTGAGCAGCTGCGTTTCTAAGCATGTGACAAGCCACGCTGATCCCCCCACTGGCCTCTGCTGCTGAATCGACTCCTGCATGTACTGCTTCACCAGCGGCTCTAGTCTCCCGCTGTCCGACACCCCTTCTACAGCTGTATCATCAAAGACACAGGGATAAACCTCCTGTAATGTGAAAGACACAGGGATAAACCTCCTGTCACATCAAAGACACAAGGATAAACTTCCTGTAACATCAGACACAGGAATAAACCTCCTGTCACATCAAAGACACAGGGATAAACCTCCTGTCACGTCAAAGACACAGGGATAAACCTCCTGTCATGTCAAAGACACAGGGATAAACCTCCTGTCACGTCAAACACACAGGGATAAACCTCCTGTCACATCAAAGACACAAGGATAAACTTCCTGTAACATCAGACACAGGAATAAACCTCCTGTGACGTCAAAGACATAGGGATAAACCTCCTGTCACATCAAAGACACAGGGATAAACCTCCTGTCACGTCAAAGACACAGGGATAAACATCCTGTAACATCAAAGACACAAGGATAAACTTCCTGCAACATCAGACAAAGGGATAAACCTCCTGTCACATCAAAGACACGGGGATATACCTCCTGTCACATCAAAGACACAGGGATAAACCTCCTGTCACATCAAAGTCACAGGGATAAACCTCCTGTCACATCAAATACACAGGGATAAACCTCCTGTCACGTCAAAGACACAGGGATAAACTTCCTGTAATGTGAAAGACAGGGATAAACCTCCTGTCACGTCAAAGACACAGGGATAAACCTCCTGTGACATCAAAGACACAGGGATATACCTCCTGTGACATCAAAGACACAAGGATAAACCTGTCACATCAAAGACACAGTGATAAACCTCCTGTCACATCAAAGACACAGGAATAAACCTCCTGTCACATCAAAGACACAGGGATAAACCTCCTGTCACATCAAAGACACAGGAATAAACCTCCTGTCACATCAAAGACACAGGGATAAACCTCCTGTCACATCAAAGACAGGGATAAACTGCCTGTCACATCAAAGACACAGGGCTAAACCTTCTGTAACGTCAAAGGCACAGGGATAAACCTCCTGTAACATCAAAGACACAGGGATAAACTTCCTGTCACCCACTACCTGAGACCCCTTCTACAGCTGTAATGTCAAAAATACAGGGATAAACCTCCAGTCACCCGCTGCCCAACACCCTTTCTACAGCTGTAATGTCAAAGACACAGGGATAAACCTCTAGTCACCCACTGTCCAACACCCTTTCTACAGCAGTAATGTCGAAGACACAGGGATAAACCTCTAGTCACCCACTGTCCAACACCCTTTCTACAGCAGTAATGTCGAAGACACAGGGATAAACCTCTAGTCACCCACTGTCCAACACCCATTTTACAGCAGTAATGTCAAAGACACAGATAAACCTCTAGTCACCCACTGTCCAACACCCGTTCTACAGCTGTAATGTCAAAGGCACAGGGATAAACCTCTAGTTACCCACTGTCCAACACCCTTTCTACAGCTGTAATGTCAAAGGCACAGGGATAAACCTCTAGTCACCCACTGTCCAACACCCGTTCTACAGCTGTAATGTCAAAGGCACAGGGATAAACCTCTAGTCACCCACTGTCCAACACCCTTTCTACAGCTGTAATGTCAAAGGCACAGTGATAAACCTCTCTCTAGTCACCCACTGTCCAACACCCTTTCTACAGCTGTAATGTCAAAGGCACAGGGATAAACCTCATGTAACATCAAAGACATAAAGATAACTGTCCTGTAACATTAAAGACACAGGGATAAATCTCCTGTAACATCAAAGACACAGGGATACATTTCCAATTGCCCACCGCCTGACACCCCTTCTACAGCTGTATTGTCAAAGACACAAGGATAAATCTCCTGCTACATCAAAGACAGAGGGACAAATCTCCAGTTGCTCACTGTCCAACACCCCTTCTACAGCTGTACCAACAACGGTCTGCGTGAGCTGAGAGACTGAACGCCGACAAGCTGTGTGTACACAGGGTACAAGGTCTGCAAGTACACCTGTTGCACTCCACTGTGATGCACTACTGCTGCAGCAGTTCAGGCAGTCAGCTGTACATTGCTTTTGAGGGTCATAAGAGACCAACCCTGTAAGCTGTACACTGTTTCTGAGACCAACCTTGCAGCTGTCCACTGTTTCTGAGGGTCACAAGAGACCAACCCTGTAGCTGTACAGTTTCTGAGGGTCACAAGAGACCAATCTTTCTGAGGGTCACAAGAGACCAACCCTGTAGCTGTACACTGTTTCTGAGGGTCACAAGAGACCAACCCTGTAGCTGCACACTGTTTCTGAGGGTCACAAGAGACCAACCCTGTAGCTGCACACTGTTTCTGAGGGTCACAAGAGACCAACCTTGTATGAAGGTCTGAGGGCTGATTTTTCCATGAGACTTCAAGCTGTCCAGGTCCAGTGAAGCCTGTCGCTTGCGAGAAATGGGTCTGCATTCGCCTTGTGACTTGAGGGACTGTGTGATGATGGCCGTCAATGATGAGGAGTTGTCTGCCCCTGCTGAGTCAAGGATGCTCTGAAGCATTGGTACCAGGGCTTCGTGAAGACTCTCCTGTTCAAAAAACATCACACTATAAAATCATGAAGACTCTAGCATATAAAAAAAAATACATCACACTGATAGCTTGTAAACTCTCCTGTCAAAAAAGAGATCACACTGTAAGTTTGTGAAGACTTGTCAAAACATATATATCACATTGTAAGTTTGTAAACTCTCCTGTCAAAAAAGAGATCGGACTATAAGTTTGTAAACTCTCCTGCCAAAGAATAGATCAGACTATAAGTTTATAAACTCTCCTGTCAAAGAAATATCACACAGTAAGTTTGTGAACACTCTCCTCTCAAAAACAACAACTGTATCATACTGTAATTTTATGATGGGGGGGGGGGGGGGGGTCTGCTAAAAAATAGATTACACTGTAAGTTTGTAAAGATTCTCCTGTCAAAATGCAGCACAACCAAAATGTAGTTATTATAATCTGAAAACATCAGAAAATTTACACTGATTACTTTATAAACAACAACACATTTTAAAGTACAATTACTGCTTTTCCAACTCCTAAAAACATCAAATCTTAAAACAATGCCTGTACACAATGCATGTGAACGCAATATACACACAATTAAATAATGAAGCTGTTTCCTGCAGTACATCTGACAAGACACTGTACATTGTGAAAATAAAGATGACGACAAACACCAACATGTTAGTGTGCAGTTTACATGTGTCTACTCACATGTTTAGAGATGAAGACCTTCACCAAAGGACAGGACTTGGCGGGGTTGTTCACCATCTGCTGCGCAAACTCCTTCCCTTGTCCGGACTCCAGATGCTGAAACAAACCACGATGCTCCATCTTCAATACCAAGAATGCAGCCACTCATAAAGATGCCAGTGCACTGGGCAGAAATCACTGGGTGACCTGCTAAAGAAGCTTGTGCTTTCTTCTGTCCCACAACATCTGCTGAGGCTCCAATACATAAAAGAACCCACTTCTGTCCCAAGTTTCTTCTTCCATTTTCCACATGTCAAGACTCTTCTAACCAATGGTCAATGACTTGATGACATCCTAAACTGACTAGCCAATTGGATTCACCATGTGGTCAATCAGTTTCTACCACTTTGCCCAGCAACTTTGTAAAACAAGACCTGCAAAGTACCTTTAATAAAACAAGGCTTTCAAATTCTCCTATAGGAAAACAAGACTTGCAAGGTACCTTTAATAAAATAAGGTTTGCAAAGTACCTTCATTAAAACAAGGCTTGCAAAGTACCTTCAGTAAAACAAGACTTGCAAGGTAGCTTTAGTGAAACAAAACTAGCAAGGTAGCTTTAGTAAAACAAGACTTGCAAAGTACCTTTAATAAAACAAGACTTGCAAAGTAGCTTTGGGGAAGAAAGGCCTTGGTGAAGGCTTAGCAAAGTGGTCAAAGGCACTTCACGAAGCAACTCTGCGCTATATGAGGACAACCTTTACCTTTGCTATGGACTGCAACAGGTCCGCTGCTTTAGCGCCATCCCTGGACACCAGCTGAAAAGTCAGTGCAGGCAGATTTTAAATATGACAATAACCAATAACTTAATGAACTTGATAGCACACCATCAACCCGATTTCAAAATCACTTCTTTTTTGTTTAAATCAACAGTTTGACAGCGAGCTCTCTGAACAAAAAGATCAAAACATGAAAACGGTTAACAAACAGTTCAGGTACAGCTAACAAAATAGCAGTTAAAGTAAAAGTCCAAGGTTTTTAAATATGCAAAATGACCATCGAAATGACTGACAGATGAGTCACTAGTTTAAGATTTAATGAAACAAAAAATAAAAATAAAATTTAATTGGGTTTTTAGTCAATTTTATTTTCTGTAGGCTTCCCCAGAAGTGACGTCAGTCTGGGGAGTCAGTGCGGTTGCTATCTTAGATTCTTCAGTAAACTGTTTATGCGTGTGGTCGACAAAAAAGTTAACTATGCCTGCCTACTGTGTTGTCGCGAACTGTAACAATTTGCAGATGACCCCAGGTATAACAATGCACGAGTTCCCGCACAATTGACCCGCAGTGAGGCAAAAGTGGATTAAGTTTATACAATTTATACAATTCAAACGAGCTGACTTTCTCGCTGCACCGCATCACACCCATTTGTGTAGCGAGCACTTATTTTTGTTGTTGTTGTTGTTGTTGCTGTTGTTGTTGTTTGTTGTTGTTTTTAGGGGGTACTTAAATTATGCGTGTAACAGCGTTAGTGTCAACGAAACGTGCACCATTACAGGTGAAACTATGTATGTATTTGCTTACTTTGTAATTAGTTCTTTCATTAGTTGTGAAAGGCTGGACAACCAAACTTTCTCTTAAGGATTAATAAAGTACTATCGTAATCATAAGGTCAATAAATAAGTGCAGGAAACGCAAAAGCAAAGTACTATTGTACTGTATTGTGCCAGCAAGTCAGGCTTGGACACATTTTCCTCATAAAGGCCTGCAGTGTACCGACCCTCAGCCTTTGGCTTCAGTGGGGAGTGGGGAGTGTGCCTCTCGCATTGTCTTCTGAAGGGTTCGGTTGTCCTTAGCATTGTCTTCTGAAGGGTTCTGTTATTTTCAATATTGTCTGCTGAAGAGTCCGGTTGTACTTAGCATTGTCTTCTGAAGAGTCCTGTTGTCCTTAGCATTTTCTTCTGAAGGGTCCGGTTTCCTTAGCATTGTCTTCTGAACGTTCCGGATGTCCTTAGCATTGTCTTCTGAAGGGTCCAGTTGTCCTTAGCATTGTCTTCTGAAGGGTCTGGTTGTCTTAGCACGTCTTCAGAAAGGTCCGATTGTCCTTAGCATTGTCTTCTGAAGTGTCTGGTTGTCCTTAGCATTGTCTTCTGAACGTTCCGGTTGTCTTTAGCATTGTCTTCTGAAGGGTCAGGTTGTCCTTAGAATTGTCTTCTGAAAAGTCCAGTTATCCTTAGCAGTGTCTTCTTTTGAAGGGTTCTGTTATTTTCAGCATTGTATTCTGAGGATCCAGTTGTCTTTAGCAATGTATTTCTCCGTGTTACGGTTTCTCGCAGTCGGTCGACATGATTTTATTCTTCCTTTGAACTCTTAGACACAAAAAGTGCTAACAGTAAATATGTGCACCTACACGTGTATGTCTTTTTTTTTCTTTTTTCTTTTTCCCTGTCGTTTTGATTCTAGTAATGGTGGATGATTGCTTCCAAATAGTTTCAGACTACGTTTAGACCTGCTAATAGTTGTCGTCTTTGTTTTGTTTGTTTGTTTGTTTTGATTTTTTGTTTAGCCCCACTCTTTGGTCAAGACTAGGCAGCCGACTTTAGATCAATAGGGTAAACGTTTAGTTGTGGTGTTATCTCTGTTGCTTCTCGCTTTCCTTGGAAGAAGTGTCCAAATATTAGTTTGGAAGTACTGTTTTGAAACACGAAGCGAAGTTTGAGGTAGGCGATGAAACTGAAATGGGAGGGAGGGAGGGAGATACATTTTATGGAAGTTGAGGGGGCAGCACTTTGGGGGACGGGGAGGGTGTGGAGGGGTGCTGAGAGGGCGGGACCTCTTTGGGGGTCGAAAGGGCAATGCCCTTTTCCGGGGTTGAGGGGGGAAATGACCACGTGGGAGAGGAAAAAAAAAAAAAAAAAAACTATTCAAGTGCTGGGCGAATGTGCGAATGTGAGCCGGTTTGGCCTAGCGATAAGGTGTTAGGCTGGTAAACAGAGGGACCTCGGTTCAAATCCGCTTCGGCTCTCCTTTCTCTTCAAAAATTGTGGTCTGTGGACACTGTCCTGTGACTTTGTCCCTCACAATGATTGAAACATTAAAATGGCTCTCATCGCTGCCTATCTTAATGCAGAAGTCATTGTGGTGGTGACAGTGTAGCGATAGGTATATAATCTCCCTCTTCCCCCACCTCCATAACCCTTTCCCCCCTTCTCTCCGTCCCTAATACGCCTTACGGTTTCTGTAGACGCACCTTGTTTACTTACTTACTAAAAACAACAGGATTCAGGCCTCCAGCCTGACCAGTTGCGCCCATGTTACTGTCTTCGTTGTCGTCATTGTTGTTGCGAAATGTGCTGACATCAGGCACGCTCGTTTTGCAGGCTGGGATATTCGCGCCCTTGACACATCACTAAAGCACACGATAAGGTGCATGTTACGCATGTCGTGATTGGCTAGTTCCCAGTTGCATGCAAGTCTCTGATTGGCGCGTTCGGTGACCGGGCCTTTCGGAGCAAGCGCGTTCGGATTTCTTGCTCGTTTTTCATTGGCTGCGTCTGCGGTGATATTTCTGGATGATTCTTGTTTCGTGGTTCGATATTTTTTGTAATATGCGTGTTTTATGGTTGGTTGTTTCGATAGGCTTGCTACAACTGGTTGATTGTTGTTGCTTGTTATTTCGTGCGTTTTGCTAGTTCTTTAGAGCATGTATGCCTTCAGTAACTGCTTGTTATGTAATGTGGTGATGTGGTGCTTTGGTGTTCGCGCGCGCGCGCGCGTGTGTGTGTGTGTGTGTGCGTGTGTGTGTGTGGTGTCTGTCTGTCTGTCTGTGTGCGTGTGTGTACGTGTGTGTGTGTGTGTGTGTGTGTGTGTGTGTGTGTGTGTGTGTGTGTGTGTGAATGTGTGCGTACGAGTGTGTTTCATGTGTGAGTGAGTGAGAGTGTGTGTGTGTGTGTGTGTGTGTGTGTGTGTGTGTGTGTGTGTGTGTGTGTGTGTGTGTTGGGGGAGAGAGAGAGATTTGTGTGTGTGTGTGTGTGTGTGTGTGTGTGTGTGTGTGTGTGTGTGTGTGTGTGTTAGCCTTCCAATACATCACCCTCTAAAATATGCACCTTACGGACAGACAGTGGCTGAATCGGACAGGGCGAAAGCATGCTTGCGAACTGATACTTCCCCTGCCACCTGCTGACTCGAACAGTGATCAGACTTTAACCTGTAAAGGCCTGCCTTCTATCTGTCCCGGGAAACACTCCCAGCGGAGCGAACATTTGGACAACCTCTACATTCTCGCTTCCTATTGCATACATTCTCGCTTCCTACTGCACTGTCATTTTTATTCTCGTGTTATGCAAAGGGAGAGATTCGAACCCGGAGGAGGGTGGGGTGCTAGGTAGTAGTGGATTGTATTGTATCAGAGAGAGGGAGGGAAGGAAGGAGGGGAGAGAGAGAGAAAAAAGTAATCGGTCTAGTCCACATAGCTGCGTTACGTTCAGTCCCATTCATTATGCCGTGATAACTAAAACTGGAGCCACAGTCCCTCATCGTTCATTATTTCGTCATCGTGATAACGGAAATATTGGGGCAACAGTTCAGTCCCATTCATTATATCTTTGTAAGGGAAACCGCGACAACAGTCCCGTTTATTATATCATTATAATGGAAATCGGGACAACAGTCCCTTTTAACGTATCCTTATGATGGAAATTTGGACACCAGTCCCGTCCAGTATCACGGTAACGCAAACTGGGACAACAGTTAGTCCTGTCCCGTTCATTATATCATTGTAGCGGAAATGGAGACAGTAGTCTGATCTCGTTCATAATGATTATCGTGGTAAGGGAGACCGGGGCAGGAATTCATTGATGTCCATTATGTCATTGTAACTAAAATCTGGTGTCATTGTAACTAAAGTCTAGGCACCAGTCCAGTCCCATTCAGTATATTTTTGTAAGGGAAGTTACGACCACAGTCCAGTCCCGTTCTTTATATCATTATTTATTAGGACAAGACAAAGCCAGCAAATTGTCAGGGTAATCCCCTTTGTCAAGCTACAAAACGACACTTAAACAACAGCTAAACGGTCAAAAACGATGAAAAATGAAGTGAAGAGCTAATCCACTTATCTGTTTTTGGTTGAGCTGTGTTGTTTAAGTAGTTTAGCTTTTCATTTAATTTTTGATCGTTTTCGACCGTTGGGCTGTTGTTTAAGTGTCGTTTTGTAGCTTGACAAAGGGGATTACCTCGAAAATGTGCTGGTTTTGTCTTTTCCTAGCGTTCTTTTGACCCTTTTGTTTTTGGATCTTTTTTAGAACGCCAGCAGTCATTCTTGTTTCAGATTTTTTAAATTTTATTTTTTTATAATCATTGTAGCGGAAATTACAACAACAGACAAGTCCAGCTTTTTATATCGTTATAACTAAAATTGAGACAACAGACAAGTCCCGCTCTTTATATCGTTATAACTAAAACTGAGACAACGGACAAGTCCCGCTCTTTATATCGTTATAACTAAAATTGAGACAACAGACAAGTCCCGCTCTTTATATCGTTGTAACGAAAATTGAGACAACAGACAAGTCCCACTCTTTATATCGTTTTAACGAAAATTGAGACAACTGACCAGTCCCGCTCTTTATATCGTTGTAATGAAAATTGAGACAACTGACCAGTACCGCTCTTTATATCGTTGTAACGGAAACTGCGACCACAGTCCATTCCCGTTCATTATATGACTGTAACGGAAATTGCGACCACGATCCATTCCCGTTCTTTATACCATTGTAACGGAAACTGCGACCACAGTCCATTCCCGTTCTTTATATCATTGTAACGGAAATTGCGACCACGATTCATTCCCGTTTTTTGTATCAATGTAACGGAAATTTCAACCACGATCCATTCCCGTTCATTATATCATTGTAACGGAAACTGCGACCACAGTCCATTCCCGTTCTTTATATCATTGTATCGGAAATTGCGATCACAGAAATTGCGATCACAGTCCATTCCCGTTCTTTATATCATTGTATCGAAAATTGCGATCACAGTCCATTCCCGTTCTTTATATCATTGTATCGAAAATTGCGATCACAGTCCATTCCCGTTCTTTATATCATTGTAACGAAAATTGCGATCACAGTCCATTCCCGTTCTTTATATCATTGTAACGAAAATTGCGATCCTAGTCCATTCCTGTTCTTGATATCATTGTAACGGAAATTGCGATCACAGTCCATTCCCCTTCTTTATATCGCTGTAACGTACATTGGGACAACAGTCCAGCCTTGTTTATTGGGAAAACAGCCCAGTCCCGTTTATTGGGACAACAGTCCAGCAATGTTTATTGGGACAACAGCCCTGTCTCGTTTATTGGGACAACAGTCCAGCCTTGTTTATTGGGACAACAGCCCTGTCCCGTTTATTGGGACAACAGTCCAGCCTTGTCTATTACAAAATGATAGCAGGAAATAGGGGCTACAGTTTCCGCCTGTTCGTTATGCCCACAGAACTTAGGGCGAGTTGTGTCCCATTTATTACGCCGTTGTAACGGAAATAGCGGGAAGCTAACAGGCGTGTTCATCGTTTCGAGATAACGGAAACTGAACTTACAGATTCCCAAGTAGCCGGAGGGGGCAAATGGAGGCTGAAGCTTGCATGTCAAGTTCAACAGCATTGCTTTCATCTTTGATCGATGAAAGATGAAAACAATCCACGCCAAAAATAAAGGCATCTGATTTTGTCTCTGATTGATTGAAGATGAAGGAAGCTGCTTCAGTTTTAAACTTCTGTGTATGCATTGTTTGGTAGTGCAAGTTGTGACGGTCGTTTGTTTGTTTGGTTTGGTTGCTGTTGTTTGTTTGTTTGTGTGTTGTTGTTGTTTTGCTGTTGTTGTTGTGTGTGTGTTTTGTGCGTGTGTGTGTTGCTTTTGTTAACCCTGCCCACCCTTCCCTTCCGCTGTACCCTGTGGAAGTAGGCTTACATGCTGCAGATCCTGTCTCCCCAGTGTTTAGGCTAGGCCTACGTGATCTGTGCGTCTCATAGCAACCGACGGAATCTAAAAATGTGCATGCACTTGTAATAGTGTCTATTCAGTCACATTATGTTGGAGTTGTGTCCTGAGATTACCTAAAGATATCAAAATTGCCAGCTTCGTGTACTAGAGTATCAAAAGTGAAGACATTTTAACGACGAACTCATCTCCGTCTCTGTCTGTCTGTCTGTCTGTCTGTCTGTCTGTCTGTCTGTCTGTCTGTCTGTCTGTCTGTCTGTCTGTCTGTCTGTCTGTCTGTGTGTGCCTGCCTGCCTCTCTCTCTCTAACGACGAACTCCTCTCCGTCTCTTTCCGTCTGTCTGTGTCTGCCTCTCTCTCTCTCTCTCTCTCTCTCTCTCTCTCTCTCTCTCTCTCTCTCTCTCTCTCTCTCTCTCTCTCTCTCTCTCTCTCTCTCTCTCTCTCTCTCTCTCTCTCTCTCTGATAAAGCGGGGGGTATACATTGATATTTGATAATCGGACCTACATCTTGTTATTAGTGTCAGTTCTATGTAACCCTCCCTCCACCCCCTACCCTTTCCCAGCCTCAAAATTCGATTCAGGCATAGTCTAGACATCCGCACAGGACGGGATTTGTGTCAGTAAGTGTTATCACTCCAAAGTCTCAATTTTCATGAGCAGCTTTTGCAACGATATTCCGAGGTTCGTCCATAGCTCCTTACGAACACCAGCCTAGACTCGACACTGTGCTTTTCGGTGGGGTTGCAATCGTGAGATTTCTCTGTGTTCTTCTCCAACACCCAGTCGACGGCTGTGACCCCTACCAATCTGATGGCTTACGCACACAAGATGCCTTAGGAGAGACAGATACTTGACGGTACATGGCGTTACGGTTATGACAATGTCTCCCCGAGGACAGAGACCCAGAACGTTACGTTACATGGCGTTACACCACAACGTTACAGGTTATGACAGTGACACCGGCCGTATCTCCCCGAGGACTGAGACCCAGAATGTTACGTTACAATGTGTTAAACTACAACGTTACAGTTAATGACAATGACCCCGGCCGTGTCTCCCCGAGTACAGAGACCCAGAATGTTACATGGTGTTACACTAAAACGTTAAAAGGTTGTGACAATGACCCCGGCCGTGTCTCCTCGAGTACAGAGACCGAGAATGTTACGTCACTTGGCGTTACACTACAACTTTACAGGTTACGACAGTGACCCCAATCAGTTTGGAGACACTCCCAGGGTACGGTACCGCCACAAGATGCCCCAGGAAAGAGACCTCAGACTGTCACGTTACACGATGTTACATGACGTTACATGGTGTTACACTGCGACATTACAGGTTACGACAGTGACCCCAGTCAGTCAGGAGACGCCCCCAGGGTACGGTATCGCCACAAGATGCCCCAGGAAAGAGACTCCAGTACAAAGGGGGAGATCACTGGAGAGGTCTTCACTCTGACGCTGCTCAAAGAAGGACAACGTCTCGGCATGGGACTTATCGACGGAATGGTGAGTTACACACACACGCACACGTACATTCGCGCGCGCGCACACACACACACGCACGTACGCACGCACAAATACACACACACGTACGCACGCACGCGCACACGCACGCACGCACTCACACACACACACACATACACACGCCCACACACGCACGCACGCACGCACACTCACACACGCGCGCGCGCACGCACACACGCACACACACACACAAACACACACGCGCGCGCGCGCGCACACACACAAACACACACACGCACGCACGCACGCACGTACGCCCACTCGCGTTCATGCACGCACATGCGCACACACACACACACACACACACACACGCGCGCGCGCACGCACACACGCACACACACACACATATACACACACAGCCGTCTGAATTAGATTTCATCCGTTTTCAGTTTGCTATACATGTACTCAGCCACTTCTGCACCTCAGCTACAAAGTCATCTGAAAGAAATGCATTTTGCAAACTATGCAAGCATAAAAATAGCATGCAAACCTGCTCACGAACAAGCAGGTGCATATTTGCCGGTAATAAAAACAAACATACCAAATAGTTTATAATCAAGTATGAAACGCACACAGGTGCATATTTGCCGGTAATAAAAAACATACCAAATAGTGTAGAAATAAGTATAAAAAGCACAATAAAGTTATGTAAAGCAATTTCATGTCTCACACACATACACACACACACACACACACACACACACACACACACACACACACACACACACACACACACACACACACACACACACACTCACACACACACACACACACACACACACACACACACTTAGGCGCGCGCTCATAAACACACACACACACACACACTCACAAACACACACACACACACACACACACACACACACACACACACACACACACACACACACACACACACACACACATACACACAAACATACCAAATAGTGTAAAAACAAGTATAAAAAGCACCATAAAGTTATGTAAAGCAATTTTATCCCTCTCTCCCTGTCCCTCTCTCTCTCTCTCTCTCTCACACACACACACACACACACACACACACACACACACACACACACACACACACACACACACACACACACACACACACACACGGACACGCACCCGCACCTTGACTAAGTTATTCTAATTTCGTCCAGGTGGGATATTTTGACACAACACTTGTCCATAGTGAGAGAAAAACTAATGCAGCGTTTCCACAGTATCTAGTTTACAGTATTTTTAGTCTGCCGAAAACTCTGATTCCGTCACACAATCCTTTGCACGTGAGAGTACAGCCGAAGGTGAACACAGGCCAACAAAGCACTGCAGTTACGGTGACTGCAAGAGCGACTCACGCCACAAAGACAAAGATTACGTCAAAGATGCAACTTTCCTTTGGTTCATTTCACGCGCAGAGTTCTCACCCACGGCTTCTTTACCCGCTCGCTTGTACACCCGGATAAGTTGCTAGTCATGTGACCTCCGATTCTGACGTATGTGAAGTTGACCTGGATATTCAAATGAGCTTTTGAACGCTGCGGTCATACTGAATATGCAAATGAGCTTTATAAACTTGCGGTCATACTGGATATGCAAATGAGCTTTCTAAACGCTGTGGTCATACTGGATATGCAAATGAGCTTTCTAAACGCTACAGTCATACTGAATATGCAAATGAGCTTTATAAACGTTGCGGTCATATTGAATATGTAAATGAGCTTATTAAATGCTACAGTCACTCTGGATATGCGAATGAGTTTTCTAAACGCTGCTGTCATACTGGATATGCAGATGTGCTATAGTGCTAAACCTGGGACTCATACTGGATATGTAGATGTGGTTTAGTGCTAAACGTGGGACTCATATTGGATATGCAGATGTGGTTTAGTGCTAAACCTGGGACTCATACTGGATATGTAGATGTGGTTTAGTGCTAAACGTGGGACTCATATTGGATATGCAGATGTGGTTTAGTGCTAAACCTGGGACTCATACTGGATATGCAGATGTGGTTTAGTGCTAAACGTGGGACTCATATTGGATATGCAGATGTGGTTTAGTGCTAAACGTGGGACTCATATTGGATATGCAGATGTGGTTTAGTGCTAAACGTGGAACTCATATTGGATATGCAGATGTGGTTTAGTGCTAAACGTGGGACTCATACTGGATATGCAGATGTGGTTTAGTGCTAAACGTGGGACTCATATTGGATATGCAGATGTGGTTTAGTGCTAAACGTGGGACTTATACTGGATATGCAGATGTGGTTTAGTGCTAAACGTGGGACTCATACTGGATATGCAGATGTGCTTCAGTGCCGAACGCTGCGCACACAACACAGCCAGGATGTGGCTCCTATACATACTGAGTTCGCATCCACTCTGAATCACACGCTCCTGGAAACAGCTCCTATACATACTGAGTTCGCATCCACTCTGAATCACACGCTCCTGGAAACAGCTCCTATACATACTGAGTTTGCATCCACTCTGAATCACACGCTCCTGGAAACAGCTCCTATACATACTGAGTCTGCGTCCACTTTGAAGGACACGCTCTTGGAAACAGCTCCTATACATACTGAGTTCGCATCCACTCTGAATCACACGCTCCTGGAAACAGCTCCTATATGTACTGAGTTCGCATCCACTCTGAATCACACGCTCCTGGA
>OY757541.1:5469973-5496501 GCA_963584105.1 Alviniconcha strummeri
CTCTTTCACACATACACACACACACACACACACACACACACACACACACACACACACACACACACACACACACACACACACACACACATTATTGATATTTACAGGGCTCGTGATGAGGCTTCCGTTTGATTCCTCTTTAACCCTTTCACTGCCAGGATGTGATTTGAAAATAACCAATAAAATTTGTGAATTTAGAAATTCTTAAGCATTTTCTTTTTCTTTTTGGCATTAGTCTGTGAAAGGACTTCCATCAAAAGGAACAGTACTGAAAATGGTTTGTTACAGGACGGGAAAATATAATGTTTGCACATGTCGCGCGCATTTTTCAGCCCATGAAATTTTACAGGCTTGGGCAATGAAAGGGTTAAGATTGCAAGTACGACCCGTGAACCACGATGATGTTGATCCATCACAAGCTCAGTGTAGACTCTCTCTCTCTCTCTCTCTCTCTCTCTCTCTCTCTCTCTCTCTCTCTCTCTCTCTCTCTCTCTCTCTCTCTATATATATATATAATATATTCCAGCGTCTGCAGTGTTGAAACGATGAACAGATGCAGGTTAACTGAGTCTAATCCATCAATCTCACCAACGCCACGCGCACACATCGGCCATATTTGTCAGAATAATTATCTCCCTAGGCGACATTCGCCCTGATATAACCGCAATGGTTGACTGGGCTTAAAACACCAGGTTACTTACTTACATTGGCGACAGGTCTTGCCAACTCGGCGAAACTAGAGTCGTTACATTTTTGTATAAAAAGTCCGGTTCTTTTGAACCTTTTATGTGTTTGGATCTGGTTTTAAGATGCCAGCAGTCATTCTTGTTTTTTTGTTTTTTTGTTAAACCGTCGTGTTCAGTTCAGGAACTGAACAGTCGATGTGTGTGTGTGTGTGTGTGTGTGTGTGTGTGTGTGTGTGTGTGTGTGTGTGTGTGTGTGTGTGTGTGTTATAAAACAATTCAAACCACAGGTTGGGTAGCCTGAGTGGGTGGGCTAGGTCATCACAGCCGATCAGTTTAGAAATTAGGTCTCAGACTTGTTCTGCAGTCATCCAGCCAGCCAGTCAGTCAGCCAGCCGGCCAGTCAGTCAATTAGTCAGTCAGTCAGTCAGTCAGTCAGTCAAACATTCTGCCAGTCAGTCAATCAATCAGCCAGTGAGTAAGTCAGTCAGCCAGGCAGCCAGTCAGTCAGTCAGCCAGCCAGTCAGCCAGCCATCAGTCAGCCAGTCAGTCAGTCAGTCAGTCAGTCAGTCAGTCAGTCAACCAGTCAGCCAGTGGCCCAGCAAACCAGTCAGTGAGCATAGGTCAGGCATACAGTCAGTCTGTGAGCCAGTCAGTCAGTCAGCCAGCCAGTCAGTCAGTCAGTTAGCCAGTCAGTCAACCAGTCAGTCCACCAGTGAGCCAGTGGGTCAGCAAACCAGTCAGCGAGCGTCAGTCAGGCATTGAGTTAGTCTGTGAGCCAGTCAGTCAGTTAGTCCGTCAATCAATCAGTCGTTACGAACGTGAACAATCCAACATGCCCACACTACTTTTGTCGGAAAAGGTCTAACGGCCAAAAGTCAGCCTACGGAAGCGCACAGATGACGCATAAGAAAGCATGATGTAAGTGTATAAACTAGGACTATGTCAGGTCGTGCTTACCACTAAACAAGGAAGAAGAATGGCACGAGGCTAACGCACTGCACACCCTACGGCCATAGGTGCTTGCATTGAAAACCGCAACCATAGAAACTACATCATCAATCCACACACACACACACACACACACACACACACACACACACACACACACACACACACACACACACACACACACACACACACACACACAGGGGGGCAGGGTGCACATGATCTTAAAAAAAAAGAGACTAAATCTCAGAAAAAGGACAAGCGTGAGACAGAATTTTAACAGCTGAATTGCAAGAGCGACGAAAGGTATGTACTGAGACTGATTTTGAAAGAAGAAAGGGTCGCACAGTGTCTGACACAGTCAGGCAAAGACCCAAGGACAAAACTCGACCGAGCGTTACGACTATAAAGAACCTGTGGGAATTTTACGTGACTGTGTGCCAGCGAAACAGAAACAGAGACGTAAACCGGAAACTGTGAGTAAAATGCAAGTAGCATGCAGCGGGGAATACCACCTGCGCTTGGAATAGCATTGACCTTATCTATTACATGCACTCGTACCAATGGCGGCTGCACCCGACAGCTACATGCTATAGCATGACCGTGTTTGGAAACACGGAACTTCGCGCTAAGCCTACTATGCTGTCTTCGTCACAACTGCAGTATCGACTGCTCATCCAGCGCGTGCGACAAAATGCTGTTGAGCACGCAGTGTTGAAATACACGTGGGTGTCAGGAAGTATTTCTCATCTGTCGCTTGCTGGGTACCTCCGGAGAAAGGACGTGCGTGCTTCAGGAGTTGAGGCAGCTAAAGTTTCTCCCAGTCCAACCGTTTGCTAGGTACATACAAAGAAAGGACGTACGTGATTCAGGAGTCCAGGCAGCTAAAGTTTCTCCCAGTCCAACCGCTTGCTAGGTACCTACAAATGAAGGACGTGCGTGCTTCAGGAGTCGAGGCAGCTGCACTTTCTCCCAGTCTAACCGCTTGCTAGGTACCTCCGGAGAAAGGACGTGCGTTTGCCAGCCGAAGTTTCTCCCAGTCCAACAGCAGCATGAGCCGCAACGCTGTAAGCGGAGCAACAGTCCGGCGGAAGACCCTGCTTGTTCTGATGGCTCACGTCGTTCAAATGACGCGTGTGTGTGTGCTGGCTCGTCCCCTGCTGCCGCCACCTACCCGTCCGTCGGCAGCGGCCAGGTTCGAGTGCTGGAGCACGCCGGATGACCTGTCGCCGTTCAGCCGTGTGATGAAGCCGTGCTTTCCCCTGCAGCCTGGCGCTGACGCCATGTGCCGTTGCAACGACATCGTCCAGGACTGCTCCTCCAATTCCGGAAAGCTCAGCTTCGTGCCGCGGGTCAGGCTGGGTGCTGGGGGCGTGCAGGTCCTCAACTTCTCCAGCAACAACGTGTTGAGGGTCGACGACGCCAGCTTCTTCGCCAACGTATCTCGCGACCCGGTGTGGCTCGTGGACCTTTACAACAACAACATGACCTTCTTGGCCCCAGGGGTCTTCGCGAGCTTCAACAACCTCACCACGCTGCTGGTGGGCGGCAACAGGCTGAGCTACGAGGCTTTGCGGCTGGCCGTCTTCAGCGTGCCCACTCTGAAGAAAATGGACATCAAGTGTGGCGGGCTGGGGATCATGCCTTCCGGCTATTTCAACCGGACCTCTGCGGTTCACCTGGAAGACCTGGACATGAGCTGGAATAAGATGAGGTCGCTTGACATGGCTGTTCTGCAGCCTCTGGTGAGTCTCCGAAGACTGACACTGTGGCACAACAAGCTGTACAACCTCGACACCGCCTTCCTACCGTCTCTGCACTACATGAGCTTTCACAAGAACGGTATCCCGGACTTCCCGCGAACGTGCCAAGACGGCGCGAACAAGTCGCTGTTTCCCAACCTGAAAGTTCTGGACTTGAATTTTAACTTGATCTCCGCACTCTCTGACCCCATCTGCCTTCCCAGACTGCAAGTGCTGAACCTCCAATACAACCGAATACAACACTTCTACTCCAACATGTTTTCAGAGTTGAGATTTCCCGTGCTGAAAAAACTGGAACTTAACCAGATGGAAAGTATGATTCGTCACATGGATGGGTACACTTTCAACAACTCCTTGTTGGACTACATCTCATTCAGCCAGAACAACCTGGACTTCTCCAGTACTACAGTGTCCGAGGACGTCTTCGCTGGATGCGACATGGTTAAGGTCGTGTTCCTCAACTCTAACAATTTCGAGACGATTTCTGCGGGTAAATTCCAACGTCTTTTTCGGCCGACGCCGAGACTTCGCTCGCTGTACCTGGCCAACTCGCAGATCGCAGTCGTGCACAGAGAGACCTTCAGATACATTTCGAACCTGGGGAGCTTGGATCTCAACCACAACGCGCTGATGTCACTCCCTGATGGCATGTTTGACGACCTGAGGAAACTGAGAAACCTCAGCATACAAAACAACCGTCTGACCAGCATCTCTAGTGACACCTTCGGCCCTGAGACAAGAGCAAGGTAAGCTGACGTGGTGTCAATGTGTACTTTCGCAGTGTTGTCAAGGATTGAAGCTACCATGGTGTCAATGTGTACTTTCGCAATGTTGTCAAGGATTGAACCTACCATGGTGTCAATGTGCGTTTTAGCAATGTAGTCAAGAATTGAAGTTGGCATGATGTCAGTATGTGTGTACTCTTGCAATGTAATCAAGGATTGAAGCAGGCATGGTGTCAGTGTGTGCTTTTTCGATTTAGTCAAGGATTCAGACTACCGTGGTGTCATTGTGTGCTTTTACAATGTAGTCAAGAACTGAGGCTAACATGGTGTCAGTGTGTGCAATGTAGTCAAAGATTCAAGCTAGTATGGTGTCAGTGTGTGCTTTTGCAATGTAGTCAAGAATTGAAGCTGGAATGGTGTCAGCGTGTACTTTTGCAACGTAGTCAAGGTTGAATGGGCGTTGAATATTCTCTCTCTCTCTTTATTTCTCTGCCCCCTTCTCATTATTCCCCATCAGACTATATTTGACCTTTGTTGTACCTCCGCGCTTCCTTCTTGTGGCTTGCAAAGCTGTCCTTTAAGTGGTAGGTTAGTTGGATCTTCCCTGTGCGTTTTTAGCCTGCTGATTTTATCTGTTGCATGTTTTATTTTGCATCTGTTTATAAGCGTCCCTTAGCGCTATGGAAATATCCACTCTTATAATACTGATGATGACGATGACAGATTGCACAGTCTGGACCTGAGTGGCAACCCTTTTGAGTGTTCCTGTGGAATCCTGTGGTTCCAGAACTGGCTGAGAACGCAACCCCAGCTCTTCATAGATAGAGAACACCTGGGATACAACTGTAACAATCTCCGCAACACCACTGTGCGTGGCTTCTTCATCAACAAACAGGTACCTTTCCCGCATCAGACTAGTGCTACTGCTCCTGCTATTGGTGAAGAAGAAGATGATGATGAAGAAGAAGAAGAAGAAGAAGAAGAAGAAGAAGAAGAAGAAGAAGAAGAAGAAGAAGAAGAAGAAGAAGAGACAGCAGCTACAAAAAAATAATAATAATAATAACGACCAGGAAAAGAAGAAAATTTTTTTCCTCCTGACATGCATTTTATGATTTGGATACTGATAATAATGGATATTTCTGGGGTCCAATCTCATGAGCTTAAGGCGTTTACATAACATCTAGGATTAAGGGGGAAGGGGGGGGGCATGGAATAACATTCATACAACAACACTATCAATCATACCATACAAACACTCTAAGTAATTCAGAATCAAAGCCACGCACTGTGTACATAATACATTTACGGGCGGGAACAGCTTGGCGCCTCTGACTGAAAAAACAGGTTGAACACACAGACAGTAGTATCCAGGTAAGGCGACCAGAATTTCCCGCAAGGCACAATGAAGGGCAAACACACACACACACACACACACACACACACACACACACACACACACACACACACACACACACACACACACACACACACACGACACCAGAACAACAACAACAACAACAATACAAACTACCAACCAACCAAACACACACACACAACAACAACAACAACAACAACAATAAAAACCACCAACCAACCAACCAAACACACACACACACACACACACACACACACACACACACACACACACACACACACTCACACACACACACACCACCACCACCACCACCACCACCAACAACAACAACAACAACAACAACAACAACAACAGTATTGTGCTGGGTGTGGCAAAGATGGGTGGTGGTAGTGGTGTTGGGGTGGGGGGTGGAGGGAGGGAGTGGACTACACACCCACAATCCTAAATCACTCGGATTTGACATCCCGCATTACCGGCTTCTAACCCGACCCTTTCTAGTCCGGTCCGGCCAGTCCCAGTTCCGGACTTGAACTTGTGTCCGTCCGTGTCTCTAGGCCTGTATCCTGACTCGCCTCGCCGCCAACGACATCATCATCGTCGTCAGCATCATCTTCAGCCTCTTCATCCTCTTCACTGTCGTCTACGGCTACCGCTGGCCTCTACGACTCTGGCTTTACGAAGTCTGCAGAGGGCGCCACGAGAGGAGGAGACGTCAGGCGGAGCGGCAGTTACGTCAGTATCGTTACGACGTCTTTCTGGCCTACGCGGAAGAGGACATGGACTGGGTGCAGCAGGAGCTGCTCCCGGTGCTGGAAGAGGACTGGCGGCTGAGGGTCTGCGTCCACCAGCGGGACTTCGTGCCGGGCAAGCACATCGTGGACAACATCTCCGACTGCGTCGGCGACAGCGACCGCATCCTCACGGTCTTCTCGCCACACTTCGCCCGCAGCCAGTGGTGCCAGTTCGAGCTGAAGCTGTGCCAGACGTGCGCGATGGACCGAGACGACGTCATGGTGGTGGTGAAGCTGCAGGACACGGAGGCGCGGACCATGACGGGCGCCATGCTGGCCGTGATGCTGACCACCACCTACATCGAGTGGGAGGATGAACCTCGCGCCAGAGCCTCGTTCTGGGGCCGACTCAAGCACGCGCTGAATGACGTCATTGAAATTCGACGCTGACTCAGTATGTATTGTATGCGAGCTATTTCTACTCGCATGTCCTTCAAAGTGGACGCAGATTCAGTATGCCTAGGAGCTGTTTCCAAGAGCGTGTCCTTCAAAGTGGACGCAGACTCAGTATGTATAGGAGCTGTTTCCAAGAGCGTGTCCTTCAAAGTGGACGCCGACTCAGTATGTCTAGGAGCTGTTTCCAGGAGCGTGTGATTCAGAGTGGATGCGAACTCAGTATGTATAGGAGCCACATTCTGGCCGTGTTGTGTGCGCAGCGTTCGGCACTGAAGCACATCTACATATTCAGTATGAGTCCCACGTTAGCACTAAAGCACATCTGCATATCCAGTATGAGTCCCACGTTTAGCACTAAAGCACATCTGCACATCCAGTATGAGTGCCACGTTTAGCACTAAAGCACATCTGCACATCCAGTATGAGTGCCACGTTTAGCACTAAAGTACATCTGCATATCCAGTATGACAGCAGCGTTTAGAAAACTCATTCGCATATCCAGAATGACTGTGGCGTTTAATAAGCTCATTTGCATATTCAACATAACCGCAACGTTTATAAAGCTCATTTGCATATTTAGTATGACTGTAGCGTTTAGAAAGCTCATTTGCATATCCAGTATGATCACAGCGTTTAGAAAGCTCATTTGTATATCCAATATGACCGCAACGTTTATAAAGCTCATCTGCATATTCAGTATGACCGCAGCGTTCGAAAGCTCATTTGAATATCCAGGTCAACTTCACATACGTCAGAATCGGAGGTCACATGACTAGCAACTTATCCGGGTGTACAAGCGAGCGGTTATAGAAGCCGTGAGTGAGAACTCTGCGCGTGAAATGAACCGAAGGAAAGTTGCATCTTTGAAATTGCTTTACATAACTTTATTGTGCTTTTTATACTTATTTCTACACTATTTGGTATGTTTTTTATTACCGGCAAATATGCACCTGTGTGCTTTTCATACTTGATTTTAAACTATTTGGTATGTTTGTTTTTATTACCGGCAAATATGAACCTGCTTGTTCTTGAGCAGGTTTGCATGCTATTTTTATGCTTGCATAGTTTGTAAAATGCATTTCTTTCAGATGACTTTGTAGCTGAGATGCAGAAGTGGCTGAGTACATGTATAGCAAACTGAAAACGGATGAAATCTAATTCAGACGGCTCTGTGTGTATATGTGTGTGTGCGTGCGTGTGTGTGCGCGAGCGCGCGCGCGTGTGTGTGTGCGCATGTGCGTGCATGAACGCGAGTGGGCGTGCGTGCGTGCGTGCGTGTGTGTGTGTGTGCGTGTGTGCGTGCGCGCGCGCGCGCGCGTGTGTTTGTGTGTGTGTGCGTGTGTGCACGCGCGCGCGTGTGTGAGTGTGCGTGCGTGCGTGTGTGGGCGTGTGTATGTGTGTGTGTGTGTGCGTGCGTGCGTGTGCGCGTGCGTGCGTGCGTGTGTGTGCATGCGTACTTGCGTGTGTGTGTGTGTGTGTGTGCGCGCGCGCGAATGCACGTGTGCGTGTGTGTGTAACTCACCATTCCGTCGATGAGTCCCATGCCGAGACGTTGTCCTTCTTTGAGCAGCGTCAGAGTGAAGACCTCTCCAGTGATCTCCCCCTTTGTACTGGAGTCTCTTTCCTGGGGCATCTTGTGGCGGTACCGTACCCTGGGGGCGTCTCCAGACTGACTGGGGTCACTGTCGTAACCTGTAACGTCGCAGTAACATCATGTAACGCCATGTAACGTAACAGTCTGAGTCTGTCGTAACCTGTAACGTTGTAGTGTAACACCATGTAACGTTATGTAACATAATGTAACGTAACATTCTGAGGTCTCTCTCCTGGGGCATCTTGTGGCGGTACCGTACCTTGGGAGAGTCTCCAGACTGACTGTCACTGTCACAACCTGTAACGTTGTAGTGTAACGCCATGTAACGTAATATTCTGGGTCTCTATACCCGGGGAGACACGGCCGGGATCATTGTCACAACGTGTAACGTCGTAGTGTAACACCATGTAACATTCTGGGTCTCTGTGCTCGGGAAGACACGGCCGGGGTCATTGTCATAAACTGTAACGTTGTAGTGTAACACATTGTAACGTAACATTCTGGGTCTCTGTGCTCAGGAAGACACGGCCTAGGTAACTGTCATAACCTGTAACGTTGTAGTGTAACGCCATGTAACGTAATGTTCTGAGTATGTGTCCTCGGGGAGACATTGTCATAACCTTAACGCCATGTACCGTCAAGTATCTGTCTCTCCTAAGGCATCTTGTGTGCGTAAGCCATCAGATTGGTAGGGGTCACAGACGTCGACTGGGTGTTGGAGAAGAACATGGAGAAATCTCACGATTGCAACCCCACAGAAAAGCACAGTGTCGAGTCTAGGCTGGTGTTCGTAAGGAGCTATGGACGAACCTCGGAATATCGTTGCAAAAGCTGCTCATGAAAATTGAGACTTTGGAGTGATAACACTTACTGACACAAATCCCGTCCTGTGCGGATGTCTAGACTATGCCTGAATCGAATTTTGAGGCTGGGAAAGGGTAGGGGGTGGAGGGAGGGTTACATAGAACTGACACTAATAACAAGATGTAGGTCCGATTATCAAATATCAATGTATACCCCCCGCTTTATCAGAGAGAGAGAGAGAGAGAGAGAGAGAGAGAGAGAGAGAGAGAGAGAGAGAGAGAGAGGGGCAGACACAGACAGACAGACAGACGGAAAGAGACGGAGAGGAGTTCGTCGTTAGAGAGAGAGAGAGACAGGCAGGCAGACACAGACAGACAGACAGACAGAGACGGAGAGGAGTTCGTCGTTAAAATGTCTTCACTTTTGATACGCTAGTACACGAAGCTGGCAATTTTGATATCTTTAGGTAATCTCAGGACACAACTCCAACATAATGTGACTGAATAGACACTATTACAAGAGCATGCACATTTTTAGATTCCGTCGGTTGCTATGAGACGCACAGATCACGTAGGCCTAGCCTAAACACTGGGGAGACAGGGTCTGCAGCATGTAAGCCTACTTCCGCCAGGATACCGTTCGAGTGGCCTTGACCTCACGTCAGCGTTTCACTGACCTTGGACAGGGTACAGCGGAAGGGAAGGGTGGGCAGGGTTAACAAAAGCAACACACATACGCACAAAACACACACACAACAACAACAGCAAAACAACAACAACACACAAACAAACAAACAACAGCAACCAAACCAAACAAACAAACGACCGTCACAACTTGCACTACCAAACAATGCATACACAGAAGTTTAAAACTGAAGCAGCTTCCTTCATCTTCAATCAACCAGAGACAAAATCAGATGCCTTTATTTTTGGCGTGGATTGTTTTCATCTTTCATCGATCAAAGATGAAAGCAATGCTGTTGAACTTGACATGCAAGCTTCAGCCTCCATTTGCCCCCTCCGGCTACTTGGGAATCTGTAAGTTCAGTTTCCGTTATCTCGAAACGATGAACACGCCTGTTAGCTTCCCGCTATTTCCGTTACAACGGCGTAATAAATGGGACACAACTCGCCCTAAGTTCTGTGGACATAACGAACAGGCGGAAACTGTAGCCCCTATTTCCTGCTATCATTTTGTAATAGACAAGGCTGGACTGTTGTCCCAATAAACGGGACAGGGCTGTTGTCCCAATAAACAAGGCTGGACTGTTGTCCCAATAAACGGGACAGGGCTGTTGTCCCAATAAACATTGCTGGACTGTTGTCCCAATAAACGGGACTGGGCTGTTTTCCCAATAAACAAGGCCTGACTGTTGTCCCAATGTACGTTACAGCGATATAAAGAAGGGGAATGGACTGTGATCGCAATTTCCGTTACAATGATATAACGAACGGGAATGGATCGTGGTCGCAATTTCCGTTACAATGATATAAAGAACGGGAATGGACTGTGATCGCAATTTTCGATACAATGATATAAAGAACGGGAATGGACTGTGATCGCAATTTCCGTTACAATGATATAAAGAACGGGAATGGACTGTTTTCGCAATTTCCGTTAGAATGATATAACGAACGCGAATGGATCGTGGTCGCAATTTCCGTTACAATGATATAAAGAACGGGAATGGACTGTGATCGCAATTTTCGTTACAATGATATAAAGAACGGGAATGGACTGTGATCGCAATTTCCGTTACAATGATATAATGAACGGGAATGGATCGTGGTTGAAATTTCCGTTACATTGATACAAAAAACGGGAATGGATCGTGGTCGCAATTTCCGTTACAATGATATAAAGAACGGGAATGGATTGTGGTCGCAGTTTCCGTTACAATGATATAAAGAACGGGAATGGATCGTGGTCGCAATTTCCGTTACAGTCATATAATGAACGGGAATGGACTGTGGTCGCAGTTTCCGTTACAACGATATAAAGAGCGGTACTGGTCAGTTGTCTCAATTTTCATTACAACGATATAAAGAGCGGGACTGGTCAGTTGTCTCAATTTTCGTTACAACGATATAAAGAGCGGGACTGGTCAGTTGTCTCAATTTTCGTTACAACGATATAAAGAGCGGGATTTGTCTGTTGTCTCAATTTTCGTTACAACGATATAAAGAGCGGGACTTGTCTGTTGTCTTAATTTTCGTTACAAGGATATAAAGAGCGGGACTTGTCTGTTGTCTCAATTTTCGTTACAACGATATAAAGAGCGGGACTTGTCTGTTGTCTCAATTTTCGTTACAACGATATAAAGAGCGGGACTTGTCTGTTGTCTCAATTTTCGTTATAACGATATAAAGAGCGGGACTTGTCTGTTGTCTCAATTTTAGTTACAACGATATAAAGAGCGGGACTTGTCTGTTGTCTCAATTTTAGTTATAACGATATAAAGAGCGGGACTTGTCTGTTGTCTCAATTTTAGATATAACGATATAAAGAGCGGGACTTGTCTGCTGTTGTAATTTCCGCTACAGTGATTATAAAAAAATAAAATTTAAAAACATCTGAAACAAGAATGACTGCTGGCGTTCTAAAAAAAGATCCAAAAACAAAAGGGTCAAAAGAACGCTAGGACAAGACAAAACCAGCACATTTTCGAGGTAATCCCCTTTGTCAAGCTACAAAACGACACTTAAACAACAGCCCAACGGTCAAAAACGATCAAAAATTAAATGAAAAGCTAAACTACTTAAACAACACAGCTCAACCAAAAACAGATAAGTAGATTAGCTCTTCACTTCATTTTTCATCGTTTTTGACCGTTTAGCTGTTGTTTAAGTGTCGTTTTGTAGCTTGACAAAGGGGATTACCCTGACAATTTGCTGGCTTTGTCTTGTCCTAATAAATAATGATATAAAGAACGGGACTGGACTGTGGTCGTAACTTCCCTTACAAAAATATACTGAATGGGACTGGACTGGTGCCTAGATTTTAGTTACAATGACACCAGATTTTAGTTACAATGACATAATGGACATCAATGAATTCCTGCCCCGGTCTCCCTTACCACGATAATCATTATGAACGAGATCAGACTACTGTCTCCATTTCCGCTACAATGATATAATGAACGGGACAGGACTAACTGTTGTCCCAGTTTGCGTTACCGTGATACTGGACGGGACTGGTGTCCACATTTCCATCATAACGATACGTTAAAAGGGACTGTTGTCCCGATTTCCATTATAATGATATAATAAACGGGGCTGTTGTCGCGGTTTCCCTTACAAAGATATAATGAATGGGACTGAACTGTTGCCCCAATATTTCCGTTATCACGATGACGAAATAATGAACGATGAGGGACTGTGGCTCCAGTTTGAGTTATCACGGCATAATGAATGGGACTGAACGTAACGCAGCTATGTGGACTAGAACGGATTACTTTTTTCTCTCTATCCCCTCCTTCCTTCCCCCCTCTCTCTGATACAATACACTCCACTACTATCTAGCACCCACCCTCCCCCGGGTTCGGATCTCCCAACTGCATAACACGAGAATAAAAACACACTCGTACGCACACATTCACACACACACACACACACACACACACACACACACACACACACACACACACACACACACACACACGTACACACACGCACACGCGCGCACGCACACAGACAGACAGACAGACACCACACACACACACACGCACACGCACACACACACACACACACACACACACGCGCGCGCGCGCGAGAGAAAAAACACCAAAGCACCACATTACATAACAAGCAGTTACTGAAGGCATACATGCACTAAAGAACTAGCAAAACGCACGAAATAACAAGCAACAACAATCAACCTGTTGTAGCGAGCCTATCGAAACAACCAACCATAAAACACGCGTATTACAAAAAATATCGAACCACGAAACAAGAATCAACCAGAAATATCACCGCAGACGCAGCCAATGAAAAACGAGCAAGAAATCCGAACGCGCTTGCTCCGAAAGGCCCGGTCACCGAACGCGCCAATCAGAGACTTGCATGCAACTGGGAACTAGCCAATCACGACATGCGTAACATGCACCTTACCGTGTGCTTTAGTGATGTGTCAAGGGCGCGAATATCCCAGCCTGCAAAACAAGCGTGCCTGATGGTCAGCACATTTCGCAACAACAATGACGACAACGAAGACAGTAACATGGGCGCAACTGGTCAGGCTGGAGGCCTGAATCCTGTTTTTTTAGTAAGTAAGTAAACAAGGTGCGTCTACAGAAACCGTAAGGCGTATTAGGGACGGAGAGAAGGGGGGAAAGGGTTATGGAGGTGGGGGAAGAGGGAGATTATATACCTATCGCTACACTGTCACCACCACAATGACTTCTGCATTAAGATAGGCAGCGATGAGAGCCATTTTAATGTTTCAATCATTGTGAGGGACAAAGTCACAGGACAGTGTCTACAGACCACAATTTTTGAAGAGAAAGAAGAGCCGAAGCGGATTTGAACCGAGGTCCCTCTGTTTACCAGCCTAACACCTTATCGCTAGGCCAAACCGGCTCACATTCGCACATTCGCCCAGCAATTGAATAGGTTTTTCTTTCTTTTTTCCTCTCCCACGTGGTCATTTCCCCCCTCAACCCCGGAAAAGGGCATTGCCCTTTCGACCCCCAAAGAGGTCCCGCCCTCTCAGCACCCCCCCACACCCTCCCCGTCCCCCAAAGTGCTGCCCCCTCAACTTCCATAAAATGTATCTCCCTCCCTCCCTCCCATTTCAGTTTCATCGCCTACCTCAAACTTCGCTTCGTGTTTCGAAACAGTACTTCCAAACAAATATTCGGACACTTCTTCCAAGGAAAGCGAGAAGCAACAGAGATAACACCGCAACTAAACGTTTACCCTATTGGTCTAAAGTCGGCTGCCTAGTCTTGACCGAAGAGTGGGGCTAGACAAAAAATCAAAACAAACAAACAAACAAAACAAAGACGACAACTATTAGCAGGCCCAAACGTAGTCTGAAACTATTTGGAAGCAATCATCCACCATTACTAGAATCAAAACGACAGGGAAAAAGAAAAAAGACAAAAAAAAGACATACACGTGTAGGTGCACATATTTACTGTTAGCACTTTTTGTGTCTAAGTTACCCGCCAGGTAGTGGCAGCCAAGCCCGTACGGTACCATTGGTGTGTGTAAATACCAACGGTTTTGCCCGTTTTCCACGTCGCGATGCTTAGCCGTTTCTGCATGTTTTGTTTTGAACCAAGCGTGACAATAAAGTTCATTCTTTACTCTTTTAAATGAGTGTTGTGTCATTTGGGATGGATGTCTGTCGAAACCAATATAAACGAGAGAATGAGGCATGCTTTTTACCGACTTTCGCCATTTGTCCGACGCGCCGCGCGTACCGAGATTGAAACAGGTTTCACACACTCGCCTTTGTCAGCGAGCATTGAGAAGTACACACACAGCACACGGCTATATTTAGCATCAGATTGAAGGTAAATGAATCCCGGTTTTAACAGTGTGTGGGGCAATTTGATTTACAGAAATATTTTAATGCATGAAGCATATATGCCAAAAACATGACGATTTTTGCCAGATTCTGACAAAAATATTGACAACAGCAGCATAGTTCCGCATAAAAAAATGAAGCTTAAGACGTACCCGTTGGAATGAGGTATTAGGTTAATGTATTCAAGCTGTGTCGTCTTCAATTCAGCCAATCAAAACGAGCAACCCGTCAGAGCGATTTGCGGGAAACTCGAACAACATGGAGTGTTCCAACGCAGCTGCCGAGCGGCACATTTTGCAAAGTTTTCGCGATGAAATAGGTAAGTTTACTTGGACTTGGCATTTTAATTATGTTAAATTACCTTTTATTACAGGAACAGGAGATTAGTTTTTTGCTGCATTTAGGTGATGTTGGGATGCAAAGTACCGGTAGCATGACTGTTATTGATCGATTCTTGCCAAACCGGAAGTGAATTTGTACTCACTAATTTTGGTTCAATCCTTCAAAAGTAGACGTTGTTTGGTGTTATTGTGATTATGATGAAAAACCTTTCGGTTTTATTATTGTATTCTATTTTTTTAACGTAATATTTCACCCTCTAAAGCGTCAAAATGATCGTTCCGTCTTGCGTGTGTAAATTCAAGGGAAGTAACTCTTCCCACAGTCTGTCTCTCTCTTTCTCTCAAAATCAAATAATGATGCATAAATCGTCTTTTCTTGCTAAAGTAGTTTGAATTAGCGAATGGATAAATTTTATCATATTTGTATATTTGTGTAAATTGTAGCCAATGTTAAGAAAGCTGAGTAAACTTGAATAAAAAAAAAAAAATTGGGAGGGACTGACAAAAGTTCTACAACCTTTTTACTATTTTAGATCCCATTTGATGTTGCAGAATGTGTTTTTTGCTCTCTGTGTCTGATACAAGTTTTTGCAATCAAATTATACATCTTGCTTCATATTCCAACTCATTTATTTTACTTTTTTTTTTAGCAAGTTTGGGTTTGTCCAGGAGATCATTGAATTTGATAAGGGGGGAGGGGGTGTCAAACTTGAAGTCATTATCATTTAATACATATTAACACTTCTTACAGTTACAGTCAGAACTTGCACAGATTCATTATACATTATTCAGTGGCAAGTACTCTCTTTCACTTTCAAACCAGCAGGCAACACTTTTTGGAGTTTCAGCTTCAATCAACCAAGAAAGCAAGCCTTGAGAATGCTGCTGCAAAAGCCAGACTGCAAGAATCTCAGATCGAGTGCGCAAAAGGAAGTGCTGCACTTCGCAAAGCAGAAACTAGACTGCAGTATTACATGAAGCAGGGTGACAAGAAGAAGTTGAAGCGCAGGGAGGAGAAACTTGCTGAGAAGGTGGCTGAGCTGAAACTGGCTACTCAATTAGCTGAGACTCGCCGAACAGAAAAAAAAGAACTCAGTAGAAAACTGCATGTCCTGCAGATCTGCCTTAATGATGTGAAACGCCGCTTGAAGCTAGCTCTTGGTCGGTGTCAACAGCTGAAACAACCGCACCCAGACCCACAGCCAGAAGTACCAAACCCAGATGAATTCCCTATCCTGAGACTGAAAGATGACAAAGGTCACTTCAAGTCTGAAGCAGTCACCTGTGTCATGATGCTCGTTGGGGAATGTGAAGTTGCTCCTAGTAGATGTGGGGCAGTGATACAAGCTGTAGCTAGCCATGTGTTTCATGCCACTGTTCCAGATTCAGATCTGCCCTCTACACGCTCTGCTCTTCGTTTTGCAGACAGAGGGCATGTTCTATCAAAAATGCAGCTGTCTGAGGCCCTGCTTGAGGGAGATGCATGGGACCTGCACTTAGATGGCACCTCTAGATCTGGTAAAAAATATGTCGGCCACCAAATGAACATTGACGGCCATGTCTTTAGTGCAGGCTTCACTCCAGCAAGTGTGGAAAATACAACAACCCTTGTTGACATGAGCTTCACAATGCTGCAGGAGCTGTCAGAAGTTGGTGGTCAGGACGATGCCCAGCAGAACTTTGTGGCAATGCTGTCAACGCTATGCGGCACCATGACGGACCGGGCGAGTGTCATGAAATCCTTCAGTCGGCAGTTCGACATTGAGAGGAAGGAGATGCTTCAGACTGAGTCGTCTGTGCAGCTCCTCCATTGTAATGCACATGTGTTGCTTGGGATCAGCACTGCATGCGAAAAGGTCTTGAAGCAGGCAGAGAAGGAGAGCGGTGAAAAGTTCGGCCGGGACAAGCTTGCAGCCTTTGCATCCTTCCAGTCGGCCCCAGAGTGTTCAGCCACACGGTAAGCTGTCTCTCACCCTAATAATAGTAATGTAGCTGGCATGGTTGACTGGGCATCACTATCCTCACTGTCTCTCCAGTCCCCTCCCCCTTTCTTCCCCAATCTCATATTTTCACACTATGTTATTTTATAGTCGCATAGTCTTAGTATTTAAATAGTACAGTACTTACTACTAGCAATGAAATTAATTTAACATCCAGTGATGGTCATGAAAGTCTGACATTTTTATTGCACGGAAACTGGGTTTAAATTCCACATGTAAATAATAATAAAATGGGTTAGAATTTAAATTTTATAGTGTCATTCCTATATTATATTTAATGGATTATTTGCATCAAAATGTAGGTATTTTATTTCTAACAGTATGTTCCAGGTATTATTTGCATCAAAATTTAAGTATTCTAACAACATGTTCCAGGTATGTCCGACTTGGAAGTGACTGCTTAGGACCGCGCGGGGACGACAAGAGTGGCTGCCGTGACTACTGGGAAACCTACTGCGTCATGGTGGAATCAGAATCCAGGGTCACCAGCTACAGGGCCAATCGATTTAATAATCTTTTCCAAGCTGCTGCTGCTCTTCATTTCCACAGAGCAGACATCAAGAACTTCCTGGAGAAGTACCTGGCAAAGCAGAACAGAAAGATCCAGAGTATTTGCGCAGACAATAAATGTGATCAAGTGGATTGCCATGTGACTGCCCTTGGCTTGTTATACTTCCGTGTCACTGGCCCATACTGGGAGTTGCTGGCTCAAGATATCCATTACCTGGATTTCTGCATTTATGTCAACCAACTGCTTCAACATTTCCAGAGATGGGCTGCAAACCCTGCAGATGCCTTCAGCCAGGAATTTGATCCCCTGTTTGGCAAGCGCTTCATGCCTGACCCAGATACGTTTCAAGCTTTGCTGAGCATCAGTGCTGACCAGCAAGCTAAGGTGATGGCAACACTGCGGAAGATCAGCAAAGAGGTCATTATCACCATCAACAACCAGCTGAAAGACTTCTTGGAAGGAGGACGCTACTATCATGTGACAGATCCTGAGCTGCGGCAGAGAATGAAACACTGCAAGCTGACAAACCTGGTTGGTGAACAGGCATTCGGAGACTTGGATTTCAGCTTTTTCAAGCGACGCTATGCTTCTCTTCATCATCACAGTACTGTGCAGATGATGAAACGGAACAAGCCGATCTCCATGTGGTTCAGCAGCAAGGATGAAGAAGAGCAAAAATGTCTGCTCAATCTGTCTGCTGAGAAGGCCCCACTACTGCGACAGCAACACGTGCTGGAAGAAAAAGACTGTGTTGCCAGGAGACGAATTGTTCTTGAGCAAAACCACCTGAAGAAAGAATCTGTTCGGGTAAAGAAAAGCAACAAGATCAACGAAATCATTGCCCTAATGCAACGCCACAGGGGACCCTGCCAAAAAGCAGCTGATGTCAACCGTCTTCTTTTCACGTACAAGAAGCGGACAGACCAGATTGTTGCACTGAAAGCAGAACTGCAGTACCACAAGATTGTTTTGTCCAGCAAGTCGCCTCTCCTCCGAGTAGGAGGTAAAGTTCAGGAGCTGGTAACTAGACTGAAGAGCTTCCTTGCAGATCGTGCTGTCAAGCTCCACCTGAAGCTGCCAACACTCCACCTGAAGCTGCCAACACTCCACCTGAAGCTGTCAACACTCCACCTGAAGCTGTGAACATTCCAGCTGCTGCTGCCAATGCCTCTCTCCCTGCTGGTCGTGGACGAAAGCGATTCCTGCAGTGTACAGCAAACCCAGCTGGACAGGCAAGAAAACGTCAGCGACTGCCAAGTCCATCTTCCCCAGAGGACGCACAGGAACGTCACCAAAGCCCTTCCCCACCTCAGCCTTCAAGTTCCGTTTCATCTTCTTTCAAGAAGTACAGCTTTTCAGTGCAGTCGGAGTTTGTAGCAGTACACTACGACAATGACTACTACATTGGAGAAGTTGTTGATGTGCTGTCATCAGAAGAAGGAGTCGTCAACTTTATGGAACGGTGCACCATTAAGTCGACAGCATTTGCATGGCCAAAGGTGCCAGACAGATGCACAGTGCACAGAAACTTTGTTTTTGCAAATGGAAATGACATCAGCCTGGCGCCTATTTCATCGTCTGGACGAGCATGGCGTGTTCAGGACATGACAGTGCTTTTGATGAAGTACACACATTTCAGGGCCCTCTTTGTCGACAACTGAAGTGGTTAGTGGATATGCTTGTACGTACTGCTTAATGGTTTTATGTGTCTCATTCGACACATTTCGTTGTTGATTGTAAACTGTAGTTTGAGTTTGATGGTGCATAATTATTTCCAAACCTGTGGTAAGGACCGATACGGTTTCTGTTATATTGCTGATAATATTTTTTATTCTTCGCTGTAATATTTCGGAAATAGATTTTGCATATTAGTTATCATTTATTTATTTGTTACTCCTGTACACAGGCAATTTAGTCTCCACATCTGAGTAAAAAGTAAACAGTATATAACAAGTTATAAACCTTTTTAAATACCGTTTCAGCCTAAAGTCAGTTTTTTTCCTGCATCCCTAAAGTCTGTTAGTTTAAATTTGCACACAAAAGTCAATACCTGTCAGAGTATTCTCTACACAACTACTGCCTTTACATTGTCTCCAAATCTTAAGTTGATCTCACTGTCCATTCAAAAGTTACAACGTTTTCAGTTGATTTTGAGACTTTTTCCTCCGTCATTGGAGGTTTTGGACATTTAAGCAAAGTTAGTCCTTTACTGAGTGAATCTGAATCAACCCATCACCTTGAAAAAAAATTGGGGTTAATCTGTATGTGTAACGTGATGTTTGAAAGATGTTATTTCAGGATTCTTCTGTCTTGCTTCTGAAATCTGAACTCTCAAATATGGGCTATTATGCAGATTTACCGTGACCAAAATTGCATGAAACAGCAATTTGACTACTTCATATCTTTTACAACGTTCTTGGTGATGGGCTTGAAGTTGCTGTCCTGTTTCCTTATATACTGTGCAGTCTGTTTAAAAAGATTCAGGGCAAATCAGTTAGGTAGTTTGTATGACTGGATCCTCCAAAATCGGCCTTCCGTGCCATGTCGGTAGCAATAAAATTAGTCAGCGAACTCAAATGCCTGTAACTTTAACAAAAATAAAGATAGAGCAGTATTTTTGTGTGTGTTGTGTTTGTTTCTAAAGCATCTATTTAGAAATCATATTATCACTAATGTGCACCTGGAAAACAAAAATGGCTGCCACTACTCTAAGAGTTCAAAGGAAGAATAAAATCATGTCGACCGACCGCGAGAAACCGTAACACGGAGAAATACATTGCTAAAGACAACTGGATCCTCAGAATACAATGCTGAAAATAACAGAACCCTTCAAAAGAAGACAATGCTAAGGATAACTGGACTTTTCAGAAGACAATTCTAAGGACAACCTGACCCTTCAGAAGACAATGCTAAAGACAACCGGAACGTTCAGAAGACAATGCTAAGGACAACCAGACCCTTCAGAAGACAATGCTAAGGACAATCGGATCTTTCTGAAGACGTGCTAAGGACAACCAGACCCTTCAGAAGACAATGCTAAGGACAACCGGACCCTTCAGAAGACAATGCTAAGGACAACCGGAACGTTCAGAAGACAATGCTAAGGACAACCGGACCCTTCAGAAGAAAATGTTAAGGACAACAGGACTCTTCAGAAGACAATGCTAAGTACAACCGGACTCTTCAGCAGACAATGTTGAAAATAACAGAACCCTTCAGAAGACAATGCTAAGGACAACCGAACCCTTCAGAAGACAATGCGAGAGGCACACTCCCCACTTCCCACTGAAGCCAAAGGCTGAGGGTCGGTACACTGCAGGCCTTTATGAGGAAAGTGTGTCCAAGCCTGACTTGCTGGCACAATACAATACAATAGTACTTTGCTTTTGCGTTTCCTGCACTTATTTGTTGAGCTTATGATTACGATAGTACTTTATTAATCCTTAAGAGAAAGTTTGCTTGTCCAGCCTTTCACAACTAATGAAAGAACTAATTACAAAGTAAGCAAATACATACATAGTTTCACCCGCAATGGTGCACGTTTCGTTGACGCTAACGCTGTTACACGCATAATTTAAGTACCCCCTAAAAACAACAACAAAAAACAAAACAACAACAACAACAACAAAAATAACAACCAAAAAACCAAACAACAACAACAACAGCACCACACACACACACATTAACGCACGCACATACACATACACGCACGCGCATACACATAATATACACTCACATACACACACTCACACACACAAACTCACATACTCACACTCACATACACACACTCATATACACAAAAACGCACACGCACTCATTCCTTCTTCACAAACGAAAGCATCTTAATATGTATGAGTAAAAGAAGCAGTAAAAGGTATAGTTAAAACCACACCACCACAGTGCTACGCAGCCCAGCAGGCATCCCGGGTTCCGACACTCACCATTGGTCAGAGGACTGCCCGCTCCGTCCTCCAGGGGCAAGACTTTCAGCTGCCGCGCGCTGACGCTCGGCTCCAGCTCCTTCACCACGTCTATGTAAATATCATCCGGGTACTTCTCCACAGTCACGTGACCGCTGCTGGGCTCCTGGCGCATGTTCACGGTCACCACTTCCGGTTTCTCCTCGCCGTCCGTGTCCGTCCTCTCTTTACTCAGCATCCCTGTGGAAAAGCGGCGAAAATCCGAGGATTGAACCGAGGACCCTGCGGGGATAGGGTCTGTGCACGACTGGACGAACACGTCGTCCGAGACGGCAGAATCCGAGGCGGTGGAGAGGTCCTCGGAAGGGATGTCCAGCGGAGGCACGTTGTTGATGATCCGTTTGTCCTGCAAGGAGAGCGGCCCGTTGGACAGGATCATTCCATTCAGAGGCCTTCGTCGCGGATCTTGTTGAGGTTTCGGAGAGGTCAACCCTGGCGTGGTGAGGTCGGGCGAAAACTTGACGTCTTGCGTCTGGAGCGGTCCTGGACGAAAATCCCTCTTCTCTTGCGTGGGGAAGTGTCTGTCGTGGTGAGAGATGTTGGCCACTTTGTGGTAAGGAGGGGGCTCTCGTTTCAAGCTTTGGTGCGGCGACTGCTGCTGCTGATGGTGCTGGTCAGAAGAGTTCGAGTTGTGGACCGTCGCCACTGACTGGTGAGGTCCCTGCTGAGCTCTGTGGTCCTGAGACCGACTGCTGCTGCTGCCGCTGCTGCTGCCCTGGTTGCGGTTAGCCGGCACGCTGTAGTGAGGCGTCCTCGCACTCTGAGTCAAACGCTCCTGAACCATCGGCTCCTGCCTCACGCGGTCCTGCGCCGCAAGGTCCCGCCCCACGTCACCGACACACACAGCCGCGCGGTCCTGGACCTTGCCGCTGTGCACACCTCTGGCGCTGGGACTGAGGACTCCGGCAGGGTCTGCAGAGCCAGGAAACGGTACCCTGGCACTGACGTTGCCCACACCCTGCTCCGGAGTTCTGGGACTCAGAACGCCAGTCACTCGATGCTCCGGGAAAGGCTGCACCGGCGGGTCAGCGAACTGGATGGTGCAGCTGCGAGGGGGCAGCTTGGGCGGCACAGGCGGAGGGGAGCCATCGTCCCGACCTCTGTGTCGTTGAGGGAGAGGCGGGCTTTGAGGATCTTGCTGCACGCCATTGTCGTTGACCTTTGGGTACTGCTGCTGCTGCTGCGGCGGCGGGGGTCCGCCGGGTCTGTGGTGGTTGCTGTTGTCGCGGTGGCTAATGTTGGGTGAGTCTGACGTGAAGAAAGGACCGTGCGGTTCCGTGGCCCTGGAGGCGGACAGGCTCAGGTCTGACTGCCGGGCGGAGCCGCTGTCTGACGAGGCTGGGGCTCTGTGGGACCTTTCTGTGGACAGAAACCCCGAAACTCAGATGGTTCACTCAGCAGCTTCAGCATCTCCAGTAGATTCAGTGGAATCCTTGATGTCATACCACCTCCCTTTTCAGACCACTCCCCCCACCCCACAGTTCAAGTTCAGTGTTGCTTTACGTTCGCAGAGACAATGACTATTAGGGACGGGGAGCCCAGGACGGCCACCGCAACTTTGACACAGCATCTGAACTCTAAAAAAAACTCCTCCCCTGCTTCTGTTGTGTTGCTTAATGTCCTCGGATGTCGGTTGACATATTAAGGACAATCTGAGACCTGTGCGTGAGCATGGTTCAATATTGCTTTACGTCCACAGAAACCATAAGGCTCGTTAGGACGGAAAGCCCAGGACGGCCACCTCGACTTTCACACAGCTCCTGAGCTCTGCACCTCCCCAAAAGTAAGTAAGCATGGTGCTTAACGTCCACAGAAACCGTAAGGCTTATTAGGGACCTGAAATCTCTCCCTTTATACTGCCATGTGAATGAAGTCCTGACCGAAGGCCACGCAGCTCCTTTCTCTCCACACGCGCCATTCCTACCGTACCTGCTTCCATCGAGAAGAGCCTGGTGACCTCTTTCAGATGCTCGTGCAGCGGGGCAGGGAAGGCCTCCTTCAGGTCCACCCCGGGGCCTTGTGTGGGCAGCACGAAGGGCGGGTGGGCCGACAGGCTGATGGTCACGTCTGAAACGAGTGACAGGCTGGTGGTCATGTCTTAAACGAGTGACAGGCTGATGGTCACGTCTGAAACGAGTGACAGGCTGGTGGTCACGTCTGAAACGAGTGACAGGCTGATGGTCACGTCTGAAACGAGTGACAGGCTGGTGGTCACGTCTGAAACAACGATCTAGAGGTGGGTGGTCACGTCTGAGATAACGATCTGCAGGTTGGTCACGTATGAAACCACGATCTATAGGTTAATGGTCACGTCTGAAACAACGAGTGACAGGTTGATGATTATGTCTGAAACGAGGATCTACAGGTTGGTGGTCACGTTCGAAAAAAGGATCTACAGGTTGGTTGTCACGTCGGAAACAAGGATCTACAGGTTGGTGGTCACGTCGGAAACAAGGATCTACAGGTTGGTGGTCACGTCGGAAACAAGGATCTACAGGTTGGTGGTCACGTCGGAAACAACTACCTGGAAAAGCTGAAAGTCACGTCTGAAACAACGAGTAACAGGTTGATGGTCACGTCGGAAACAGCGCTGTACAGGCTGCTAGTCACGTCTGTAACAACAAGTGACAGATTGTTGGCCACGTCTGAAACAACGAGCTGCACGTTGCTGGTCACGTCTTTAAGAAACGCGTGACAGGCTGATGGTCACGTACGAAACAAGTGACAGGTTGGTGGTATTGTCTGAAACCACGATCCACAGGTTGATTGTCACGTCTGAAATAGGGACCTGGAACAGCTAAGGGTCACGTCCGACATAACCAGTGACATGCTGACGGTCACCCCTGATACCACGGTCCACAGGTTGGTGATGGACACGACTGAAGCAACGGTCGACAGGCTGACGATTAATTAGTCTGAAACAGCTAGTGACAGGTTGATGGTTACGTCTTAAAGAACCAGTGACAGGTTGATCGTCACGTCAGAAGCAACGATGGACATGCTGACGATTAATTGAAGTGAAATGGTATCATTACTGTCCGACATATCATACCTGGTGGGTGATTTCAGGAGAGAGAGAGAGAGAGAGAGAGAGAGAGAGAGAGAGAGAGAGAGAGAGAGAGAGAGAGAGAGAGAGAGAGAACTCGAACTCGAAAACTTTATTTTACAGGGACTGTAGTTTAGGTTCATTCAAAAACCTGTCTAACAACTAGTCCTTGCTAAGCTACTGATGAACAGATATCAAATTACAGGCATTATTTATATACATATAGGCATGAATGAGTGAGTGAAACGTTATACATGAGGAGAGAGAGAGAGAGAGAGAGAGAGAGAGAGAGAGAGAGAGAGAGAGAGAGAGAGAGAGAGAGAGAACTGATATAATTATCTATTGTAACAGATTGAGGGCAAGAGGAAGGACTCCGAAAATGGCGATGGATGCAGACATTTACCGTCTGACGGATGTACCCCGGGTGGAGGGAGCCAGGAAGCGGGTGGAGTCTGTCCCTCAATGAACTGGTACTCCGTCAGCACCTTCAGCAGCTGAGCCTCCGACAGGGGAGAGTACTGCCGTCTGAAGCTGGGCCAGTCCATCTGGAGGGGTGACAGGTGACCATGGTTACACATCTTCTTTCAGCATCGTTTTATTTTAAGTGGACAGCATAAAGTTAGAGAACATGAACGTTTCTGGAATGCGTCACTTTTATGCGCGACTCTTTTGAAGGGGGTGGGGTGGCGGGATCTGTTTCGTGTTTCGTGTATTTTTAGCCTTTGTAGCCGTGTTACAATATTAGTCTATCGTTTATTCTATTTCCTACTGTGCACCGTAAGACAAATTTCCTTGTAAACTTGTACTGGGACAACAAATATTCTGATTCTGATTCTGGATTGTATCAGGGGTGGGGAATAGCTCAGTAGGTAGAGCGTCTCACTGAAAGGCCAGGCGCAATACTGACGCGGGTTCGAGTCCCCGTGCGGCAAAGGAATTTTCTCCAAGAGTCAACTTCCAGTGCCGACTCTCTTAGCCCCCGTGTGCAATCGCATACATTAACATCTTTGCGCACGTTAAAAATCCCAAACACTGGCAGCCATACCATTGTCTGGATACGCGAAAATACCCCACACACCGATAGGAATGGGTAGCGCTGCTCTTGCGGCTGCTGTACCCTACCAGGGTAAGGCGACCCGAATTTCCCGCAAGGGACAGTGAGTAGCAACTTGGTGTTTTACGCCCAGTAAACCAGTACGGTGGGACAACGAACCACTAAAAAAAAAAAAGAAAAAAAAAAAGGGGGGGGGGGGGCGGGGGGAAACAACAAAAGAAATACGAAATCAGCAGCACACGGTCTTTGACAGGGAAATGGTTAAACCAAAGTCTAAACACAAAAAACGGTTAAAAAGAACGTTAATTTTAGTCTGGACCTCTATCCACCACCCCGAAAAAAAGTGGGTAAATTTTGGGGGTAAACGACAGTTAAACTGTACTTATCCGGTTACGGTTTGTGTGATGCCTGGAGTGTCTGGAGAAATGCTGACACGACAGTGACAGCTTAAACAACAACAACAACAACAAGAAAACGGATGGACTACGGACCCTGAGCAATGTGTGTCTGGAGGTGGCGAGAAGGTCGACGAGGGACAGCAGCCGTTCGGACACCCTGAGGTACTGCGCTTCCAGACCCACGGAACTGACCCACTCCTCCAGGTGACTCACACACGTCTGCAGCCTCACTCCCATCGACCAGCAGAAGTGCTTGGCACCAGAACCTGAGACATGGACAGAGAGCAGTACTGATAACTTGGTGTCTTACGCCCAGTCAACCTGTACGATTATATCGGGGGGAGAGAGAGAGAGAGAGAGAGAGAGAGAGAGAGAGAGAGAGAGAGAGAGAGAGAGAGAGAGAGAATTCTTTTGATAGGTGGACTGTATCACTGGTCCCTATATTTCTGAGAAACGTATCAGAGGTTAATATACACCATCACATAAACGAAGAGACCAGAGAAACACGGGGAAGGGGGTGGGGGGGGGTGTAATAATTGGATTTTGACATCCTTTCAACCGCATAGGGTCACATCAGGACGAGAGAGAGA
>OY757541.1:5496701-5601701 GCA_963584105.1 Alviniconcha strummeri
CGAGGCTTCTAACTTCACTGCGTCTGGCGCTAAAAACAACAACACAGCAACAAAACATTAAAACAAATCTCTGCTGACCAACACAATTTTGCAAAACTAGAACTGTAACATAATTAAAACAGGTTTTGTCCTACAGGTAAAAGAGAACAAAATCAGAATCAACATTTTTGTTTTGAAATGCCCTGTTTGGATGTTACTCGCCAAGTGTAGTGAATGCATTTCACACAATCATACAACACACATCAAGAAATGTCTAGACTCCATAGTGGGGAAACAGCAAAGGCCTCAAGCCTTCTGTTTTGAAATGCCCCATTGATTTTATATTGCATTTTAAAACTGAGTGTCACAAGTAATGATCAGCAGGACTAGAGGTACAAAACACTGCCAAATGCTGTGGCTCACATGTAGCATACCTAAGCCTCTAAAAAGCTTGGCTCCAGAAGTAAATGCTCACATAGTGCTGGGTCTGGGAGCCCTTTTACAGACCTATGTTGGCATGCACTACGTCTTAACTGAGAGTCTGGTTACAAACTAGCAACAGTTAACAGAATTGTTTCTCCAAATTGTTACTTAAAGACTGGGTCACTGGGTGCTTTTTTGTCAATAGCCTGGAAACGAAGTAAAAAAAAAAAAAAAGTAATGAAAACCCTCCCAAAAATGCTACATCTGAAGTAAACAACACAAAATCGACCACACAAAGCTACTCACTTCCAATGCTATTGTTGATAGCTTCTTGTGACTTCTGAATTCCCAGTCGGAACTCTTGAAGCTCTGGGCGGAGTTTGTTGCCTCTGTGGTAGTATACCAGTGCTGTTTCAAAGTCACCCTTCTGGTACAGCGCCTCTGCCTTCATGCACAGTGCCTGAGGCAAGGAAAGAAAAAGAAGTAAGTAAGTAAGCAACTGGTTTTTAATGCCCAATTCATTCTATGATAGGTCATGTCAGGGTGAAAGACATTATATTAACATCAAACAACTCTATCAACATCAAACACAACTCTATAAAAGGCATTAAATAACTACAAGTCCAAAACATTCAGTAAAAAGTTAACTTTGCTTATTTTCAATAAATCAGTACTTTTTAAAAACATCAGTTTTCTTCAAAAAAGTGAAGATGGACTCAGGTAAATATCTCTGAACAAAATTCTCAAGGAATTTGCTTTAAAGTACCTTGCTCTCACCCCCCTTCAATCTGAACAGTACAACACATGGTACAAAGAAGTGACTCACTGCACAAATACAATGCAGCTGTGAAATATGTGTAAGATGCATGACATGTGTAAGACATCAGCTACAATAATTCAACAACAACAACAACAACAATTAACCTGTATTCAACAACAACAACAACAATTAACCTGTATGATAACTTCAATATTCTACTTGTGACACAGCAGGTTGAAACTCCAAACTAAAGTCTTAAACATAATGATAATAAATAATCATAAGTACTTCTTAAAGCTGAACAACCATAAACATTTCTCCCTGATAATCATAAGTATTTCTTAAAGCTGAACAACCATAAACAATCACAAGCACTTCTTAAAGCTGAACATCCAGGATCCTTTTTCCCTCCAGCCATGATACCTTGTAATCAACTGTGCTGTCAAGGTGTGTCTGCTTTTCATGTATGGGATGGAACAGCTTGTGCTGGTTATGTGCTCATTTGTTTATAGCACAGCTTATGTAGTTTCTTCCCTACTTTCTCTTCACCCTGAGCTTCTAAATGTAAATGTCAGATGAAGAAGCCTCTGATGCTGCTGAAATGCTTTGGCTGAAGATTGTTCAGTGTGTTGTGTCTGTCATAGCTAGGCCATGTAACTTGCATTGTTTGGTTTGATTTCTCTCCGGTCATTCTGATTTGATTTTGGTTTATTGTACCATTGTAATGCCAATATCTGCTTGCTACCTCTTCACTGTTCATCTGTGTAATGCTGTATTTCCAGTGAAAATTATTATCATGCTTCAGTTTGTCACATGCACCGATTATAAAATATAACCAACAAACTAACCTTATAAATAACAAAACAAAACAATAAACAGGAGAGAGATGAGCACATGCATGAGAGAGAGGGGGGAGGGAGGGAGGCAAGGAGCGAGAGAGAGAGAGAGAGAGAGAGAGAGAGAGAGAGACAGAGAGAGACAGAGAGACAGAAACAGAGAGAGGCAGAGACAGACAGCTAGACAGAGAGAGCGACAGAGAGAGACACACAGAGACAGACAGAGACAGACAGAGACAGAGACAAGACAGAGAGACAGAGACAGAGTGACACAGAGACAGAGACAGAGTGCCACAGAGTGTGGGGGAGGAGGATTGCTCCAACAGTTTATAACACAACTTTTAAACGCTTATGCAGTTGTAGATGACTGTGTTTACTGAAGCGTATACAGCTTTTGGAGAGAACAGTAATCCAGCCCACTGTAGTGGACAGAGGGTAGGAGCCTTAGGAAGAGGTGGGGGGGTGGGGGGGAGTACTGACAGGGGGAGAGAGATGGTGGAAGGAGTGAGGAACAGGAATGGGGGTGGCAGGGTAGGGGGGAGGGACAGAGAGCAGCAGCAAGCACTGTAGGACTGTGTGCAATAACCCCACTTTCTAGCCTCACTTTTGATCTTGTGACCCATCATGATCTAGCTCATTAAGCTTGACCACAGTTCAGTTTTGTGTCCAAACTAGCTTTTGATTTTATGACCTGATGTGACCTCCCCAATGAATATTATTAAGAACGGTCCATGGTGGGTATCCAAAGAAGAGTTACTGTCAAACAATAAATCCATCCGCAGTAAGCCAAACAAACAACCAGCAAACCAAAACTAATCCAGAAAAATGATTCACAAAATAAACTAATAATTTCACCCGAAAGTCATCTTTCTGCAATAGCTATGACAGGAGAGCAGACAACGAAAGAAATTATAAAGAAGTGAAAACATTATGGCAGTATCAATGACACAGCAAATGAACCACATATAAATGATGCACACACACACACACACACACACACACACACACACACACACACATGATGCACACACACACACACACACACACACACACACACACACACACACACACACACACACACACACACTCACACACACACACACACACATGATGCGTGCACACACACACACACACACACACACACACACACACACACACACACACACACACACATGGAAAAAATATACTTTAAATCAGTCAAAATGCAGGTAAACATATTTTGATTTTGTATGAAAAAGAAAAGAAAAAGAAAAGGTCCCAAATGTTCAGCACAACTGCCTCTCTTGAAATATGTTGATATACAGAAAGCTGCCTTTCCTAGGAGATATCTCCCTATGATTGTATCTATCTATCTATTATATATCCCAAGAAAGGCAGCTTTGCTGAAAATCCCAGCGGGGATATATCTATATACATATATCCCAAGGAAAGCAACTGCGCTGAAAATTTGGGAAACATAAATATATATTCAGAGAGAGAGAGAGATCAAATCAAATCAAAATGTTTATTTGTACAAGCCATTGGCCTGCTACAAAGTAGTAGAAACAAGTATTAAGAGGGGTAGAAAGAGAAACAGAGATGAAGATGACAATATTTTATTAAACAAAGATAAAGATTGAAGCACGTCTGCTTTTTTTATATAAATCGGTCCCTGATGGCAAGCACAGCAACACGCAATTCAGTCAAACATAATGCAAATAATTGTGGTAAAATAAATGAGAGAGAGAGAGAGAGAGAGAGAGAGAGAGAGAGAGAGAGAGAGAGAGAGAGAGAGAGAGAGAGAGAGAGACAGACAGACAGACAGAGAGAGAGAGAGAGAGAGAGAGAGAGAGAGAGAGAGAGAGAGAGATACAGAGACAGAGAGACAGAGGGACAAAGAGACAAAGAAAGAGAGAGAGAGAGAGAGAGTACCACTCTAATTTTCTTTTGCTGTCTAATTTTCATTATTATTATTATTTTCTTACTATAAAACTAATCTAACGTATCAACTAAAAAATACACGCACATCCACATAAAAGCTGAACTGACCCGTATATCTTTTCCTTTGCCTTCCTCGTCAACTTCCAGAGCTGATTCAGCATCCGTGAGTGCCTTATTAGAATTGCCCAACATCAGGTAACACTTGGATCTGGTCACCAGGCATGTCTTGTCATTGGGCTTCATCTCCAGAGCCTGATGCAGATTAAAAACAAAATGGTGCCCTGATGATTTTGAAAAGTACAATAAAAATCAGCCCTTTTTTCCCCATATATATATAAACATACAAAAGGTTAAAAAGAAAACTGGCTTTAATAGAACAACACAAAACACGTGCAAATGTTCAGGGAAACCCCTTTTCCCAAGCAACAGACTGATGGGTAAACAATGCTAAGTGAAAAATTAAAACTGCTTACTTATCCTGTTTTGGTTGTTGGTGCTGGAGTGCCTAGGTGTGAACACAACAGCATTCCTTTTAACCTTTTGTGTGTTCGGATCAAGTCTGTGAATGCTAGCAGTCAAACTTTTTGATTTTCTTTTATCTGTTGGTGTATATAAAACTCTGCCTTTAGCTCATAATTTACAGAAAATGTGAAACAAACACACATAAACATTTATTAGGTATTTTAAAACAAGCTTAAAACATTCACCAGATAGAAAACATTGAAATGCACACACAACACACACACACACACACACACACACACACACACACACACACACACACACACACACACACACACACACGTCACATGTAGTTTGCATCTGAGAATACAGGAACATTAGACATATATTTCAAATATACAGAAACAAGTCTAAATCAACCAAACAAACAACAGAAAAAAATACTGTTGAACTGGTCTTACATAAATGGAGTTTGGTTTTCTGTCTTTGTTCTTAACTTTTTTTCTTCTTTTTTTCAGTTCAATTACTGGCCTTTTGGTGGTGGCTGTTGTTGTAACAGTTCAAAATCTTCCATGGCCTGGATATGGATCTGGATGGTATACATCACAGGAACCACAGTGGATCTAAAACCTGAGGGTTCTGTTGATTGCAGCTGTAAAGGTGTCAGTAAATGAAACATTAAAAACTTCTTCACTCAGTTGGTTCCAGTCAAATATACTGTCTGGACAACAACAAAATATTTTAAAATATTTGAAGTTATATTTTAAAATATTTGAAGTTTTGGTCTTGCTTGCAGGCACAGTAACTTAGTAAAGCCTCTGGTACTGTTGGTGAACAGTAACTTAGTAAAACCTCTGGTACTGTTGGTGAATTGTCTAAGGACAAGGATTTTCAAAGTTGCAGTCTGGGCAGCTTGTTCCGTTGATATTTAGCCAGCTCTTGCATTATGATACAATAAAGAAAGCCATGGTTCCCATGGCAACTTTTATAAATACAGATAACGTCTTCTTTCATTCAGCAAAGACCAGCGGTAAAGAGTTTGACCATTACTGTATAATTCAGTGCAGGATGGGCTATTTTAGTGTTTCCATAATCCGCTCTTCTTCCATAAAACGGCCAACATCATGTTGTTGATGATTCTGTCACTACTGCGGAGGTTGCGAAGATTTGGTCATTGATCATGCAGTACAGGATTTTTAACACGTGTCTGTGTCTGATTATTGTATTTTCCACATTATACATTTCATCGGTGTTTATGCTGCTCCCACCAGCTAGCGATAATATAAACAAACAGGTATACCTTTGTGAAACTCTCAATGGCTCGTTCATACTGTTTGACATGGACGAAATGTTCGCCCTCATCTCGCAGGGTTTCAAAAGTTCCGACAGTTGACTGTTCCTCCGTCCCTGAATCACTTTCGCTGAGTTTCCGTCCTCGGCCCTTCGGCATTTTGCTTGATATGAGTTCCAAACTGCTCAAAAACAACAATTATTTGGAAAATGTGTACAGAAATCTGCCACACTGCACATGCAAATAGCGCTAAAACGCGTCTTGCCGTCTGCTTCCGTTGCTATAGGAAACATAGGGTAGTTTCGGATACCTTTTATTTTTCTTGTCGCACTTGACAGATCTTGTGCCAGACTTATTAGAGTTCTTCACTGACACAATGTCTTTAAATATACTGTTTGCACGTATTCTAACATATCCTCTGTTTTTACCCTTTAGAACGGTATCCTTTCATTCGAAACTAAAATAGGCTGGCTGTGTGTGCTCGGTGCTGTTGTACCTAAAGAGGTGCGAACATACCTAAATCGTTACAGCTGGTCCAGCTTGTACCTGACCAATGACCCTTGCACTCTAAGCATCGGTTTACGATGAGGTGTGTTATTCCACTATCTGGCCTTTAACTCTGAAGTGTCCAGATCTCACTCACTCTTTGTTAACTTTTCAAAAAACAAACAAAAACCGCTACGGATCCCAAAGTCAGCACTGTCCAATCAGTTTCTGCCGTTTGAACAAACACAAATATGGTAATGTTGTGTGGGTACGAAGCTTAAGGGGAAAAACAAACAAAAACAACAACCTCGTACTGAAAATGTGCGAGTGTGTACAAAGATTAACTGATAGTACTAAAATGACCAGGCCTGGAATACAGAAGAGCAAGAGACGATATGATTGAAACTTTTAAACTTATACAGGATTTTCATAATCCTGAAACTGTTTGTCCCTTGTTCAAGCTGAATGAATCTGCTGGAGTTTACGTTACTAGTAGAGTTACAAAGAATTGGAACAACTTGCCACGCGACTGACTGTATTAGCAGGAACACTAAATTCCTTCAAAAACCTTCTAGATAAACGTAAACATGGTGCTTAACGTCCACAGAAACCATAAGGCTTGAAAGGGACGGGGAGAAGGGGGGAGGGGCTATGGAGGTGGGGGAAGAAGGAAATTATATACATCCTGATAAACGTTGGGAACAGAAAATATATAGCACAAGGTAACTGACGAAAACGTGTCTTCCAAAGGCAGAAGGTATCAACACACAAGGGAGTTAATTAGCGCTGGAAATACGTAACACAGGTGCAACAACAGAGACCTGAGTCGCCTACGGTAACTCTCACATGGCTTGCGTGTAAATACAAGGTACATAAACTCCGTCAGAGCTACATCCTCAACTGAAAGCAGAATGGCTTTGGTTCAGTTGTTAACATTTTGGCCGGCGTTGTTTACTTTGATCATTTCTCGTTCAGCAGGAGCAAACTGAACAACCATAATAACAAAACATGTGAGTGATCTCAGAGTCAGGTGTGACCGCAGTGTATTTTACAAAAACATTTGATCATTGCAGTGGCTCTGAACAGTGAGTGCAGTTCGGACACCTAGCCTGAAACCCCGGGACAGTTATTGCAAACTCGAAGCACTGGTTTACGACATCCTTCTTCAAGGAGGAAGGTGCCGGAAAGCGATGCTGGGAGTGTGCAGTTAGTGTTGATCTCTCTTCTTTGGACTCAGTGGGTTTCTTGACAGTAAACAGATAGTGGGATGAGGGCTGGACACTTAACCCATTCTCTGCCATGATGTCACTTGAAAACGACCAGTAAAAGTGCCAAATCTGAAACACTTAAGCCTTTTTGTTTTCTTTTTCGCATGGGGATGTGATTTCCCCCCCCATCAAAACGCATAACATTGAAAGTAGATGTGTTATAGGACCAGAAAATATACTGTTTGCAGGTGCGTGCGTGCCTCTTTCAGCCTGTAAATTTTACATGCTGGGTCAGTGAAGGGGTTAAGAGCGAAAGGCCAGATAGTGGGTTAACATGTAGGTACGTTAGAAGCGAGGCTTGGGGTGTGAAGCGGACCCTACTCTGTTCAGCCTTGAAAAGAGACTAGTACACCCGCTAGATATCAGTGAACGCCCCTGTTGTAGTGAGGCCTGCGTACGGTACAAACTTGGATCTGGGCAGGAACTTTCATTAAAGGCAAGTAGCTTACAGTTTATTACAGTTTAACTGACAGTCTTGTGGCTGGGTTTTTATGTACGCCACAAAGAAGCATAATGTTTGTGAGCCTAATGTGTGCGTGCGTGCGTGTGTGTGTGTTTGTATGTGTGTGTGTATGTGTGCGTGTACTGACGTGCACGATCGCGTGCGGTGCATAGTGTGTGGTTGGTGTTGGTGTGTGTGTATGTTGGGGGGGGGGGGGGGGGGTAGAGGGGGAGGAGGAATAGGAGGGAAATAGGCCACCGATAAAAATAAGAATGAGCCAGGTTAACTGCACAAAATGTAGCTGTAGTCAGCGTTATCTTTGAATACGTGACATGATCTTATGTGGCAGGACATGGGTGGCCTTGACGAAGCCACAAAATACTACTGTTCTGTGGTTCTCTCCCTCTGTCTGCTTAAGTATTTATCCTTGTGTAATAAAGTATTCTCTTCTCTCTCTCTCTGTACGTGTGTGTGTGTGTGTGTGTGTGTGTGTGTGTGTGTGTGTGTGTGTGTGTGTGTGTGTGTGTGTGTGTGTGTGTGCGTGCGTGTGTGTGTGTGTGTGTGTGTGCGCGTGCGCGCGCGCGCGCGCGTGGATGCGTGCACGTGTGAATTTTTGCGTGCGTACGCATGCGTGTGCGCAAGCGTGTGTTTCATCAAGATACAATTATAAGCAATCCAATTGTAAGAGAACGTAGTACGCGCTAACTTTCCACCTATCATCGGGTGAACATCAGGGTTTGGGCCCAGGAATGGCTAAGAATTTAAACAGACAAACAATAAGTAGGCAAGCCAGCAATCCCTGCACCTCCCTCCTACGCCCCCCCCCCCCCCACAACAATAACAACAACAAAAAACGCTCAAAAAGTTATGAAGGAACACTTTTTAATGGTCAAGACAAATGTTCAATTTTCTTGCGACTTAAAACAAGCTAGCATTTAAAAAAATTAACTTCTGAAAGGAAAAAAAAAAGGAAAAAGAAAAAAGCGCCGCCTTAACTGGTCATTTACGATTGGTAAAGTACAACAATGTAGATATTTCACAACGAAATTATTTGACCGAGAAATGCTGCGAGTCATGGAAAAGATTCATGGACCTATGCTACTTGTCGCCCTTTCGGAACCTTGACATGTATCAGTCAGTGTCCGATATGACCGTGCATATATGACACTGGACGTCACGTAATAGCTGAAAACGAGCTTAAGTACTAAGCCTGTGATAGGCGTTATGAGCATTATCATCGTCACTGAAGCTCAGTTTCTCTACATGCTAAACATTCGGCAGAATCGAAGACTATAGTGTCTATAATATGTGTCTACGCTAAACATTTGGCAGAATCGAAGGCTATAGTGTCTATAATATATACATGAGTCTATAATACGCGCGCATGAAATCGACCAGCCAACCATCCCATCGTGAAATTACTGCGTCTCTCTTGATCCCTAGTATGTTTAGCTGGGGAACGCTAAGGGGCAGGAATAGCTCATTTGGTAGAGCGCCCGACTGAAAAGCCAGGCGCAATACTGACTTGGGTTCGAGTCCTCGGTACGGCAAGGGATTTTTCTCCCAGAGTCAACTTTCAGTGCAGACTCTCACGATGTCCGTACAACCCCCGTGTGCAATCGCATGCATCAACATCTGTGCGCACGTTAAAAATCCCAAACACTTGTAGCCATACCATTGTTTGAACACGCAAAAATACTACACACACTGATAGGAATGGGTAGCGCTGCTCTTGCGGCTGCTGTACCTTACACAGGAAAGACGACCGAAATTCCGGCAGTGGACAAAGAAGTACTAAAACGTGACATTTTGAACGACACCGAGCTCGGGAGTTTCAGTGCTCAGGAACTGTGTGAAAGTCGAGGTGGCCGTCCTGGGCTCCCAGTCCCAAATAGTGCACTGAAACTGCCCTGCTCAGGATCGTTAACGACATTTTAACAGCTATGGATAACAACAAAATATGCATTTTGACACTCTTAGATCTCTCAGCAGCCTTCGATACAATAGATCACCAAATTCTCCTTACACGACTTCAGCACTCTTTTGGCATTTCTGGACCTGCTCTATCTTGGTTCTCGTCTTATCTTTCTAACAGAACACATGCAGTCACCATAAATAGTCTGCAGTCTGAGCATACTACGCTCCATTATGGCGTTCCCCAGGGTTCTGTACTGGGCCCTGTGCTTTTCATACTCTACACCCAGCCTCTCTTTAACCTAGTAAGCAAGCACGCAGTCAGTCACCATGCTTTCGCTGATGACAACCAACTTTACAAGATTAGTACACTAGACGCAATTCACCAGTCGATAGAAACTCTCCAGAACTGCACTATAGATGTCAAGTCTTGGATGACTGCAAACAAACTTCAACTAAATGACAACAAAATTGAAGCCATGATCATACTTTCAAATAGAATGTCTGTCCACAGTCCTTTGCCGTCTGTCATTCATATCGGAGACGCCGATGTCCCATTTGTGTCGTCTGTTAAAAACCTCGGTGTAACCCTGGACTCGAATCTCAGCATATCTCAACACATAAGCAACACGTGTAAAGCCGCATACATACAGATCAGGCATATAAGTTCCATACGACACCTTCTCACCACTCAAGCAACCCAAACCCTTGTATGCTCTCTTGTCCTCTCTCGCTTAGACTACTGTAACTCTTTGCTTTCAGGTTGCCCTCAGTACTTACTAGACAAACTTCAAAAAGTTCAGAATGCAGCAGCAAGGCTTGTGTGTAAAGCTAAGAAATCTGACCACATCCATCCTATTCTTGAAACTCTGCATTGGCTACCAGTAACACATCGCATTCAATACAAAATTTCAACTATCTGCATCAACTCCATCTCTGGAACGGCCCCTCAGTATCTGTCCGATCTCCTTCAACCTTATACTCCAGCAAGACAATTACGATCTGCATCTGACACACGAACCTTTGTCACCCCCCGTGTAAACTCAAAAACATTTGGTGAAAATATCTTTTTCTTATGCTGGCCCATCTGTCTGGAACAATTTGCCTCAAACACTCCGCCACTCTGATTCTACCTCCTCTTTTAAAGCCGCCCTCAAGACGCACCTGTTTAATAACTATTTCTAAACTGTTTTTCACAGCCCTGCCCATCCCCTCGTCCGACACTCTGTGTGTGTGTGTGTGTGTGTGTGTGTGTGTGTGTGTGTGTGTGTGTGTGTGCGCGCGTGCGTGCGTGTGTGTGTGTGTGCGCGTGTGCGTGCATGTGTGTGTGTGTGTGTGTGTGTGTGTGTGTGTGTGTGTGTGTGTGTGTGTGTGTGTGTGTGGTTAGTGTTATTGTAAAGCGCCCTGTGCTGCCACCTAGTGTGGTAGATGGGCGCTCTAGAAATCCTCTTTTTTATTATTATTAGTCCTTATGGTCTCTGGGCTTAAAGCAACATATAACTTCAACTTGAACAGCACCGAGCTCAGATTTATTGGGCAATAGCAAAAATACCAGCTTCGGCCAGCCTCTGGAACCAACGGGATTGGAAACGCCGAAGCTATTGTCCATTATGTGGGTCTTGACACACAGTCACATGATGAAAAATAGGGAATTTTGTGTTAGGTTCCACCGAGATTTTAACGCACGATCGCTGACATGAGAGTTCGGAGTGCTAACCATTAGACCACAGAGTTACCATACCAAAAACGGGGCCTCAGTTGAGTTGATATCGCCCTTTCCTTTACTTCACTGAGCTACTCGTTCCCTTTAATAATCTTTAGCGTCAGACAGATAGGTCTAAACTGATTCTGAACGCCCAGTAAAACTGTGATGGTTACATCAGGGCGAAATCTTCAGCATTATTGCGTTAATAGCGAAAAAGGCGTTACCCACACTGTCGGTACATAGGACCCTCGTATCCCGAGGAATCTGCACACCAAGTTTTATCTCAGTACGTTCAGCGGGTTCAGTGGGTCGAGCGCCAGATCATTCATGGCATTGACACAGATAGACAGAAAAACCTAAAGACAAGAGACTCTTCTTTATTCATAACATCTTTGAAAACTTTTTAAAAGACGTAATGTGAGCGACGCCAAGCTCAAATTTAGCCTATTGGGTATTTTGAATATTTGACTAGCTGATTTACTTTTATGCTTTCTGGACTGTCTGATTGGTCAAGTCGAAGAATTACTTGCTACCTTGAGTGATTATGGCTTGCACGGTATGCCAGACGTGATCGACTGACAGACACCAGAGAGCTCAGGAGCTGTGTAAAAGTCGAGATGGCCGTCCTGGGCTCCCGTCCCTAATAAACCTTACGGTTTCTGTGGCCGTCAAGCACCATGAAAGATGACAGACGCAGTTGTAGTGTTTCCCGGCTCAACACATTGGGGGTCAAGACAGACGCTAAATTCCACGACGAGAAGTTTGGCTGGAGGATTTCATGTCCAATGGACTCGACTGGTTAACTGGATCAGTAAATAGTGGATGGAGGAATTGCTTGCTATGAGTAACCAGGTAGAAAGTGGACTCAGTGACAGCCGGACATCATAATTTCATGATGGGATACTTCATTGGTGTGGACCCGATCAGAGGCTGTTGACATTGTCATTGTGGGCATCTTGTTTATTGTCTTTAGCAAGAGCGTTGGGACTGAAGAAAAATGCTTGTTATGTCAAGAATTCCTTTTTATGATTGCTTTAAGCATTGATATACATTCACGCATAACTAGGAAAGAAGCAGCACTGCCACGTGGCAAAATGGCGGCGACTCCACAACACACTGTAGATGTTTGCTGCGGCATGGAAAACGAAAGGAAACTCATACAGACAACGTAACAGGCAACACATGGTTTGATTACGTGCGGTTTTGGGGTAAATGAGCCTGTTTTGGTAAACAAAAATCGGCACGAAAATTAATGCTGGATTTTACGCCATTGTCCTGGGATCAGTTTAACCCAACTACGGCTGCGTAATCTCCGGTCTGTCACACTTCAAGCCTCGTTTTCGACACTCTTCCTCCATGTTGTAAACCTATGCTTGGATACAGTGTCATAAATAAATACATTGTCATGCCGTCATTCTTCCAAGCACAAAAACAGATACGTGCTTTAGCTCCCCATCTCATTTTTCATCGTTTAACTCTTGTTTAAGTGTCGTTTTGTAGCTTGATAAAGGGGATTACCTCGAAAATTCGCAAGTTGTGTTTTGTCCTAATAAACATCTTTCTTTTGAACCTTTCGTGTGTTTGGACGATCCTTGGCGGTTGAAGTCTGTATCGTCTCTGTGGGTGCAGTCTACACAGCAACATGTCCGGAGTGAGCAGAGTGAAGTGCGTAAGGGCCTACACACAAACTTCAGCAGCCAAGGGAGACCAGGGCGGGGACTGTCATGACGTGGCGGACAACCATTGGATAGACGGGGGGATGAGCCCCATCGCATGCCCCATGGCGGTAACAATGACTTCAAATTTTCTTTGTATTCTCCTCCAAATGTCCTGGGGCATGTCTTCTCCCGAATATTGTCGATATATATCTTCTGCTGTTTATGAATTTGTCTGACACGTGTCTCCGGTCTCCCCCCCCCCTCTCGGTAATTCCATCGTATGACCCCCATACACACACACACACACACACACACACACACACACACACACACACACACACACACACACACACACACACACACACACACATTACAAGTTTCTCCGAAACATCATTATTGTTTCGGTCGTCTCTCAGATAATGTACTGGACGTACAACAGCAAGTTACTTACTCAGATAATGTTCAGCATGTTTTCTCCTTCCAAATAGCCAGTGTCTAACCTAACTTCCCCGGTATTTGTGCCTGATGTGTTTCCTCCTCCCAAATATTCTCTGATCTGTTTACTGTTTCCAAAGATTATCTGACATACCCCCCCTCCCCCCACAAAGTCTGACATACTCCCTCCTCCCAAACATTGTCTGACCTGTCTATTCTTCCCAGATATTGTCTAACCTGTCTACTCTTTACAAAGATAGCCTCGCCCGTCTACTCTTCCCAAATATTGTCTGACCGGTCTACTCTTCTCTCGTTGTGATATAGATATCGACGTTACGACGAAGAAAGAAAGATAATGTTGCCTTTGACCATCACGCAGGTCTACCCTCAGTACCGCTCGTCCCGCAAGTCGTGGGGCATCAACGCGCTGGGCACGCTGGTGGTGGAGGTGGAGGACGAGCGGGGCAACGTGGGGGTGGGCGTTACCGTTGGGGGAGGGGCGGGGTGCCAGCTGGTGGAGGGGCACCTCAGCCGCTTCGTGGAGGGGCAGGACCCCCGAGACGTGGAGCTCATGTGGGACCAGATGTTCCGGGCCACACTCAACTACGGTCGCAAGGGCTTGCCGCTGCAGGCCATTTCTGCCGTGGACCTGGCGCTGTGGGACCTGCTCGGCAAGGTAAGCAAACCCAAAGCTCTGGTTTACCACTTCCTTCCTCTGTCATAATTGGTTACGCCATAGCTCTCCCAGCTAGCGACGTCAAGGGTTTGCCGCTGCAGGCCATTCCTGTAGTATACATATAGGTCCATGATTTCTGCCGTGGTCAGTGTTAGGAGCTGTGTGAAAGTCGAGGTGGCCGTCCTGGGCTTTCCGTCCTAATGAGCCTTACGGTTTCTGTGGACGTAAAGCAACACTGAACCATGCATTAGTCACAGTTTGTCCCTAATATGTCAACCGACATCCGAGGACATGAAGCTCTACATCATCTACATCATCATCATCTGTCGTGGACCTGGCTCTGTGGGACCTGCTCGCCAAGGTAAACAAACTCAAAAGCTCTGGTTTACCATATTCTTCCTCCAACCACTGCCATAATCGGTTACGCCATAGGTCTCTCAGATAGCGACGTCAACAAGGGCTTACCGCTGCAGGCCATTTTCCACCATAGATTTTGCGCTGTGGGACCTGCTTGGCAAGGCAAGCTGTGATGTACAACATCCTTCCTCCAACCACCGCCACAACTGGTTACGCCATAGCTCTCCGAAAACTCAGTTATTTCTGCTTACAGTCTTTCGTTGGTATTCAAATGGTAGTAAGTGAGTATTTATACATTTGCCGTAGCATTTCTGGTACAGTCAAACTATTGCCCCATGAAGAGACACGTCATACACAGACCCTACACTACACTTGCCGTAACATTGCTGATACAATCGAGCCACTGCCCCGTGAAGAGACAAGGCCTACAATCACGCTGCTACCCTACACTCATAGTTCAGAAGCTGTGTGAGAGTCGAGGTGGCCGTCCTGGACTATCCGTCCTAACGAGCCTTCTGGTTTCCGTGGACGTAAAGCTATACTGAACCATGCTTCGGCATTGGTCACAGCTTGTCCCTAATATGTCAACTGACATCTGAGGACATTAAGCATCACTTCATCATCACCAGCTACCCCACTGACTGTTGCAGGCCCGCGGAGAGCCGGTGTACCAGCTGCTGGGCGGCAAAACCAAGCCCCGACTGCCCGTGTACTGCACCACCGCCAGGCCCGACGTGGCCAAGCAGTTGGGCTTCGTGGGCGCCAAGGTCCCTTGTCCGCACGGCCCGGCGGAGGGCGACCAGGGGCTGGAGAAGAACGTGCAGTTCTTCAAGAAGTGGCGGGAGAGCGTGGGGCCCGACTTCCCTCTCATGCTGGACTGCTACATGGCGCTGTCCGCCACCTACGCCGCTCGTCTGGCCAGGAGGCTGGAGCCGCTGGGCCTGAAGTGGATGGAGGAGTTCCTTCCTCCCGATGACTACACTGGCTATAAGCAGGTAACTTCTTACATGGTTGGCTTATATGGAGTTCTGATGGCTACAAGCAGGTAACCTTTGACAGGGCTGACTTAAGAGCTTTGATGGCTACAAGCAGGTAACCTTTGACAGGTTTGACTTTGATGGAGTTTTGACGGTTACAAACAGGTAACATTTTAAAGGTTGATTTAGATGGAGTTCTGATGGCTACAAGTAGGTAACCGTTGACAGTGTTGACCTAGATGGAGTTATAATGGCTACAAGCAGGTAACCTTTGACAGGTTTGACTGATGGAGTTTTGATGGCTACAAGCAGGTAAGATTTAAAGGGTTGACTGAGATGGAATTCCTTCTGTTGACTACACTAGCTACAAACAGGTAACCTTTTGAAGCGTTGACTGAGATGGAGTTCTGGTGATTACACTGGCTACCAACAGGTAACCTTTTACACGGCTGACCTATTTGGAGTTCCTCCTGACCACTATGGACTACATTGGCTACCAGCAGATAACCTTTTGAAGCGTTGGCCTAGGTGAAGTTTCTCCTGATGACTATACTGGCTACAGGCAGGTACCGTTCAAAGGGTGGACTGAGCTGAAGTTTCTGCTGATGACTATACTGGCTACAAGCATACCTTTTGAATGTTCTACTAGGATGGAGTTCCTTCTGATGACTATATTGGCTACAAGCAGGTAACCGTTCAAAGGGTTGATTGAGGTGAAGTTTCTCCTGATGACTAGACTGGCTACGAGCACACCTTTTGAAGGTTTTACTGAGATGGAGTTCCTTCTGATGACTATATTGGCTACAAGCAGATAACCGTTGAAAGGGTTCACTGGGATTAAGTTTGTTCTGATGACTAGTTACAAACAGGTAACTTTTGAAGGGTTGACGGAGATGCTTCTCCTGATGACTAGACTTGCTAAAACAGTCCAAGCATGTAACGTTTTAAAGGGTTGACCAAGCCATCGACTAGGCTGGTGTGTGTTGGGGGTGTTAGGCGATGTATGGTTGGTGATGAACTGTTGGGAAGATGCTGTAATAGTTCAAAATAGTATCTACGTGCTCGGAAAAGCCCATATGAGCTCCACCCCGTCTTTGAGAAGTTTCCCCAGCGTTTCCAAGTTTGTCTGGTTGACCCTGTATTCAGTTCTGGAACTGTTTGATTTTCACTGCAGGAGTGTTCCCTGTATTCAGTTCTGGAACTGTTTGGTTTTCACTGCAGGTGCGTGAGTCGCTGCGCGGATGCGGCGTGCTGTTGACGACAGGGGAACACGAGTACACCCGCTACGGGTTCCGCCAGCTGCTGAGCTCTCGCTGCGTGGACATCCTGCAGCCCGACATCACCTGGGTCGGCGGCATAACGGAGGCGCGACGCGTCGTGGCCATGGCAGCAGCCGAGGACGTGGTGGTCATTCCCCACGGTTCCAGCGTCTACTCCTACCACCTTCAGTACGCCTTCAACAACTGCCCAATAGCCGAGTTCATCAATCTGAGTCCAGGGGCTGACAAAATCACGCCCTACTTTGGGGGCCTGTTTCCCGACGAGCCTTTGCCGAAGGACGGCTTCATTGACCTGCCCGACCGACCAGGGTTCGGAGTCACCCTCGACAAGTCTCACCTCACCAGGCCTTTCCCCCGGTCGGATGAAGAGTCTAGGAAACAAGCCCTGGCCAACATCAATGCCCCCGTTCCTCAACAACCAGTCTTTCCCTTCTGATGAAGAGCCTAGAAAACACCCCCTGGCAACATCAGTGCTCCCATTCCTGATCAGCCGGTCTTTCCCTTCTGTGGAATAGTCTAGAAAACAAGCCCTGGCAACATCAACGCTCCCGTTCCGGATCAACCAGTCTTTCCCTTTTGAAGAGAGAATTCTATAACCAGTCTTTCACTTCTGAAGAGAGAACTCTTAATTTCACCCAAAACCCTAGCCGTGGCCACAAGACCAAGCTCATCGCCCCCCATTTCAAAAGTGAAATCCACAAAAATACGTTTTTTTCCCCGTCAGCAATACGCTTGTGGAACACACCCAACACACCCCAGGCACCAGCTGCAGACGCCCCCCAGGCCTTCAGATCCACCACTGAGGTCTGGCTGAGAAACGATTAGTACGCTTAAGCCCTATAGCCTGTTTTTAGCCTAGATCTTATTCAGTTTTCTCTTCGTTCATGAACACTTTTGTTGCCCAAAACTACTGGGATTCCTGAAGAAGGGCAGGAAACAATCCTTGGCCAACATCACTACTCCCGTTCCTCGTCAACCAGTATCTCCCTTCCGAGCAACTGCAACAGTTTGTGAAATGTTCAGTTTGCACGTTGGGTTGGACGGACTGCTCCATTCACGAGATAAACGAGTCTTCACATGCAGTTCGACAGAGGCACTCGTTTCGTTGCTAAACATAGCGTACAACAGTTAAACGAAGACTAGTAGAAGATTGTTGGAAGTGTCTTTTTTCGGCAACACTTGAAAATAAGCTCCGGCCATACTTTCGTTTAAATCCGACGGGATGTCCTCAGAACTGACCGTGAACAATTACTGATTGAGTACGAAATCAACAACAGTTTAAACTAATATTTTCAATATTGCTGGGTAGAAATTTACAAGACTGAAATTCCTATGCACTTCTTCCATGAAGGAACGCACGCAGAAAGGTGTGATCAACCTAATTGTTTATTTATTTACTGTTTTAAACATTTTCATCTTAAATTCTCTTTTTGCTTTGTTAGTGCCTGATATGACAAGCACCCAAGCATGCGCTAAAACAACAGAGCAACTGCCTGCAGTATGCTGATGTATGTTTTTGGTTTATTTTGGTTTACTGTAAACATTTTATGTACAAGTGTGTGAGAGCATAGTAATACCAACACAGTGTACACCACATGTTTATGAACATTAATGCTACATTCACCGATATCTCTGACTGCCCTTTGGTGTGTGACACAACAAATAAGCAGGCGGATGACTACCAAAGGTTTCACCCTAATGCCTTCTCTGCGGATAAAAAGGAAAAAAAAGGATATTCATTGGGCCGCATTTTAAATCCAGTTTCCACAAAGAAAGGGCAAGGCTAAAGGCAAAACAAATTGAGTTTGAAACTAATAAAATAGATGCTCATCTATCATTCTGCATGCTAACTGTTATGCATATATATTGTAACCACGAAACTAGTACTACCCACTTAATCAGCCTGTCTGACAAAACTATCCGGTGTTTTGATTTATACAAATGTAGTTCATTTTCACACACATTCTTTATTCCAAAAATGAAAACCCACACAACTCTTCTGCCAGTCAAAATAATATAATCTTGTTTAAAAAATGAATCCATGATACCAAACGTATATACACAAAACATTTCCATCACTGCAATCAGTCTAAACCTAACAAATCAGGAATATTAACAATGATCATACAAAGACGGATTCATTGCACAAAACCATTCATGAAATAAAACAAGTATATGCAGATTTGGTTTTGCTTCCAACAGGATCAATTCAAACTAACTGGAAGGAAAAGAGAGAGAGAAAAAGACGCACATTCGTAACGCTACTACACTTGTGATTTTCTCTTACACATTCTACCAAAAGGTGTCTGTGGACCCAAACACAGAAAACGTGTGAATCACCACACAGACTGCAGGCCGAAACAGTGGACACCCCATCCCCAATGAGACTACCCTGATGAAAGACCACACTAATGCGAGACACTATATATTACACAATAATTAGTATCTTCAAGTACATCCACCGCAGTCTTCAATGCCAATGGTGGATGCCAAATACTGACCAGGGCTCATGCCCCAGCATCTTGCACGACCAACGGGTCAGATGGCTGGGTCACAACGCTGTCTCTTGCTCTTCCAGCTTTAGTGTAGAGACAAATATATGAGAGAGAGAGAGAGAGAGAGAGAGAGAGAGAGAGAGAGAGAGAGAGAGAGAGAGAGAGAGAGAGAGCGGGCCTTCTTCCAGTGACCAACTTCATAAGGCTGAAAGCTTTTTCATTTTGCAGGGGTGAGCAGGGGCATAGAGAGGAAGGGTGTGTGGGGAAGGAAAGGAAGAAAGAAGAAGAGATTAAGGCAACAGACCACCTTTTCAGAACCCTCCCCTCGTATTTCCATGTAAATGAAGCCCTGCCCAAGGAGCACCAGGCTTTTAAGACCACAGTCGTTTGGGTTTTTAGGGGGATGGGTAAAAGGTGGAATCCACTGCACAATGATAAAAATCCCCACACTCACTGCCTGACAGGACACAACGAAGTAACTAAAAACAGCACCCATTATAATGATAAAGGGTTGGAGAATGCTCAAGTGGCAGTGAAAGCTAGTTGTTATGCCTTTGGGCAGAATGTGGACTGGTAAGAGTTAACCGTTTTTTTCCTCCCCAGCAGTGTACCACAACCAGCCTCACCAACAATGGCTTCAACCCACACTGCTGGCACAATGGAACCCACCACATTAGGTGGTGACACCCCCCCCCCAACTCCCTTGTTTAACCCTTTCACTGCTGTACTTGCTGTGCTGTCACTCGGAAAATGACCAATAGAAGTGCCAAATTTAAAATCATTAAGGCTTTTTCCCTTTTGCATGAGCACGTGAAATGACATCTATCAAAATACACAGTGTTGAAAGTAGATTTGTTATAGAACCATTGATGTTGTTTGCAGGCATGTATGTGGGCGCTTTTCAGCCTGGAAAATTTACAGGCTGGGGGCAATGAAGGGGTTAACAGTAACACTTTTTTGTTTTAACAGCTTTTCTCTTCACACGATCACATCAATGAAGCACCGAGCAAGGACCACCATCACCAGAGGTGATATTAAGACAGGTTATAACAACACTTCTGCTTGACCTTCAGGACACTCTCACATGAGGGGTTCCACTGGATCTGTCAGCTGTGCTAGCAACAGAGGTTAAGCTCACTTGCAATACACTCCCTAGCTGTTTGTCTACAACATTTCTACCATTTGCCATACATTTTGTAGGCTATAAAATTCGTAGATGTTTGCCTATAATAGTATAAAGTTCCTAGCTAGTTGCATATATATTTCCTTGCTATTTTGCCTACACATTTTCTGTTTGCCTGTAAATTTTCTAGCTGCAAGCCTGCAAACTTCCTTGCTGGGAGGGGGTGTTGCCTAAACTAAATGAATTCCTTACAGAATTAAACATAGGCAATTCAGCTTCTTCTTCCCTAGGTGTACAAATACGAAAGAAAGTGTGATGGAACAGAACCCTTTCAAACATCAAGTGCAATACATGATGAAGGGGTGCAGAAAAACAGTGAAGACAATCATTAAATGGAACAGTGCAGAAAAACTAAATCATTTATCACCACCAACACTGGAATGACAAAACAACACACACTGACACAGGGATGCATCTTTTAACGTAACACACACAGCCAAGGTCTTGCAGTCAGTTCAGTGCATTGGTTACTCTGCACCATTATGCAGTTCATTCACAACATCAGCAGAACCTGCTACAGGCAACCTCTTCAGTGGAAAGCCACCCATCAAAAGCCCACAATGACAACTTCTGCAGGGAATATTTTGTGCATGAAAACAGTGATGATTAATATACAAATACATCCGGTGAAAGACCACCCTGTCCTTTGTGACGATGTTGCTTACAGCAGGTTCCACTGTGCACTCACAATCCACTTTTATTTACGCAGTCTTATGTGAAAACACAGCAAGTGTTGAAGTCCTGGTAAGTTCTGGAGAAAAAAAAACGCAAGAACCACTGCAAAATAAACTGGTACCATTGCAAGTATTCAACTGCAGGAAACTGAAATGCAGTTCTGGTACAGGAACTCAGCACAACTAACTCGCAAGTTTCACCTTGGTGAGGAATCTTTCTCAGTTTCTGTGAGACATTAGGGTATCACAACACCATAAATTAAGCATAACTATGTAGCAGAATACTACGCACAACTCTGCAGCAAAATATACGTGCAGTGTATCAACAGAAAACTATCTAAGTTGGTATTTTCCACACAATGTCTCAGGAATTGATCATAAAGGAGAAAATAAGATTAAATCACTAAGATCCATCATACTGTGTGACAAGTTGTCTAGATAAAAGTAAGAATGAGCCAGGTTAGCTGCACAAAATGTAGCTGTAGTCAGCGTTATCTTTGAATACGTGACATGATCTTATGTGGCAGGACATAGGGGGCTTGACGAAGCGCAAGCCCACAAAATATTACTGTTCTGTGGTTCTCTGTCTGTCTCTGTCTGTCTGTCTCTCCTTGTGCTTAAATCTTTATCCTTGTGTAATGAAGTATTCTGTTCTGTTCTGTTCTGTGTGTGTGTGTGTGTGTGTGTGTGTGTGTGTGTGTGTGTGTGTGTGTGTGTGTGTGTGTGTGTGTGAGCGCGCGCGCGCGTGTGCGTGCAAGTGTGATATTTTTGCATGCGTACGCGTGCGTGTGCGCAATAATGTGTTTTATCAAGATACAAGAACAAGAACAAGAAAGTTTATTTGTTTTTAGGCCATTAGCCTCTTTCACAAAGAACACGAACACATTGCGTATTTACGCTGCACAATACATTTTCAAACATGCTTCTAACATGCTTTTAGTGACAAAGTATTTACTTATTTCACCCCCCCCCCCCCCCACCCACACACACACACAGCACCTATACATACAACTATGTGCCGCTACTATTCCAACTCAGTCAGTTATCTGTCTCATTTTCCCTGCCTTGATAAGAAACAATGCAATCTGCTGCAAACGGCATTGTTTAGTTGTGTCCATAACTGAATGGTAAGGACCACTACTCCGCAGACCGTCACGCCTTAAAAAGTCGGGTCTAATATTATTGTACGTTGTACATTTGCACAGAACATGCAGTTCGTCCTCTGTCTCGTGTGGGCAAAACGGGCATGAGGTATCGGCTCCAGGCTTAAAACGGAATCTGTGGGGTTTGATCCACGACACTCCTGCCCTAAATCTTAGTAATGCGTCTCTCAAGTGACTTTTCATTGAACATATGTACACTTCCATACCAAAGTTTTGTTTCATGAGTTTGTATTCAAAGAACTTGTCACTTGATTCGAGCTTGTCATGCCAGCTTTGCCCAAAGCAATCTTTTAAGCCTTGAGAAAAGGTCCTAAGAAACTTCTTTTCGTCCCCTACTCCCTGATTGTACCACACTTCGCCGAAGCCTTGCTCTAGTAGCATCTCTTTCACTCTTCTAGCCCAAGATACATTGCCCCTTTCCGCCAGATTCTGAGAACATCGGTACGCCCCAAAAGGCAGCCGATCTTGATTCAGGAGTCTCAGCCAGTATTTTATGCTGCGTATCTGGGAGCTGACGGCCAGCGGGTACCTACCGCTTTCACCATACACTATGACGCTAGGAGTTCTGTTGCTTAACCCCAAGAACCTCTTGATGGCAACTAAGTGAACCTTTTCAACTGTTTCCACTCTCCCTGTACCCCATATCTCAGAGGCGTACAAAAGCGCTGGCTGTATTTGGGCATCAAAGATCTTACTGAACATTCTCCAATCTGTGCAGTTTATCTTTCTGAGTGCTTTCAAAATGGTGATAATCTTCCGTTTAGCCTTTAGTATAAAATCCGCTACAGCCTGCGTTGTGCTAAGTTTAGTAGTTAACGCTATGCCTAGGTACTTGTACGAGTCTACTACTTCAAGTTCTACATCCCCGTAATTCCACCTTTCGTGTCGAGACAGGTGTCCCCCTTTTCTAAACACTATCATGCTGGTTTTTGCCAGGTTTACTTCCAGTTTTAGTCTATCTGCTTAGGCTTTGAGGTTATTCAGCTGGTTTTGCAGACCCACTGGTGTTAAGGACACCAGCGCCACATCATCTGCAAACAGCAATAAGAAAACTTCTGCCATGCCCTGAACAAACTGAACCCCGTGAGTACCCTTTTCCCTTACGTTGTGGCCAGCTCGTTAATGAAGAAGGAGAACAATAATGGGCTGCTACACTCCCCCTGCTTCAGCCCGACTGGGCAGGAGAACTCTTCTGTCGTACAGCCTGCTTCCACTCTGACAGAAGCCACAACAGAGCTGTAAATTGCTCTCAGTGCCCTTAGCATCCCCCCCCCCCCCGCCCCCGCCCTTCGTAAGACATCCCACAATATGTTCCTGTTCACGGAAGCGTATGCTTTACGGAAATCCACAAAAGCAACATACAGCTTGCCTTTTGATTTTGCCAGGGCCTTTTCTACCATCGAAATCATAACAAAAATGTGGTCGACAGTTGACCATCCCTTCCTGAAACCACCCTGCTCTTCTACCAGCTCCCCCTGACTTTCTGCCCACACTCCAAGTCTCTTATTAAATACATATGTATAGCACTTACTCAACATACTAAGTAGGGATATGCCACTCTAGTTATCCGGGTCGTTAATGCTTCTCTTCTTGTGTATGGGGACCAGTAGCGCTTTTGACCACTGTTCCGGGAAGAGGCTGTAGTTAAATAGGTGACTGAAACAGCTTGTCAAGAAAGGGACTACAGTTTCCTGCGAGTTTTTTTTTTCAAGAGCTCGCCCAACACACAATCTAGACCTGGTGACTTGCCATTCTTAAGTTTTTTTTTGTTTTTTGTTTTTATCGCTGCCCGTACCTCGTCTTCCCTAATATCCTGGTTCAGTTCTGCGTCATACTCAGAGGCATGTGTATCATCATCATTATCATCCTCACTTGTGTTTTCAGAAAGATTATCCTCACACGAGTTTGTACCAAAAACGGACTTAAAGTGTGCTAACCACTCCTCTGAGGAAATATCGTTGCATCTGCCCCCCCCCCCCCCCCCCCCCCCCCGTTTATACTCTTGACTGCTTTCCAGAACGACTGCTGGTCCCAAAGATTTTTCGTCAAGCCTTCACACTTGTTTTCTTCGTATTCCTTTTTTTCTTCTTCTTTCTTTTGGAGCAAACTATGGTGTTTTGTCCGCTCTGTTGCATAAGTAACCCTATCGCTACCACCCTTGGTTCTTTTCCATCGTCTCAACAATCGTTTCACACTTTGTTTGGACTGCCTACATTCACTATCAAACCATGGAGCCCCTTGCTTTTTCCCCTTTCGATTGAAAAACGTTTTCTTCATTGGCCCAGCAGCGTTCAGCAAAAGAGACACAAATATGTCAAGCGCCTTGTTCGGATCACGTGCAATCTGTTCAGTCGCCTCTCCCAGAGTATTTGTAAACACACTTGACCTGACATTGTTTTGGAATGTTCGTGTGAGGTTGTCTTGCCAGACGAGTTTTGTGAGTACAGTGGCTTGGTCAGCAGTTGCACGTGCTCCGTGTTGGCGTGCCGTGTTTAGAGTGAGTGACACCGGCATGTGCTGCGATTCAACACGTCGAGAAACATGGACCTGCACTATTTTGGACTCGGGAAAGTCCAAGGACACAAGAAAATAGTCATTCACGCTGGACCCACTGGACCCACTGTGTGACACAAACGTGAACTCTCCCTCTCTGTCACCATCGCAGTTCCCGTTCAAAATTCGCATTTTGTGAATGTAACACATGTCAAGCAGTTCTGCCCCAAAAGTGTTCACTGTTTTGTCCTTGGATTTCCTACCCCCGCCTTCAGATTCACTGTCTGAATTTTCGTCGGTGACATCGTTATTGCAATAGTTGTTTCTATTGGCAGTGCGAGAATTCAAGTCCCCACAGACAAAAACATAAAGGCAGTCATATTTCTCGTTTACGTACATAATGCATTCCTCCACCAATTGTAAACCGCACTTGAAGTCTGTGTCTCTGTAATACGGGGAATGTTGGGGGCATACTTAGCAACAGGTAAGAAACACGTCTCTGTCCACATTAAAAACACTTCAGGAAAATTTGAAGAGAATATTGTCAAAGTCAGCCTCAGTGTTTTCGACCGTTGTCGTCAGCTGTTTTCTTACCAACGTGATTACACCCCGTGATCTCCTTCCCATGTGACTGGGCTTAACCGCTGGTTTAACAAACACAGAGTGCTCTGGAAAAGTCTCAGTATTTAGGTAATCGACGAATGTTTCACCAAGGCATACTATATCAAATAACTGAACGTACCTGAGAAATTCCCGATCTGCTGGTTTATCCAACAAGCCAGTCACATTCCATGCACAGATGGCAAACGACTCAGCGGGGGAACCCTGGCTTTCTAGCTGGACGCCCTTTTGCTCCATGGTATTGTTTATCTCGTTATTCCCAGAGCTGTCCGTTCCAGCAGTTGGCTTGTCACTAGCATTAACCGGCTCTGCTTGCGGACACCGTTTAGTGCCGTTACCTGCGCGCGGAGACTGCTCGCTTTCACTGGAAATTCCGTCGCTGGTGTCCCCACTTTCATAAGCACTGTCAGCAGCTCCATGGCTCGTAAGAGGCATGGCCTACCCGTCATGCAGACCGGTCGGTATCCATTCTCTGTGGGTGCGCTCCACCCGCATCCGCAGACCCATGGTCCCTGACGCCTGCTCGACGCTTGGACGCTGGTGTGTACTGTTGCCTGACCTCCGACCTCAAGACGTGTGACCACTGTCGGCGCTCCGTGCTCGTGCTATGTGTGTTGATCTGACTGCCATCCCGACCAGTGTGTCGTCTGCTGCGGCTCTTGTGTTACGATCTGTGTATGTTTCCCCACACATTGCTGTCGCTGTCGCCGGCCTCATTGTAGCGCTTTGTGTTTCCGCTGCCGTTCCAGTCCGATGTGGTCTTACTTCTGCTTCTTCGATCGCCGTCCAGCTTCTCGATCAGGTTAAAGGTCTGCAGGTTAAAGGTGAACGTGCCCTCGTCTGTCACCAGTTTGTCAAACCGGAGTCTGGCTCGCTTCCCGTCCTTCCGTAGGGTCTTCGTCATTGGCACCAGTTTACTCCTCTTGGTCTGCACGGCCTGGGAAAAGTCCTCTCTAACCGATATGTCTTTGTTGGTGCTGGACAGGTTCTTGGCTCCCTTCAGTATATATATTTTTTTATCCTTGTAGGACAGGAGCTTAATTATGATCGCTTTGCCGACCCGATGAGCTCTTTCAATTGCAACACAGTCTGTGATCTTCATGTCCGTTTTAATGATGTTAATAACCTTGTCCTTGCAGTCCGACCACGTTTCTCCCGCTGCTGTCGGTATCCCGTAGAACAACAGGTTGTTTCGCTTCGAATCAAGAATCAAGTTTCTCTTCAAGATTTCTCAGTCTGTCTTTGATGAACTGGTTTTCCTCCTCCAGTTGTTCTACCTTGGTAGACATTTCTCCTACATCCGCTGACAAGACATCGTTGCTGTCTTCTAGAGTCTTCAACCGCTCATCCAATTTCTTCTCCACTTCGGCCAACCGCTGTTGAACTGCCGCCATGTTGTGTGTTTGTTGTGTGCTCAGAGCGGCCTGTGCTGCTTCTACACGGTTCATAGCTTGCGAAAGTTTGCTGATCGCAGCAAATAGTTGGTCGACTGTTGGAGGGGAAATGGCGTTGCCACGGTCTTTGTGGTTGCCGTCTTTGGCTGAAGAAGTGCTGTCTCTCTTTCCGTTTGCGATCTTGTCATCAGTTGGGCCAGGATGGGGTTCAGCACCGCCGATCATCAACAACACAAGCAATGTCGCCATTGCAATACTGGCTGCGTACGAGTTCACACGAAGCCCCCTTACTCTTCCAGCTGTTATTCTGGCTTTTCTCGTCAAGATGTTTTGCAGAACGGAACAGAATGCCCCCATGAGCGTCCTGTAGCACTCCAATGTACACGACATTGTGTAATTAGTCCAATTACCGACAAAATTTATGAAATCTTGACGAGCCGAAAAATCTGTGCCACTACACGTTACAGTGAACTGTGTTCAAGTCCCTTCTATCAAGATACAATTATAAGTAGTAAGAGACAACAACAACAAAACCGCACAAAAAGTTATGAACGAACGGTTTTTAAAGGTCAAGACAAATGTTTAATTTTTCGGCAACTTCAGACAAGCTAGCATTTTTTTTTAAAGAAAAAAGGAAAAAAAAAAAAAAAAGCGCCGCCTTAACTCGTCACTTTCGATTGAGAAAGTGCAACAATGTAGATATTTCACAACGAAATTATTTGACCGAGAAATGCTGCGAGTCGTGGACAACATTCATGGACCTGTGCTACTTGTCGCCCTTTGTGAACCTTGACGTAATAGATCAGTTTCGAATATGACCGTGCATATTATGTAACCGAGTGTATTGTATGTGTTTTGGGCTATGACGCTTTAACCTTTCTTTCCTGTCCTTCTCTTTTTTGATTGGGTAGGAGTTTTATGGCCCCAGTTATCTAAAGTGTTAAAACTTGTGCGCTGGGCCCGCCGCATCCCTTTCCCCCAGTGTCCCTGCAGTAGCAGGTCGTCAATCAGTTCGAGCTGCTGCCTATATATCTTGATTCACGGGAGAGCCTGTAAGTAAATATTTTTCTGTGGCTTGTTATTCTATTGTTTCTCATTGATGTAAATGATGTATGTTTATAATGTTACCATGTTCACAACGTGCCTCGATTTTAGTTCTTGAACACGTGGGTAATTTCGGCGTCAGATTGCCGCCTGGTTGCAGCCGCCATGACGTCCGTGTATACTGTCTGTGTGGTTTCAGATTTTAAGCTTTTATGCCACAAGATGACCAGTGCTTCAAAAATGTATGCAGCTAACCTTGGTTAGCTGATATGTAGTTAGTATGTTATGTTGCCATTGTTGGATGTTCAGTTTGAGTGATGCTCTGCCGATGCGAAGTTATTCCTCTTAAAGTATGGTCCTTTGTCAGTGTGGCCGTGCATATCTCTGCGCGGCACAACTTATTTGTTTCTACCTATCTAATTTTCTACATGAAATCGGTTGTATATTATGGCTAATACTTTGAAGATGTTGACTTCATAGTTGCGGAATGTTCATTTTACTAGTTGAATATGATTTAGTGCATAGGGGTGATTGTATAAACTGTGAGACATGTTATTTCTGTTTTGATCCGGCTTTTGTATGGCCGAGTCTTGGGCGCGCAGACTTTCACTCTGCTTATAAACCCTTTCCGCGTGTACCCGAACTGGCCGGTGATGCGCGTCAGTAGTGGCAATTAGGTCTTTGTCTCTGATCATTAACCGAGCAGCCAGATCAGCAGTTTAAATTCTTGCTGCGCTACCCGCGTCAGTAAGACCCTTGACGTTGTTCACGGATATGCTCTGCTAGTCAGTAACAGTGACATGCTGTAACGCTCAAAGAGGCTGTAACGAGGCTGGAGCCGGTCAGTTTACGACTGACTTCTTTCCGCTCACGGCATGATCCCAAGTGCCACCCGAGTCACTGTCCGTCTCGTTGTGTGCTTAAGTGGAACTGCTGTAACGATTATCTCACTCTTCCTGTTTAGTTAAGAATGATCTTGGTAATCCGTATTTTTCACTGTTACTTTATTGTATACTATTATGTACTGGGAGTTCATCAGTTAATTGACTGGCCGTCTCTTGTACATTCACCGCGACACTGTGAGATAGGGTTTTAAGTGCAAGTATGCATACAGTTTATATTTTGTCACCGTTACCATCATATATTATAGTAGCCTACAGCGGGTAAACTACATGGGTTACTGTATTTATTCATGTTCTAAATGTTTTGTTTGCTTGTGTCTTTTCCAACACAGACACTGTTTCCTGGTTGGTGCAAATAAAAGTTATGTTATAGCAAGTTATGTCATAGTCACATGCTTCCAACCTGCTTCCCTTACTCCCCACCCCGCTCCCCTACATATATGACACTGGACGTCACGTAATAGCTGAAAACTAGCTTACGTACTAAGCCTGTGATAGGCGTTATGGGCATTATCATCGTCACTGAAGCTCAGTTTCTCTACACGCTAAACATTTGGCAGAATCGAAGACTATAGTGTCTATAATATATACATGTGTCTATAATACGCGCATTTTATTCCTAAAGAAAGACTGTATAAACCAGTTTCAACCATGTCGAGTCCGTCAGACATGAAATCGACCAGCCAGACATCCCGTTTGTCTTGACCCCCAGTGTGTTCAGTTGGGGAAGGTTAAAGGAAAAGTCCAAGGTTTTTAAGTAAGCAAAATGACCATCGAAATGATTGACAAATGAGTCACTAGTTTGAGATTTAATGAAATAAAATAAAATAATGTTGGTTTTTAATCATTTTATTTTCTGTAGGCTGGCCGAGACTGCTGTCTCGGGTTCTCCATCAGTTACGTGACTTTCTCGGAAGTGACGTCAGTCTGGGGAGTTAGTGCGGTTGCCATCTTAGATTGTTCATTGAATGTGTATGCGTGTGGTCGACAAAAAGCTCTAACCATGCCGGCCTACTGCATTGCAGCAAACTGTAACAACTCACAAGCAACCCAAAGCATAACTATGCACGAGTTCCCGCGGAATCGACCCGCTGTGAGGGAAAATGGGTCAAAATTGTACAATTCAAACGAGCTGACTTTAATGCTGTGCCTCAGTCACACCCATTTGTGTAGCGAGCACTTCGCTGAGTGCGAGTTCGTAAACGTTATGGCGGAATACCAAATGGGGTTTGCTTCGAAGCGGAATTTGTAGAGTTGTCCACAGGGTAACCGACTTGGAAAAAATTCCGGTTCGAATCTCCAAGGATGAAGCTGACTAGCAGCAGACGCACAGCATGATACCAACAATTGAGAAATACACTGATACCCTGAAACAAGCGCTAACAAGGCAAAGACAAAAAGTCTACTACGAATGCCTACGGCAGAAAAGGCCGTGAAAGAGACCATACACAAATGCCTCTGGCGAAAAAGAAAGAATAGACCACAAATGCCTGTGGCAAAGAAAGAAAGACCAAACCACAAATGCTAGTGGCAAATGAAAAATGGCTGCCCTAATCAGTCAAGCAAACACCTGACACCAAATGAAAGAAACAAAACAGCTGAAACCACCTCAAAATCCCAAACAGTTGCCTACCTGCAAGCATAAGGTGGAAAAAAACACTCATCCCCGCACACCGCCACCAAGTCACAACAGTCTAATAGACTACTGTCTGCAACAAAGGAGCGGACGACTCCAGTCAGGAGAGCATAGAGCTAAAATAACTATGCCAACGACAACAGATGGAAAGCCAAACTAACCATAACTAACTCTAAACTAACCCCTCACTAACCCGGCTTCCATCTAGAAAAACAAAGGCTGATCAGGACTATCGATGCCCTAATCAGGCAAGCCAACAAGCGGGCACGAAATGGCCAATAAACCAAAAAGAAGGGGAAAAGAGAGAGTAAACAACAACGCTTTCTGAAAAGAAAGAGGAGGCAAGTAATGTCAGCGAGCAACGGGACAAAGGCTGGATACACGTAATCCGTGTACACGATACAATCCACTTAGCAGTGACAACAACACGGCAGGACAACAGACGCTCAAGAACTACCCCACACAAAGGAAGAATGAGAGGTCTCGTTAAACATCGAGACTACCCCCCTAACTCGTACATCGTAAATGAACGATACAACTCGAGAACCAAAAGGGCAAGCCAAGAGAAAAACAGTGAATGGCAAGAACAGGTAACTAACCCAACCCCAAACCCTAACCTAGGGAGGCCACGAAATCGCTAGTTTATTGAACTAGAACCAGCAAAACCTTTTAATTTTTACATATGATGAAACAAACAAGGATAAATTGGGAAAAGAAGAAAGAAAGAAACAAAAAACAAAACAAAAAAACAAAAAACAGTAAAAGGCAGGCTCCCAGATGAGGTCTAGCCTCTTGTGAAAGCTAAACAGAACAAAAAAGACTGAAACGCCACGCATCTAACAAGGTTCGAGAAAGATGAAATAACAAGAAGGAAATAAACAAAGGCCCAACTGCTGACAATGGCGTCGGAGCTTCAGCCTTGGAGATTCGAACTGGAATTTTTTTCCAAGTCAGTTACCCTGTGGCTACTAGCCATTTTGCAGCGATTCCCCAGAGTGACGTAGTGCGCAAATGTGCACATGATTTTCAGCGTCATGGCGACGCTATCGGTACGACAGAAAATGCCTGTTTTCGTGCATTTATAACCCTCAGATCACAATTTCGCCTACATCATTGTTCTAAGCGAACTTGAACGGAAATCGTGTCAAAAATCACCCCAAACCTTCGACTTGTCCTTTAAGGGGCGAGAATAGCTCAGTCGGCAGCACGTCCGTGAAAAGCCAGGCGCAATACTGACTTGGGTTCGAGTCCTCGGCACGGCAAGGGATTTTTCTCCCAGAGTAAACTTTCAGTGCAGTCTTTCACGGTGTCCGTACAGCCCCCGTGTGCAGTCGCATGCGTCAGCATCTGTGTGCATGCTAAAAATCCCAAACACTTGTAGCCACACCATTGTTTGGACGCACGAAAATACTACACATACTGATAGAATGGGTAGCGCTGCTCCTGCGGCTGCTGTGCTTTACGCAGGAAAGACGACCCGAATTTTCGGCAAGGGACAAAGAAGTACTAAAACATGACATTCTGAACGACACCGAGCTCGGGAGTTTCAGTGCTCAGGAACTGTGTGAAAGTCGAGGTGGCCGTCCTGGGCTCCCAGTCCCTAATAGCCCTTATGGTCTCTGGACTTAAAGCAACATAGAACTTCAACTTGAACAGCATCGAGCTCAGATTTATTGGGCTAACCATTAGACCACAGAGCTACCATACCTGAAAAACGGGGCCTCAGTTGAGTTGATATTACCCTTTCCTTTACTTCACTGAGCGACTCGTTCCATCTTTGCCTGGTGGATTTTATGTCCCACTGACTCGACTGGTTGACTGGATCAGTAAATAGTGGATGGAGGAATTGCTTGCTATGAGTAACCAGGTAGCAAGTGGACTCAGTGACAGCCGGACATCGTAATTTCATGATGGGATACTTCATTGGTGTGGACCCGATCAGAGGCTGTTGACATTGTCATTGTGGGCATCTTGTTTATTGTCTTTAGCCAGAGCGTTGGGACTGAAGAAAAATGCTTGTTATATCAAGACATTGATATACATTCACGCATATGGAGTAAAGAAGCAGCACTGCCACGTGGCACAATGGCGGCGACTCCACAAAACGTAACAGGCAACACATGGTTTGATTACGTGCGGTTTTGGAGCAAATGACTGTTTTGGTAAACAAAAATCGGCACGAAAATTAATGCTGGATTTCACGACTATCATAGGATCAGTTTTAACCCAACTACGGCTGCGTAATCCCCGGTCTTTCACACTTCAAGCCTCGTTTTCGACACTCTTCCTCCATGTTGTAAACCGATGCTCGGATACATTGTGATAAATAAATACATTGTAATGCCATCATTCTTCCAAGCACTGGACAAGTCTGTATCATCTCTGTGGGTGCAGTCTAGACAGCAGCATGTCCGGAGCGAGCAGAGTGAAGTGCGTAAGGGCCTACACACAAACTGCAGCAGCCAAGGGAGACCAGGGCGGGGACTGTCATGACGTGGCGGACACCCATTGGATAGACGGGGGCATGAGCCCCATCGCATGCCCCATGGCGGTAACAATGGCTTCAAATTTTCTTTGTATTCTCCTCCCAAATGTCCTGGGACATGTCTTCTCCCGAAAATTGTCGATATATATCTATCTTCTGCTGTTTATGAATTTATTTTTGTCTGACACGTGTCTCCCCCCCCTCCCCCCGCCACTCAGTAATTCCATCGTATGACCCCCATACACACACACACACACACACACACACACACACACACACACACACACACACACACACACACACACACACACACTACAAGTTTCTCCGAAACATAATTATTGTTTCGGTCATCTGTCAGATAATGTACTGGGCGTACAACACCAAGTTACTTACTCAGATAATGTCCAGCATGTCTTCTCCTTCCAAATATCCTGTGTCTGACCTGTCTTCCCCGGTATTTGTGCCTGATGTGTTTCCTCCTCCCAAATATTCTCTAACCTGTTTGCTGTTTCCAGAGATTGTCTGACATAACCCCCCCCCCCCCCCCCCACACACACACACAGCCAAAAAGTCTGACATACTCCCTCCTCCCAAACATTGTCTGACCTGTCTACTCTTCCCAAATATTGTCTGACCTGTCTATTCTTCCCAGATATTGTCTGACCTGTCTACTCTTCACAAAGATCGCCTTGCCCGTCTACTCTTCCCAGATATTGTCTGACCGGTCGACTCTTCTCGTTGTGATATAGATCGACGTTACGACGAAGAATGAATGACAATGTTGCCGTAATAATAATAATAATTACTACAATGTTGCCTTGACTATCACACAGGTTTACCGTCAGTACCACTGGTCGTGATATGGATCTACGTTATGACGAAGAAAGAATGAAAATGTTGCCTTCATAGTAATAACTATAATGTTGCCTTGACCATCACGCAGGTCTACCCTCAGTACCGCTCGTCCTGGAAGTCGTGGGGCATCAACGCGCTGGGCACGCTGGTGGTGGAGGTGGAGGACGAGCGGGGCAACGTGGGGGTGGGCGTCACCGTTGGGGGAGGGGCGGGGTGCCAGCTGGTGGAGGGGCACCTCAGCCGCTTCGTGGAGGGGCAGGACCCCCGAGACGTGGAGCTCATGTGGGACCAGATGTTCCGGGCCACGCTCAACTACGGTCGCAAGGGCTTGCCGCTGCAGGCCATTTCTGCCGTGGACCTGGCGCTGTGGGACCTGCTCGGCAAGGTAAGCTCTGGTTTACCACATCCTTCCTCCAACCACTGCCGTAATTGGTTACGCTATAGCTCTCTCAGCCAGCGACGTCAAGGGCTTGCTGCTGTAGGCCATTTCTGTCGTGGACCTTGCGCTATGTGACCTGCTCGGCAAGGTAAGCAGACTCAAAGCTCTGGTTTACCACATCCTTCCTCCAGCCACTGCCATAACTCCTTACGCCATAGTCTCTCAGCTAGCGACATCAACAAGGGCTTGCCGCTGCAGGCCATGTTCTGCCATGGATTTAGCGATTTTGCGCTATGGGACCTGCTCGGCAAGGTAAGCTCTGGTTTACAACATGTTTCCTCCAACCATCGCCTTAACTGGTTACGCCATAGCTCTCCGAAAACTCAGTTATTTTTGCTTACAGTTTTTCGTTGGTATTCAGATGGTAGTAAGTGGGTATTTATACATTTGCCGTAGCTTTTCTGATACAAAAGACAAGGCATACACAGACCCTACACTACACTTGCCGTAACATTGCTGATACAATCGAGCCACTGCCCCGTGAAGAGATAAGGCCTACAATTACGCTGCTACCCCACTGACTGTTGCAGGCCCGCGGAGAGCCGGTGTACCAGCTGCTGGGCGGCAAAACCAAGCCCCGACTGCCCGTGTACTGCACCACCGCCAGGCCCGACGTGGCCAAGCAGTTGGGTTTCGTGGGCGCCAAGGTCACTTGTCCGCACGGCCCGGCGGAGGGCGACCAGGGGCTGGAGAAGAACGTGCAGTTCTTCAAGAAGTGGCGGGAGAGTGTGGGGCCCGACTTCTCTCTCATGCTGGACTGCTACATGGCGCTGTCCGCCACCTACGCCGCTCGTCTGGCCAGGAGGCTGGAGCCGCTGGGCCTGAAGTGGATGGAGGAGTTCCTTCCTCCCGATGACTACACTGGCTATAAGCAGGTAACTTCTTACATGGTTGGCTTATATGGAGTTCTGATGGCTACAAGCAGGTAACCTTTGACAGGGCTGACTTAAGAGCTTTGATGGCTACAAGCAGGTAACCTTTGACAGGTTTGACTTTGATGTGAGTTTTGACGGTTACAAACAGGTAACATTTTAAAGGTTGATTTTGATGGAGTTCTGATGGCTACAAGTAGGTAACCTTTGACAGTGTTGACCTAGATGGAGTTATAATGGCTACAAGCAGGTAACCTTTGACAGGTTTGACTGATGGAGTTTTGATGGCTACAAGCAGGTAACATTTAAAGGGTTGACTGAGATGGAATTCCTTCTGTTGACTACACTAGCTACAAACAGGTAACCTTTTGAAGCGTTGACTGAGATGGAGTTCTGGTGATTACACTGGCTACCAACAGGTAACCTTTTACACGGCTGACCTATTTGGAGTTCCTCCTGACGACTACACTACCTACAAGCAGGTACCCTTTTGAGGCGTTGATTGAAATGAGTTCTCCTGGTGATTACACTGGCTACCAACAGGTAACCTTTTACACGGCTGACCTATTTGGAGTTCCTCCTGACCACTATGGACTACATTGGCTACCAGCAGATAACCTTTTGAAGCGTTGGCCTAGGTGAAGTTTCTCCTGATGACTATACTGGCTACAGGCAGGTACCGTTCAAAGGGTGGACTGAGCTGAAGTTTCTGCTGATGACTATACTGGCTACAAGCATACCTTTTGAATGTTCTACTAGGATGGAGTTCCTTCTGATGACTATATTGGCTACAAGCAGGTAACCGTTCAAAGGGTTGATTGAGGTGAAGTTTCTCCTGATGACTAGACTGGCTACGAGCACACCTTTTGAAGGTTTTACTGAGAAGGAGTTCCTTCTGATGACTATATTGGCTACAAGCAGATAACCGTTGAAAGGGTTCACTGGGATTAAGTTTGTTCTGATGACTAGTTACAAACAGGTAACTTTTGAAGGGTTGACGGAGATGCTTCTCCTGATGACTAGACTTGCTAAAACAGTCCAAGCATGTAACGTTTTAAAGGGTTGACCAAGCCATCGACTAGGCTGGTGTGTGTTTGGGGTGTTAGGCGATGTATGGTTGGTGATGAACTGTTGGGAAGATGCTGTAATAGTTCAAAATAGTATCTACGTGCTCGGAAAAGCCCATATGAGCTCCACCCCGTCTTTGAGAAGTTTCCCCAGCGTTTCCAAGTTTGTCTGGTTGACCCTGTATTCAGTTCTGGAACTGTTTGATTTTCACTGCAGGAGTGTTCCCTGTATTCAGTTCTGGAACTGTTTGGTTTTCACCGCAGGTGCGTGAGTCGCTGCGCGGATGCGGCGTGCTGTTGACGACAGGGGAACACGAGTACACCCGCTACGGGTTCCGCCAGCTGCTGAGCTCTCGCTGCGTGGACATCCTGCAGCCCGACATCACCTGGGTCGGCGGCATAACGGAGGCGCGACGCGTCGTGGCCATGGCAGCAGCCGAGGACGTGGTGGTCATTCCCCACGGTTCCAGCGTCTACTCCTACCACCTTCAGTACGCCTTCAACAACTGCCCAATAGCCGAGTTCATCAATCTGAGTCCAGGGGCTGACAAAATCACGCCCTACTTTGGGGGCCTGTTTCCCGACGAGCCTTTGCCGAAGGACGGCTTCATTGACCTGCCCGACCGACCAGGGTTCGGAGTCACCCTCGACAAGTCTCACCTCACCAGGCCTTTCCCCCGGTCGGATGAAGAGTCTAGGAAACAAGCCCTGGCCAACATCAATGCCCCCGTTCCTCAACAACCAGTCTTTCCCTTCTGATGAAGAGCCTAGAAAACACCCCCTGGCAACATCAGTGCTCCCATTCCTGATCAGCCGGTCTTTCCCTTCTGTGGAACAGTCTAGAAAACAAGCCCTGGCAACATCAACGCTCCCGTTCCGGATCAACCAGTCTTTCCCTTTTGAAGAGAGAACTCTATAACCAGTCTTTCACTTCTGAAGAGAGAACTCTTAATTTCACCCAAAACCCTAGCCGTGGCCACAAGACCAAGCTCATCGCTCCCCATTTCAAAAGGGAAATCCACAAAAATACGTTTTTTTCCCCGTCAGCAATACGCTTGTGGAACACACCCAACACACCCCAGGCACCAGCTGCAGACGCCCCCCAGGCCTTCAGATCCACCACTGAGGTCTGGCTGAGAAACGATTAGTACGCTTAAGCCCTATAGCCTGTTTTTAGCCTAGATTTTATTCAGTTTTCTCTTCGTTCATGGACACTTTTGTTGCCCAAAACTACTGGGATTCCCGAAGAAGGGCAGGAAACAATCCTTGGCCAACATCACTACTCCCGTTCCTCGTCAACCAGTATCTCCCTTCCGAGCAACTGCAACAGTTTGTGAAATGTTCAGTTTGCACGTTGGGTTGGACGGACTGCTCCATTCACGAGATAAACGAGTCTTCACATGCAGTTTGACTGAGGCACTCGTTTCGTTGCTAAACATAGCGTACAACAGTTAAACGAAGACTAGTAGAAGATTGCTGGAAGTGTCTTTTTTCGGCAACACTTGAAAATAAGCTCCGGCCATACTTTCGTTTAAATCCGACGGGATGTCCTCAGAACTGACCGTGAACAATTACTGATTGAGTACGAAATCAACAACAGTTTAAACTAATATTTTCAATATTGCTGGGTAGAAATTTACAAGAATGAAATTCCTATGCACTTCTTCTATGAAGGAACGCACGCAGAAAGGTGTGATCAACCTAATTGTTTATTTATTTACTGTTTTAAACATTTTCATCTTAAATTCTCTTTTTGCTTTGTTAGTGCCTGATATGACAAGCACCCAAGCATGCGTTAAAACAACAGAGCAACTGCCTGCAGTATGCTGATGTATGTTTTTGGTTTATTTTGGTTTACTGTAAACATTTTATGTATGCCTATGCACAAGTGTGTGAGAGCATAGTAATACCAACACAGTGTACACCACATGTTTATGAACATTAATGCTACATTCACCAATATCTCTTACTGCCCTTTGGTGTGTGACACAACAAATAAGCAGGCGGATGACTACCAAAGGTTTCACCCTAACGCCTTCTCTGCGGATTAAAAAAAAAGGAAGAAAAAAAAAAGGATATTCATTGGGCCGCATTTTAAATCCAGTTTCCACAAAGAAAGGGCAAGGCTCAAGGCAAAACAAATTGAGTTTGAAACTAATAAAATAGATGCTCATCTATCATTCTGCATGCTAATTGTTATGCATATATATTGTAACCACGAAACTAGTACTACCCACTTAATCAGCCTGTCTGACAAAACTATCCGGTGTTTTGATTTATACAAATGTAGTTAATTTTCACACACATTCTTTATTCCAAAAATGAAAACCCACACAACTCTTCTGCCAGTCAAAATAATATAATCTTGTTTAAAAAATGAATCCATGATACCAAACGTATATACACAAAACATTTCCATCACTGCAATCAGTCTAAACCTAACAAATCAGGAATATTAACAATGATCATACAAAGACGGATTCATTGCACAAAACCATTCATGAAATAAAACAAGTATATGCAGACTTGGTTTTGCTTCCAACAGGATCAATTCAAACTAATTGGAAGGAAAAAAGAGAGAGAAATAAAGACGCACATTCGTAACGCTACTACACTTGTGATTTTCTCTTACACATTCTACCAAAAGGTGTCTGTGGACCCAAACACAGAAAACGTGTGAATCACCACACAGACTGCAGGCCGAAATGAGACTACCCTGATGAAAGACCACACTAATGTGAGACACTATATATATTACACAATAATTAGTATCTTCAAGTACATCCACCGCAGTCTTCAATGGTGGATGCCAAATACTCACCAGGGCTCATGCCCCAGCATCTTGCACGACCAACAGGTCAGATGGCTGGGGCACAACGCTGTCTCTTGCTCTTCCAGCATTAGTGTAGAGACAAATATGAGAGAGAGAGAGAGAGAGAGAGAGAGAGAGAGAGAGAGAGAGAGAGAGAGAGAGAGAGAGAGAGAGCGGGCCTTCTTCCAGTGACCAACTTCATAAGGCTGAAAGCTTTTTCATTTTGCAGGGGTGAGCAGGGGCATAGAGAGGAAGGGTGTGTGGGGAAGGAAAGGAAGAAAGAAGAAGAGATTAAGGCAACAGACCACCTTTTCAGAACCCACCCCTCGTATTTCCATGTAAATGAAGCCCTGCCCAAGGAGCACCAGGCTTTTAAGACCACAGTCGTTTGGGTTTTTAGGGGGATGGGTAAAAGGTGGAATCCACTGCACAATGATAAAAATCCCTACACTGCCTGACAGGACACAACGAACTAAAAATAACACCCATTATAATGATAAAGGGTTGGAGAATGCTCAAGTGGCAGTGAAAGCTAGTTGTTATGCCTTTAGGCAGAATGTGGACTGGTAAGAGTTAACCGTTTTTTCCCCCCCCAGCAGTGTACCACTACCAGCCTCACCAACAATGGCTTCAACCCACACTGCTGGCACAATGGAACCCACCACATTAGGTGGTGACCCCCCCCCCCCCCCCAACTCCCTTGTTTAACCCTTTCACTGCTGTACTTGCTGTGCTGTCACTCGGAAAATGACCAATAGAAGTGCCAAATTTAAAATCATTAAGGCTTTTTTCCCTTTTGCATGAGCACGTGAAATGACATCTATCAAAATACACAGTGTTGAAAGTAGATTTGTTATAGAGCCATTGATGTTGTTTGCAGGCATGTATGTGGGCGCTTTTCAGCCTGGAAAATGTACAGGCTGGGGACAGTGAAGGGGTTAACAGTAACACTTTTTTTTTTTTTTTAACAGCTTTTCTCTTCACACGATCACATCAATGAAGCACCGAGCAAGGACCACCATCACCAGAGGTGATATTAAGACAGGTTATAACACCACTTCTGCTTGACCTTCAGGACACTCTCACATGAGGGGTTCCACTGGATCTGTCAGCTGTGCTAGCAACAGAGGCTAAGCTCACTTGCAATACACTCCCTAGCTGTTTGCCTACAACATTTCTACCATTTGCCATACATTTTCTAGGCTATAAAATTTGTAGATGTTTGCCTATAATAGTATAAAGTTCCTAGCTGTTTGCATATATTTTCCTTGCTATTTTGCCTATACATTTTCTAGCTATTTGCCTGTAACTTTTCTAGCTGCAAGCCTGCAAACTTCCTTGCTGGGAGGGGGTGTTGCCTAAACTAAATGAATTCCTTACAGAATTAAACATAGGCAATTCAGCTTCTTCTTCCCTAGGTGTACAAATGTAAAAGAAAGTGTGATGGAACAGAACCCTTTCAAACATCAAGTGCAATACATGATGAAGGGGTGCAGAAAAACAGTGAAGACAATCATTAAATGGAACAGTGCAGAAAAACTAAATCATTTATCACCACCAACACTGGAATGACAAAACAACACACACTGACACAGGGATGCATCTTTTAACGTAACACACACAGCCAAGGTCTTGCAGTCAGTTCAGTGCATTGGTTACTCTGCACCATTATGCAGTTCATTCACAACATCAGCAGAACCTGCTACAGGCAACCTCTTCAGTGGAAAGCCACCCATCAAAAGCCCACAATGACAACTTCTGCAGGGAATATTTTGTGCATGAAAACAATGATGATTAATATACAAATACATCCGGTGAAAGACCACCCTGTCCTTTGTGACCATGTTGCTTACAGCAGGTTCCACTGTGCACTCACAATCCACTTTTATTTACGCAGTCTTATGTGAAAACACAGCAAGTGTTGAAGTTCTGGAAAACAAAACGCAAGAACCACTGCAAAATAAATTGGTACCATTGCAAGTATTCAACTGCGGGGAACTGAAATGCAGTTCTGGTACAGGAACTCAGCACAGCTAACTCCCAAGCCTCACCTTGGTGAGGAATCTGTCTGTCTGGTACAGGAACTCAGCACAGCTAACTCCCAAGCCTCACCTTGGTGAGGAATCTGTCTGTCTGGTACAGGAACTCAGCACAGCTAACTCCCAAGCCTCACCTTGGTGAGGAATCTGTCTGTCTGGTACAGGAACTCAGCACAACTAACTCCCAAGCCTCACCTTGGTGAGGAATCTGTCTGAGTTTTTGAGACAGGGTATCACAATACCATAAATTAAGCATAACTATGTAGCAGAATATTACGCATAACTCTGTAGCAGAATGTACAGGCAGTGTATCAACAGGAAACTATCTAAGTTGGTATTTTCCACACAATGGCTCAGGAATTGATCATGAGGGAGAAAATAAGATTAAATCACCAAGATCCGTCATACTGTGTGGCAAGTTGTCTACCCCCCCTCCCCCTTGTGCAAGTACACTGTCAGTGTGTGTGCCCTTTGTCTACATCTTGTCCAGTGCTGTAATAACGCACTAGAATACAAAGTGTGAATTGCACACACAAAAAAAGACCCCCCCCAAAAAAAAATAAGATGGCAGATGATTCATAAACATAATGGTTTACTTAATGTTGTTTCAGTTCAAACCATGACTGCCACTTTAAATCCTGACTGCTGTTATGATAACCCACGGAACACACATAATCAATGCATTTAAAAATATATAAAAATCCCCAACCATTTCTGTGCAACTTTATTCACTGGCTGTTGAGCTGCGTACTTCTTCAAACACTTATCACATCACTGATGACTGTGTTGGACAATATCCCCCCCCCCCCCCCCGACCCTTGCATTCTGTCTCCTTTACTTGCAGTGAAGACAACCTGACACATCACATTTGTCTTGCACATCCACTTTCTTCTTTCACCCATTACTTGGTTGTATGGTTGCTGTCTTTCTTTCTTTCTTAGATTTCTTCAGCATTCAAAGGGACGATGCTTCAGAAAGAAAACAATGCTGACACACCTATTCACAAATTTTAACCAGTTAGCCTTTCTTATCACAGCCCGATTTTACGCAAAACACCAGTAGATCATAATGAAGCCAGACATGCACACATGCAACAGAATTAAATACTGTCACCTCTAAGCTCAAAACACACAGAATGTTAGAAAAGGAACACTGACTTAATATGACAATATAAAACATAAATGCATTTTCAAGGTAAGCTCCTTTTTCAAGCAATAAAACAACAATCAGACAATGTAACTGTCCAGTTAAGTTGCATTGTGTGCAAAACACTTGAGCACACCACAACTGAAATAAGTACAATTTCATTTTTCACTAATTGTCTGTTGTTTTGTTGCTTAAAAAGGGGGCTTACCCTGAAAATTCCCATATGCTTTATATTGCCATATTAAATTACCAACCCTTTTAACATTCTGAGTTTGGGGATCTTGTTTTGGAACACCAAAAGTCATCCTTGTTCCAATTTTTCACCTCTAATTAGTCTAATGCAAATGCTTACCCCAAAAGAATAAAAGCATTCTCTGAGCAGCCCTTCCTCTTTTCTCGTAAACTAATAAATCAACATTGAAAAACCTTCTTAAAGAGGTTGTTTTCTTATACCAGTTTTTATCACTACCAGTGCTCTGCTAGGATGACTTTCTATAATGTTCAGTTACATATTTCAGTGTTTTAAAACTGTTTGACATCATGGGACAAAATGACATGAAACTGAAGGGAAACATGTTCATTTTAAAAGTTAAAGCACAGGCCTAGCTCAGTGAACAGACCTCAGTTACACCTACACATTTTACAAATTCTAGCAGCATTTTGGTCTAGATACACAATGAACTAACAGTAACACACTGCTGTAACATGCATCATGAATTCTTTACTGATCTACACACTGATCTTCAACTTTGTAAAAACAAACAAAACAAAACAAACAAAAAAGCACTGGCTTTCAGTTTCAGCATTTTCTTGTGTGAAGTGAATGATCTGCACAGACCAACTTTGACTGTTTGGGTACTGTACATGTATATTATACACAAACTGCATATCACCAATGTTGTGAATGTGTAAAATGTCACATCATACCAACACAGTACAACAGTAAGGGTTACAAACATGTTCTACAAAAACAAACATAAAACACAAGGGCTGAAAACAGTTTTCTAAATTACACTTTCAGTTCCTGAGTCAAAACATAGGTTGCATTTCATTCAAAACAACAATTTAGACCAAACCTGATGGAAGCAGACACTGGACTATTCACTTAAAAAAAGCACCACATGACATTGCCATGCACTAGTATACTTTCACTGCCTTAATTTGCTTCACCACTACATCAGTTAACACTTTAGCCCTGTGCACATCCTTCTTGTGTCCTTATCTGTGCCACACTCCGGACAGATGAAGGAAACACTCAAATGATTGCATGTTTCTACTGCAACTCAGAGAATAATATGCGTCTTGTGACATTTGCACAAGCAGCAGTTTTTGGGCAAAGTTGCAAGGCAGATCTATTCCCACTCAGGTGACTGTGAGAGGACAATGTAATGTAAAAGAGTATTTATAAGGCGCTTACACCTAACTTGAGTCCAAAGCGCACAATACAATAAAATTGAAAAAGTATATACAGAACCAACTGCACAATGAAAGCATATTAATTACATAAAGAAATGCACTACAACACTTCATTCAATGTCTTTCTCATCACTTCCAACACACACATGCACACACACACACATGCATACACACACACACACACACACACACACACACACACACACACACACACACACACAGAGGCAAGGCATTTAGAGTCCAGGGGAGAAAGAAAAGAAAAAAAGCCTTACTCATGTTTCTTGGCCCCAAATGGTCATTATTGTCATTTCAATGTCTATAGCTAGAATATCAGGGCTAAACAAACTTTTGTGCTGTCAATGCACTAGACTAAGAGTCCCACGTCAGAATTACTTACAAGTACAGCAATATTCATAACATGGCCTACTCTATCACTGAAATTCCCTGAAGTCTGAGTGTAGCTGCAGGAGTGGAGGCTGACAGTAACACTGTACCTGTATGAAAGACAGTATGTACAGGTGTGGGGAAACAGCTGCGCATGCTACCTTCTCACCCAACAATGGGTAACTGCAAGGTTTTAGCTTCTACAGGCCTGCTAATAAACTCCTGTGGCCAGCTGTGCTGGGTGCTGCTGAAGAATGGCAATCAAAGCCACAATCCACAGCAAACTGAGACGACTAAAGCCACAATCCACAGCAAACTAAGACGACTAAAGCCACAATCCACAGCAAACTGAGAAGATTGATGTGGATTGTGGCTGAATGGAAACTAAAGCCACAATCTACATCAAACTGAGAAGATAGATGTGGATCTTGGCTGAATGGAAACAGAAGCCACGATCCACAGCAAACTGACAAGATTGCTGTGGACTGTGGCTTTCACAGTCTGCTCACTTTCTCTCTCTCTGCTCAAGTGCCACATAAGCATGCACCTGGATTGAATTTTGAACCAGCATCAGTCAGAATAAATTGCTGCTGGTGTTACTGCACAAGTGCCATTCAAAAGATCTCTGACATCAGAAGCTGATCACTGAGGCAAGAAGTTAATGAGTCATCTTTGACTGAGTGATTCTAAAATATGTGCACGAATGTGTACCACTGCTAAACCCTTATGCTGCCAACAATTATGCATTTTTGGTGAGTTTCCTTAAAAAAAAACGGCCTTGAGAAAATGTTAAGTCGACCAAAACTGTTGCTGTTGAGAACTTTGTTTCAGTTGATGTAAGAATTCTTGGGAGCGGGAATTCAAGCAGAAGCTGTACAGCACCCTATAAGCAGAAGGAACCCCTCTGCCAATGACATCAGGTGACATCCTAAAGGCAGGGAATGGGTCAATGTTAAGCCCTGCTTTAAGTGTTCATTTGATCTCTTCTCCATACGCTGAGAAGGCCAGTTCCCAGTGATAAAGTTCACATGAGCTGTACACAAATCAGAGCAGTCCAAGAGCACACAAAAAAACGTTTCAGACGTCCTTGTTCTGTCCATGAAAGAACTCTTCATTTACTTCCTTTCTGCACCATCTTTATCAACATGAAGCTTGAGCAACTGCCTTGCACCATGTTTGGCATGGGAAGGAGGCTGGCGGTTGTGGCCACAAATGCCGTATTATTTGACAGTAAACTCATATAGTTATACACAAATAAAAAAAGTTAATGCAACATTTACAACAGCCTTGTATGACTGCATTATTTACACTTTATCCTTTCTATGCACTGTTTACTGCCCATACATTTACATTAAAAATTTTATTCTTGTCTCTTGCACTCTGTGAATTTCTCCTAACAGATGCCACAGATCTGCATTCTGTGAGTTTCTCGTAACAGATGTCAAAGATCTGCATTCTGTGAGTTTTTGTAACAGACACCACTGACAACTAACCAACCAATCACCCCCCCCCCCCACACACACACACATAAAAAATACCCCCCTGCCCCCCAAGCCAAAGCCCACTGGCTCAGGTAACAACAGCACTGTATAATCTGCATCAACATTACTGGCCCTTCAGCAAAGCAATTGCTGGTCACTTTGTAAGGGACAAACCAACCAATTCTAGGACAAATAACTGATAAAACATAGTTGAAGCATGCATAAAAGTTATTACAGAGTGATTCCAGCAACTAAATGGGTTTGTTACCATTTGACTGTTCATGCAGTGATGGTCATGTGACCTTTCCAAGCAAGTTCTTCTCTCTCGATGAGGATGTATGACTATGAATACAAAACTCAGTCCGACTTCTTTGTCCTCGTATTCTCATTTTGGTGTATTAAGAATTTAGCAACAATCTTCAGCGTGGGAAATGTGCTACATCTGTGAGTCCCCTTTTCTCTTTTATACTTTTCCTGAGGAAACATAATTAATGTAAAACTGTCTGAATCAAGTTCTTACTTTGCAGTATAAAAAAAGTAAAACAAATGATAAAAGATGAAGACGTCTTAGTAATAATTTACCAGAGTTCACCAAACAATGGCCCAACCATACTCTTAGTCAGTGCAAGGATTCGCTGCCTTGTTCTCTCAGTTCTTTCTTTGCCAGTGGACAGCCTTTGTCAGTGACTGCATCACTCAAGTCAGCTGAAGAGTTGAGACCATCCACAGTATGGATAGGGCTTGAGGATGGAGAGGAGCTGTCCACCACATCGTTCGTATCCTCGGGATCGGCACTCTCATTGTCAAACATGAAGCTGAAAGGTGCTGAGGAGTCTTCGCTGTCAGAATTAGATGCATCACTGTCATCTGAGTACACTTCAGCGCCGCGGAAAATGTAGCGGTTTGGTGGCACGAAGATGATCTGGTTCTCTGTGGACACACAAATATTTAATGGTTGGGGAGAGGTAAAGATGTACTGTAATTACTGTTTAAAGTGGTGTTACTTCTGGACTCTAATGACAGGGCATGGTCTCTCCTAAAACCATTTCCTCCATGAGCTTTTGATACACTGCACACTTAGTTGTCCGTTACATTTCAATGTTCTGAAAGGGTGGGAAAGCAAAGGGCATCTGGTTTTTTAATATGCAATAATTTGGTGACATAATCCCACCTCAAAATTGAAAAAGACATTTGCTTTGTAACAATGTGTTTAATCACCGAACACATGCTGCAGTCTGAAGACGCAGTTACATCATACAGTGATCAAGGCTCTAACCTAGCCATGATGAAGATCTGAGGGTGGAATGCATGTTCTGCTTGGTGAATGACATCGGAGGCATCAGCTGAGATGGTCCATTACCAAGCAGGACACAGCCTTCTTGCAGAGGATCTTCAAATCATCATGCCCAAGGTGTGAGTATTGATCATCTATTCTGGCTTCATTTTCATACCAGACAAAACTGGAATGAATCATGTATATATGGTGCACAGTAGACTACTGAACTGGCCCAAATCACTGATTACTGCTAGTGGGGCTAGTTAAACAAACAATACTTGGTGGACATTTCATGTGCAAATACACAAAAAACCCAGTGTAGGCAGGTGAATCTTTTCTTTTCACCCTAACTGTAATGGTTGACTGGGCATAAAACACCAAGTCACTCACTAGGTGAATCTCTTGTTTTCTCACTTCTCAACAATTCTTTTTCCGATGAGAAAAGCAGGCATAGCCTGTTTTTGTTCTCTTTACTGGCTTTTCTTGTTCTCTTTGGGGCAGCTGTTTTGACATCCCAAATCCTTTAAAGACAATAAATTAAAAAATGCTCTTGTGTTTCATGCCTCATAATTTACATAAATTCCATGACACTTGAACAAATGAAGCAGGGAGCAACTTGAGGAACTTTTTACCAAGTTGTAAGAAAAAGAAAAGTCTGTCACCTGTGGGGTTACATGTGTACACACTGCAAACAGGTTGCCACCTACCTGCCATTTTGCTGGCAACGCTAAGTCGTCTTCTCAGAGCCCATGTTTGACGCATCTCTTCAATGGTGTCTGTGTGAGAACAGTGTGCATTGTCCTTCTTTGACTCTCGGTCAAGGTCAATCTTCTCTCCATCCTCATTGCCCTGGCTGTGTGAGAAAGAAGACTGATGCTTGTGTGGAGACTGACCATCACCGTTGGAATGGACTTCAGAATTGCGGCACCCTTCAGACCCCTGTCTGTGTCGAGCATTATGTGATGCTGATGTGTGGTGTGTGGACTCCCTGCACCTTTTAGAAGCCTCAGGACTCTGTGGCTGTTTTGCAGAGTGACCCGTGTGTTCTGACGCCTCACAAACCTCTTGGTTTGTGTTGCACGATGCACAATCACCCTGACTGGACGCTTCCACACTGCTGCTGTCTTTGCCCACCACACTTTCTTGGGAGTCTGGCACACTGGACGAGACACCATCACCACTGGAACGGTGCTCTGAAGGTGCCGCAGCAGGAGCGTGGTCCGACGAGGGAGGCGCAACGCTGAGGCAGATGTGTCCCTGAATGTCTGGAGTGGTGCTGGACTCGGCTCCGCTATCGGAGCTCAGTCTCTCCAACTTCTCACTGCCAGACACACACTGCTGGTCCTTGCTGAAGGCCAAACTGCTGCCAAAGCTAGACTCCTGGTTTCTATCCCCCTTGCCGGACACTGCCGCTGAGGACACCACCTCTGAATCTCCCAGCCCGCTGTCTGCACTGTGCTCCAACACTTCCTGCCTTCCCTTCACGTTCACTTCTGGCAGATCCACTGGAGGCACCACAGGCACAAGGGGGATGCTGGAGTAGCAGATTTCCTCCGCGGGGGGTCCTGCTTGGGCAAGGTGGTCCCAGCCAGCGCCCAGCCTCTTGCACAGTTCACTGATGATGTCGTCACAGTTGCCAAGCAGCTCAATGTCAAATACCAGTTGTTTGTGGAGCGGTTCCCGGTTGATGATGATCTGTGGAACGTGAGCCGGGAGAGAATCTGAAACAACCAAAAGAGATTCTCAATCAAAGTTCAGTGAACCCATGACTCATAATTTTCATGGACTTGTATTTTTTCACAGTAAAATGTGCTCCCAAAATAAAGCAGACATGCAAGCAACATTCAGCGGAGATGAACAGCACCAAAAGTATTGTTCCTCTGTAGCTTGGGTGGAAGCAATTTGGAAGTGGAAGTAGTTGCAGCCAACCCAATTCTTATCTGCAGGACTAAGAACCTGAGACTACACATTAAGTTGAAATCAAGGCTGTCATCATCTTATTTTTTTCCAAATGCAGCAGGATCATGATCTTCCACCCTACAGCAAATGCTGCAGCTGGTATTGTTGTGGTGAATTTGGTTCCAGATCCTTTTTTCTGTGACTACATGACTTTTTAGAGAAGAGATCAGCCAGCTACAGTATGCAATTTTCATTGCTGGCTGACAAAAGTTCAAGTACCTGAAAATGTGACATCCCAAATTTCTGGTCACAGATAAGGCACTGCTGACTTCCAAGGCCCAGAGAGAGAGAGAGAGAGAGAGAGAGAGAGAGAGAGAGAGAGAGAGAGAGAGAGAGAGCGAGAGAGAGAAAGTGGGCCTTGTTTTTAGGGGGTGGGGGAGAATTTAAAGGCCTTGTTTAATGTTGATTGATCAAAACAAAGACCATAAACAGGCCTGTGAAAGAACTTACTTGGAATGAGAGCAACTGGGCGAACTTTCAGAGATGACCCAATTACAATGAGCAGGTCACACACATCTTTGTCTGCTGCCATCTGTTTGTGGAATTCCTCTGGCAAGCTTTCTCCGAAGAAGACAATGTCAGGTTTCATCACAGCCAACTTCACATCTGGATCACAATGGGGGCACCGTGGTATTTGCTGCAATGCAGGTCAATACCATTAGTCAAGTCAATATACTTTAATCAACCCTCACAGGGCAATTCAACCAACTACTAAAGGCCTAATAATTTAAGAACAGCATGTAAAAAGGACATCAGAGCAACATTACAAGCAGTTAAACTGATAATAACAAACAGCAATACTGGATTAAAAAAAATCCATAATACAATTATCCTCATATCATAGCATGAAACACAATTATCCCTCTTGCCCACCTTCCCCGGACACCCACACACACCCACACTCCTCACCCAACCTACATACACATACCACTACTATCATCAACCAGACACACTCACACATTGCTGGATCTTTACCACTACAGATCTATACCTAATCAAACAGCTACCCTAGTAAACCATACATATCTATACCTAATCAAACAGCTACCCTACTAAACCATACATATTCTCACTGCAAAGCAATCAATTCTCAACGCCAATGATGAAGGTAGAAATTCCTGGCAGAAACAATGCCTAATGGCAGTACCCTGGGGGGCTTTACTTGTAAAGACAAAACTTTCAACAGTTCCAGGGACCTTCACTTCAGTGTCCTCAATGCCCCACAGCGGGGATACCAACCAAAAGGACTCTGGAGACCTTTACTTCAGTGTTCCCAATGCCCCACAGTGGGGAAGACCAACCAAAAGGACTCTGGAGACCTTCACTTCAGTGTCCTCAATGCCCCACTGTGGGGGATATGAACCAAAAGGGCTCTGGGGACCATCACTTTGGTGTCCTCAATGCCCCACAGTGGGGGATACCAACCAAAAGGACTCTGGGGACCATCACTTCGGTGTCCTCAATGCCCCACAGTGGGGATACCAACCAAAAGGACTCTGGGGACCATCACTTTGGTGTCCTCAATACCCCACAGTGGGGGATACCAACCAAAAAGACTCTGGGGACCATCACTTTGGTGTCCGCAATGCCCCACAGTGGAGGATACCAACCAAAAGGACTGAGGACCATCACTTCAGTGTCCTCAATGCCCCACAGTGGGGGATACCGACCAAAAGGACTCTGGGGACCATTACTTCGGTGTCCTCAATGCCCCACAGTGGGGGATACCAACCCAAAAAGGACTCTGGGGACCATCACTTCGGTGTCCTCAATGCCCCACAGTGGGGAATGCTAACAAAAAAGGCAGTCAATAAGACTGACTTTCACAAGCTTCATGGCTTTCCTGTGCACCATGTTCAGCTCTTTTAAAGTAAGGTAGTAGTAATTGAAGTAAACACCCATTCTGAGAAATGTGAGCAGATGGAAAGCCATACACTACTCGAATCAGAGACAGTTTTTGAAAAAAAAGTTGTTTTGTAATGGTTCTTTGCAGGTGAAAATGGGCCACGCATAGGGAGAATACTACTGAACAGTCTACGGTGTGGAACTGCCAATAAACTGCTTTTACTAAATGGCGTCCCAGCAATGTTTGCTAGTTACTTCACAATCTTACTAGCAACTAAACCCCTTTTGCATAAAAAGGATCTCGCATCTCAGTCAGTGAAACCCCTTAGCAGGACTGAAATACTAAAACTGCCCAAAATATCCACTGCATGCTTAAGTGAAAGAAAGTCCAAGACAGAAAGGATGGCACAAGACGCACCTGATTAAAGATGTCATTGCGAATGGCCTCGGCATCAACCTTGTACTTGCACACCATACAAGTTGCGGTGGCAAAGGAGCCTGCCAAAAAATCATTTTGTATAGCTTCTCTGATTAACAGGGGCAAAGGTGGTGGCAGTGGTGGTGGTCATGGCGGGGTGTCAAAAAACAAAACAAAAAAGGGAACAGGAAACAGTAACAGAAAAATACCTTTACAACACACACCAATGGAAAATAATAAGAAACAATTAAACTCATAAATCACTGAAGCTATGTATTCATAAACACTTTTTTAAATCTAAATTCTGATTTGGACATAATGCCACTATTGCATGTTGTGGGTCTGTTTGAAGATGTTAATGTGAAACAACAGTAACTGAACCTAAGGCTGTAGACACTAAGTGCTTTGGTGGCGCACAATCAACAAGAGTTTACTACCAACCAGCCCCTGGAAACAGATACATATAGATCTACACACAGGTCAACATCTGTCCAGCTGTCTGCCTGCTCACCAGACTGAACATTGGTTCATCTTGTTACTTACCATGGCACTCAATAACACGTTCAATGCCAGACACTTTCTCCAGGGTGTCAATATTTTGTGTGTAGTTCCGCAGAAGTTTCCCTTGATTCTCCAGCAGCTTGATAAACTTGTGGCATGGTGACGGCTTAAACTGGCCGGGGTAAATTTCCTGGGGGAATAAAATACAACAGACATCTTCAGTATTTTGACTAATTTTACATTTGATTTTGAGAGATGCAAGTCATTCTAAACACAGTGTGTGTATGAGTGCATGTTTGTGTTATGCCTGCACATGCATGCATGTCTATGTACTGGAATGGAAGAAAAAGAAATACAAGACTTTTTACCTTGGCAAATTTGAAGAAGGGTCTCTGGTCTTCCCGGAAAAAATCCAAACAGAACATGGCCTGTGGATCTGGTAAGTTGGGAAAATCTTTGGCCAGCCGAGCATAGATGCCATCTCGAGATCTGAAGTCTGGTATCCCACATGACACAGAAACCTAAACACAAAAATTTGGTATGTTTTTGTTTGTTTAATGTACTCAACCAGCCCAGCAACCCTCCCCCCCCAGTGCAAAAAACACAGTAGAAAGCAGTAGTGAGTATAAAAGAACATCAGAGACCAGTAACATAACTACAACTTCAAAACAACAACAACAAACAATTAGGTTGGTACAACACTCAACAACAACAAAAAGACAGAAAAGAAATGAAAACATGAAGCATAATGTCCATGGCCAAGATGCAGGGTGAAATTCTGTAATACTAAGGCACAAAAGAATCCTGTACGATATGATAACCAAGTGTCACAAATGATATTTACGACAAAGGCATGGTACATGCAGCACCTGTGCCAACAGCACTGGAACTCTGGGCAGAGGTAGGTGTGTGTGTGTGTGTTGGCCCTGCAGTGGATATGTATGTGTTGGCCCTGAAGTGTGTGTTGGCCCTTAAGTGTGTGTGTGCTGGCCCAGCTGTGTGTGTGTGTGTGTGTGTGTGTGTGTGTGTGTGTGTGTGTGTGTGTGTGTGTGTGTGTGTGTGTGTGTGTGTGCATGCGAATTTATGTGTGTGTGTGTGTGTGTGTGTGTCTGTGTCTGCATGAGGCAAACAGTGGCACTAATGCCTACCAACAATCTTGACATAGTAGTAGCCACCTGCCTGGCTGACGGCATTGTAAAATTAAAGATTCATTCATTTTAAATCTCCAGTTTTCCAATAAACACTTTTGTTGACAACCCACCTCCTACTTTCTACTGGGCCTCTATTTTGTTACAGACATAATCTACACTGGGCCTCCTTTTCGTTACTGATACAGTTTACTCCTTACCCCTGCTCCAGTCAACACCATGATGTTCTGACAATTCTTCAGCAAGTCGATCACATCCTGAAGAGTGTTGATGTGTGGCAGTTTGTCTCGTGGCTTGGGTTCCACCATCATGCTGATGATGATCTTCCACAGCTTCAGATCATCCCATTCAGCGGGGATCTCCAAGTCATCGCCAACATATTCTCGAAGGACGTCCTGTGGTTTTACTCCCATGGACATCTGACGCTGGACCCAAGATATTGGACCTACAGAGAAAACACTTTTTCCCTTGAACTCAGCACAGGTCAGCAACATACAGCTGTTTTTTTAAGATTTACTTTCAGCCAGCCACACACAGCAACAAAACACATGTATACTCTAACAGTTTGCACACAGTCAGTATAATTTGTCACAATAACTCAAGCAGACACTACTGTGCACAAACGTTTAGAGTATACATGTGTTTTGTTGCTTTGTACGGATTCCTAATCTTCGATCAGGATGAACATTGCCATACCAATTACCATCTCTAAAGTATTACGCTAAGTTGTATCAAGTTATCAATATCAGCTTCTCAAAATAATTTGATGCTACTAGTATGAACACAGAGACAGAAAATTCAAAATTTATAATGTCTGCCATATTGATGATATTCCACGACATACATTTATACTGAGCAACCCCCCTTCCCCCTTCTTTTCCCTTTATCTAAAGATAACCACAGGTAAGAAACTTGGCCATACAAAGAGTGGGCAAGGCTTATCTTTGCAAGAAGTACATGTACACATCTTAGAAAGACTTTTAAAGGAGGGAGAGTGTTCCACAGGTCACTGTCCCACTCTACAGCCAAGATGTGTGCATGTCCTGAGATGACCCTGTGCAGCTGATAGATCTAGCCAAGTTAAAGCCAAATGTGGGTGTGCACAAGTGTGTGTGTGTGTGTGTGTGTGTGTGTGTGTGTGTGTGTGTGTGTGTGTGTGTGTGTGTGCAAGTGTGTATGTGTATATATCATTATATATGTGTATGTATGCAAGTGTTCGCATGTGTGTGTGTGTGTGTGTGTGTGTGTGTGTGTGTGTGTGTGCATGTTTGTGTGTGTATATGTGTGTGTATGTGTGCATGTGTGTGTGTGTGTGTGTGTGCATGTATGTGTGTGTGTGTGTGTGTGTGTGTGTGTGTGTGTGTGTGTGTGTGTGTGTGTGTGCGTGTGTGTGTGCATGTGCCACACTCTGAGCATCACTTTCCAGCACCCTCTTCCAAACTCTGCCAGATTTAGTTACGCCACTGAAGGGGCACTCTTTATCTCCGCACAGCTGTCCAGCTACATGGTCAGCGCCCTCCGAAAGGTTTGTGTACTAATAATATTAATATGACTGTAGAAGCAACCTAGCGCCAAAGCATGCACGTAAACATGAGACGCATCCACCCTGGGTGAAAGAAAGAGTTCCATCTTGATTCAAACAATTGTAGTTTTATTTGTGCTGGTGTAAACTTTGTTTGCGGCTGTAAATGACACGCCTTGTTTTATTTGAGTTGTTTGTAACAAACTTACTACTGTTTAAGCATCAACAAAAAACTGCTCATTAGCTAACAGTTTTCTAGACCCTAAGGTGTAACTAAATACGGCAGTGGTTGAAGGATGTTGTAAACCAGTGCTTGGAGTCTGTGCATGTGTGTGTGTGTATGTATGTGTGCATGTCTGTGTGTGTGTGTGTGTGTGTGTGTGTGTGTGTGTGTGTGTGTGTGCATGTCTGTGTGTGTGTGTGTGTGTGTGTGCATGTCTGTGTGTGTGTGCATGTATATGGGGGGTCATGAGTGCTGTGACTGACCTGCCACAGGCTGCCAGGATGTCTCATCACAATGGTCATCCAGACCAGAATTGTTGCTGCTATTGCTGTTATTGTCCACATCATATATGCTGTCATCAGACCGGTGGTCCACTTCATTACCCTGCAAAAGCAAAACAGCACATCATGGTTTTAGTTGAATGTACTGTGCATGCTGCAATACAGATCTGTCAGATACAACTTTACAAGCAGGGCAGAGGTAGGGCTAGACAATGCTGTTTTTTTTAGCTTGGCTGGGGGGTGGGGTGGGGGGGGATGGGGAGAGAGAGAGAGAGAGAGCATGAGAGAGAGAGAGCGAGTGATTCATTCACTCAGATCCAGCCAACTTAGTCAAAATAAAAAACCTTAAAAATAGAATAAGAAATCAAAAAAATAAAATGGAAGAAAACCGACCATTTACTTTTAGTGATTTACTATTTAGCTATCATTTTTTTATTTTTTTAGTTAGCATGTCCATATAACAGAAACAGAAAGGTCACAGTCTCAAGGTGTGATAATCCCAGTCATAAGGGGAACATAATCATGTTACATTCCAGGGTACCCTCTCTAGTCTGAATCACTGTCATTTATTACAACATCAGGTAAGTGAGCTGTGTCATTACAACTGAAGTTATGAGTGCTCAATTATTTGCATACATTACACTTTATTGGTGTTGCAATGTAATAACTAATATTAACTAAATAATATTTCAGTTACCTGGTTGTTTTCAGGGCTGCTACCCGAGTCTGCACAACCTGTAAAATGTCAAATCAAACTTATTACTAATATTAGTACCATCAAGCATAGTAAAATGGTAGTTTGGCACTTGCATGCATAATCTGGTAAAGGGACTTAAAATTCAATACAGATGCAGTAATTGTGATGATTGTCAATAAATAATAAAAACAACAACCCAAACCTCCCCCAGCAACAACAACAGTGTCTGACCCTGGAAACCGACATAATATATTTATGATGGTCCCCACCAGGATCTGATTTTTGATAACCGCCCTGCTCTTTCCTCAGCATTGTGGACCCAAAACTGGATTCAGCTTGGGAGATAAGGGTGTGTGGGAGGTGATGATATTGCACCCAATTAGCCAATAGGCTCTTTATGTAGGGAGTTGGACTCTTTTTTTTTTTTACTTTCCACCATTGGATTTACTCTACTTAACTTTAAGGTCTTCCGGATCTAAATACAATGCCTGAATAACCACTTACTTGTTTTTTTCTGTACACTTTGACCTAAGTTTAAAAATTGTAGGCATATGTACATGATAATTTGTATGTTGTTAGACAACTTAGAGGCATGCAAAAATGTCATTTTGTGAAATGCCTAAATGTGTTGATATTCAAGGGATATCTCAGAAGCTATTCATTAGAGATAAATGTATGAAATGTGATACTTTTTAATTAGTTTGAACGAATTAAGATGACATATTAATGAATTACATTGTCTGAGTTTCAAATTTGCTGGATCTATCTGCTTTTAAGTTTTATGTTTACTAGTACTACTAGTTTTAGCTGTGGAATACTGACAAACAAAGTCAGTGACAATGAGTAGAATGGCAACCATTTCAGAGTGGAAGTAGAACAAGTTCTTGGCAGTTTATCCCCCCTCTCCCCCCCCCCTTATTTTTTAAAATCTAAAAAAATGTTTTAAAAAAATGCTGTGGCTATAGGAGGAAATTTAAAACAGTTTGCAAACTTTTCTGTGTGTTGGTTATGCAATTTATCATTGCTTCAACTGCCCTGAAAAGTAGGATGTTACAAACAACATGCAACTGAACACTGCTTACTTGGCTTAATACGTTCAGAATTGATGATCGTTTCACTTTTTGAGTTGAACAAGCATTTGCTGGATTAGATTAGAACAGATTTATGCTTGAAATTTTAATTTCATAAACTACTGCTACTGTTGCAGTTTCTGTCCTTGGATTTAAAAAAAAAAAAAATGCATTCTTTTCATGCTGATAGTAATATTAGATTATTACCTATCAGTAGGTAGAGGCAGCCAAAATTAAAATTTTACAACAGCAATTTAATTTATGCATTTTCAGACAGGCCATATTGATACAAGAAAATGAAAAAAAAGAGTAACTGTTTATCTTAATTAGTTCCAAAGATATAGCCATTCGAAAACACAGTTTTGCGCGACAATAAACAGTTTATTACATTTTCTCAAATTTACCCCCCCATGGTGGTTCTCATGAACATGGGAGAATCCAAATACTTACACTTTTCAAAAGTATACCTTGGTTGCACTTTGTCACAGCTAAATCATATGGTCAGCAAAGAAAGATGAAACAGAGGCAGAGGGCTGAAGTTGCTCCAAAAAGCAATTCTGAGCTTGCCAATTTGCATGAAACAGCACTTTTGACACCACACAGTGGGAAACATATGGCAATGACAGCTTTCCCAATGGATTTCCAAGCAGGGTTTATCACAGTCTTTGCACTTATTTTTTGCTAAGCAGCTCTGACTCTTACTTTTAAAGTTACAGGGTCTTAAAGTTGGCAAAATCTTCAATTTGCACAGCGGAAAAAACACAAATATGTGGGTTGCCACACTTTAACTGGTAATAACTTGAAAACCACTACAGATACAGCAATGAAACTTGGCATGTACATTAAACTAAGTGTTAAGTACACTTGCAGCAGTATTTGCACTTATTTTGAGTGTTAAGAGTCTTAAACTCTGCAAAATCTTCACTTTTCACAGCAGAAAAAGGATGTGTATGCTAAAGAAAACATGGTACAGCAGTATCACCTTTATCATCCATGAACATACAGGCCTACAAGGCTGTGATTTGGAGTCAATTGACACGGTCTACAGGTGATTTTCCTGTAAATAGCATCTGTGTGCTTGATATCTGCCAAATAAATTCCTGCGAGATTCAACAAAGAACGAACGTCCCTGGAGACAATGATGAAGGTGCAAGTTGCAGATTCTTGGCAAACACAACTGCGGAGGAGATTTGAGTGTAATCTTCAGAGCATGGCCACCTGTACACAACAACTCCATCTTTACTGCCGCCTTCTCCAAGAAATTGACTATTGCCTCTTCCTCACTGATGACCCTGGTGACTTTGCTGATAAAGAAATCTTCTACATTGTAGACTGCCACAATGTCACCCTCCTGTTGAAATCTGCAGCTGGTTTCAAACTCAGGTTCATCAGGTTCTGATTCATCTTCTGGTTCCGTTGACATCTCCTGGGTCAGATTCCTCTTCCACTTGTTGACATCTCTGCTGGCAGCTGCCATGGCCGTGAAGAGGTGGAAGTTCTGGAAGTGGCTCACCTCCAAACAGCTCCTTCAGTCTGTTGACCATAAATACCACAGACGAGAAAGCAGCACTGTCTTGACCAGATCTGGCTTGAGAAGTTGCTGGAAGAATGCAGTCTCATCCAAAGTCTTGGATCCCTCATCTTTCAGGAGAAGCAGCTGCACTAACAGTCCGTTGTCCACTTCAACCAGAGGAAGGTCTTGCCGGCATCCTCTCCCAGTTGCCAGGAAAACAGCCTTCAATTTGGAAAACTGGTCATCATCTGCAGGAAAACAACAACACAGTTTTGTTGTTTCTGTTGATCTTGATTGAGAGAATGGTCTACGGCCTGCAGCATAATTAATAATAATAATTATCACTCAGGCCTTAACTCTTAATCTTATCTGTTATGATTTTATCATCACTTATCACAATATCAGACTGGCTACCGTTAGCAAAGCAGAAATCCACTTTTAATTTTGAACTAGAAATGCTGGTCAACATCCTATTAAAGTTTGAGAATTTAATTACAATCGTTGAAAAACGAAAAAGACTTTTAACAGAGTTCAAGTGCAGAAGTTGTTATGATGCCGACTGTTTTCTCGGCATCTTAGTTACCGCCACCCCTGATGAAGAATTTCAATCACTAAAACAGCCATCGCCACGAATTTATGTCAAAGGTTCATCCCCCAAAAATAATACTGTTCCAGAAGACATCAGAGAATGTATTTCAATGACTATTTTTGTGAAAATCTGGCGTATTTTGGCAATAGGAGAACAAGCGAGTGATTGACAACTTCTGGTTAGTCGTATTTGTAAACAAAGACAGAACTATGAGTCGGTCGAGAAAATCGTAAGATTTTAGGCAATCCTGCAAGAATGAATCAAAATATCATATAAAAATGCTAAATTATGAGACAAACTATCACCAAATTCAGTAAACTGGAGCCAGGCGAAGAGATTACTCACGAATCATGTGCCAAAACTCGGCAATCGAGTCACTAAAAATCCATGCGGTCGATGCCATCTTGGATGAACTCGATTTGAAAAAAGCGCCTTTATTGCGGTCTTTTAGTGGCTTGTGAAAGACCCACCGGTCATCAATCCATTAGCCCCATACCTCATTCGAAAGGGTACGAATTCAGCTTCATTTTGAGGGGGGATATTTTAGACATTTGAGGGCGTTTTGCGATTTAAAATTGAGTTTTTTGGCGAGTTTCCGACTAAAATGTGTTCCAGCGACCAGAGATGTTTGTAAACGACCACGGCGTTTACACCACTGGAATCGGCATTCAATTTCCGATCCAGTGATACCACATATTGCTGTGTACAACGCGTATTGCTTTTTCACCGAGCGGATAAACAAATCGACTGTTTTCGTTCATGTCTCGGACCGCGTGACCGGCACCGGACAAACGGCAAACACCTCCCGTAGAAAATCAACTGGCGATTTTTCAAGGTACATTGCATGCAAACATAAAAACAACCATAAGAATGCGAAGAAAACGTTCTTTTTATTCATATAATTTCCAAGAGGATACATTCAGAGACTGTGGAGAAATTAGTGACTGAAATACAGTAAAATTGAGCAAAATTCTGATGTTCCCGCATAGGCGATGAGAGGCTGCCGCTACCTACTATCAGCATGAAAAGAATGCAGTTTTTTTTCTTCTTTTTTTTTCCCAAGGACAGAAACTGCAACATGTGCCAACACATCCTCCACTGAAAGGTACACATACTGACATAGTCATTTGCACCCAATACCGTACCCGTGAAATTATTTGTCTGCATTTTTATGACACGGTTGTTCCCCCTTTTACGTATTTACCATGTCAGTTGCTCAAACTAGTTTTCCGTCACAAGAAGGTTACTTCCCTTGGTCAGTATTAAAAACTGAGAAAAAATAATTTGTCACCAAAGTGCACTATAGCAAAAAGCAACTGCCCAGTGCATTAAACATACAAAATTATAATAACGAACCACTACGAGACAGGGCAGCTAACCTGCAGGAAAAAAATGTTTGGCCATAACTTAGTCTTAAGTCCCCAGTTCCACGTATTTTTTTCGGCCATTTTGCAGTGATAAGACGCATTTCTTGGTGATCAAATAAATCGGCAGATATCATTAGTAGGAGTTTTTCAAAAATATTTACCTGTGTCACGTGACTCGTTAGAAAGTTTAGATGACGATGAAGCTTCTTGCCCATCTAAATTAAGTCTTGAACGTTTAGAAAGAGGCTCGTAGTCCTGTTCTCCGCTCTCAGGTTCCATCGCCTCGTTTCTTGCGTCCATATTGCGACTGCGCATGTGCACAGTTGACTCGGGAGAAATCTGTGTTGTCGTTTTTGTGGTCGACTACAAAACACCAACAATATTGAATGAGAATATCTGTCATTTAAGAAATAAGTCATTTTATTTACACATAATTCTCTAGCTATTGTGAGAGTTTTATGTATGTGAATTGTCGGATTTGAAAAATAAAAGTATTGCAATATAGTGAAAATCCCTCCCTACGCGACTTTGTTGTTGTTCATGTTTATCGAGTCTCAAGTCTTCCTGGCGCACAGTCAGTAGTTTTGCGAGTCTGCTTCATTTTAAAGTGTTGCAGATTTTGTCCTGATAGAAGTGCACGTGACAGAAACGGTCTGCAAAGAGATGGTAGCAAGAATGCGTCTGTTGAACTGGCCCCTATGATGCCTAAGGGCTCAGTTCGACAGACTATGCTAACACCAGTTACCGCCCTTCATTGCCGTCTTCCTGTTTGAGGAACGCATGCAAGTCAATCGACTCAATGTGTAACATAATTATTTACTTTATTTTATTATAAAACCGATGAACTTTAACGGAAATGAACTGGACCTGCTGACTGTCGGTACCCTGGCTGTCTAAGTTTTTATAATGGAGCGACAGAAGGCTATCCTTGGCAAAAAAGGAAAGAGCAGAGGTTAGTTATCACGACTTCATATTTTTATTTTTTACAGGCAACAGTGTACTATTTTTGTAAAGTGTAACACTAACAGTAAGCTGAAAGACAAATTGTTCTCGTCGGACAAATGGCAGTTCAAATGAATAAACAATAGCATAACTAACAATCCACTGAGGATTTGTCCGACGAGCTTCCATGCTGCAACGCAAGGCAGCAGTACACTGCAAGTACAAGAGCACATTTATTATTAGTATAAGAACTGCTGCCGACTGGAACAAGCTGGAGGATAATGTGGTCGCTGCAGACTCTTGTCACTGAAGTGTCCTCACCATCAGTAGGCAGAGTTACTTCAAAGGGATGCCTCCCACATGTAATGACGCTGGCAGTCAGATCAAGTTGTTTTCGGCCAGTTCTTAAACAAAGCCTGTACAACAACAAACTGTACAGACTGATTCTTCTTTACAGAGTACTATTTGACACTAAAGAGTTCTAGTATTATTTGGATATTAATTATTAAGGGCCAAACTGTATTAGCATATTCAGTAAAAAGATTGTTTATAATAATTATTTTGCACCTGAGGCCAGTTCTTAAACAAAGCCTGTACAACAACAAACTGTACAGACTGATTCTTCTTTACAGAGTACTATTTGACTCTAAAGAGTTCTAGTATTATTTGGATATTAATTATTATGGGCCAAACTGTATTAGCATATTCAGTAAAAAGATTGTTTATAATAATTATTTTGCACCTGACCAGAACCAGCATGTTAGATTGTTACTCAGCTATTGCATTCTTTCTTCTCTGTTGTATTTTTATAATGTAATAATGACCAGTAGTGGTCTCTGCAACATGATGCAAATCCAGATCCAGATCCAGCATTTGATTAGCAGTTGTCATACCATAGTTTAGTTAAAGATGGTATAAACTATAATATGCGCTTGGAAAAGCCCATATGCACTCCACCTAGTCTCTTACACTTAGAAGTTTCCCCAATGTTGCTTGTGGAGTTATACAACATGACTTACATGTTGTGTAGCTAAATTTACTAGTCACTGGATGAGTTCTTGCTGGGCAAATTATACTAATTGGGCATTGGAAATTTGGATTCTTCAGCCTTTCACTAGTTTCAGCAGTTTTCAGTTGTCATGAATTCAAATTCTGATGGGAAAAACATCAGTGTCTCCAACTCCAAGAAAAATTGAGAAAATCAATGCAACCTTTCAAGTAAAAATGAAGTAAAATGGAAAATTGGATGGCAGCTTTACTGTTTTCAACCTCACTTTCTCTGCCATCTGCAAGTAGCAGCCCTCCCTTCCACCTACTCTCAGTAGTTTTATTTTTAACTCCCTCCCCCTACTGGCCACAGTCTGCTGCCAGCCACAGCACACCCTGATTGGTTTCCGTGAACCACTTTCACCACCTTATATTAGTCACACTGGTTTGAAAAATCTCTAGCTTAATCATTAGATCACTGTTAGTGTTACTGTGCTAGCTTAGTGTATGGCTCACCTGTGTGTATGCATGTGTGTGTGTGTGTGTGTGTGTGTGTGTGTGTGTGTGTGTGTGTGTGTGTGTGTGTGTGTGTGTGTGTGCGCATGTTGGAAATGATGAGAAAGACATGAAGTGTTCTGTTTCTAGACTTAGCACTAGTAGGGTTTTGTTGTTTTCTTGGTTTTGCATACTTTTGTTGACCCTTTTAGTTTTATGTTTTATTTGTAGTGTGCTCTTTTGGCTTGTGTTATGTGCTGGTGCTTTATAAACTACTCTTTTGCAGTACTTACATTAGTCCTTACATTACCTGTATGAATTTAATACCATTCTGGATCACTGTGACTTTACAGCCCAGGCCACTCCCGCAGGAGAATTCTTCGCTTTGGGAAAGTCAGGGCCCACTGAAAGACCTGACATTAAGCGCCCCTCCAGCCCGCAGCCTGTCGCCCGCAAGCTGATTGGAGCAGGAGCGAAGCGAGATGCATCTACTCTGGGGGGCAGCAGTCTGGTGGCCAAGAAGCCCAAGGTGGTTTCACAGACCTTCACTCCGCTTGGCCGATCAGCACTGGATTCGGAGAGAAGGGGTTCACCCGCGCCATCCTTTTCCCATGCACAGGCACAGCTGATGGCATTTGAAGAGGCTGCTATTGATGGTGAGACTTCTATTCAACAGGTTATAGATGCAGAATACTTGTCAGTCAAATAGGTTTTGTTTATTGATTGGGGGGTGGGAGGTGGGTTTGGAACCCATTCTCTTGAACTGCACAGAGCTTGAGAACTTGTGAAGATATCTACTGAGGTTCGTTTTATTGGTTAACGTGTTTGGTATTTTCACTTTGTGGAGTGGGTCATATTCAAAATTCTTTGTCTTACTGGTCAGAGCCCATTGTATTTTAATGAACAAAGGGTACATTTCAAGTTATAAAACCTCATGGTAGCATTGTAAAATATCCATTCAGACATGGCTTTTTTTCTCTTTTTTTTTGTGTTACTGGTTGTTCACAAGGCCCAAATTGACATGTTCTGACAAGTTTTTCTTCAGAACTGATAAATGTTCAAATTTGAACATATTCTCTGAATAGTTTGTACTTTAGAATTTGACTTTGAATGTGAGCATACTAGGAGCATTTGCTGTTTACAGTTTAGTTCCTTGAAAAATGAAATGGCATAAGACTCATATTTTTAAACTTCATCATTCATGGTGTGATCTTTATGTTCCATCCATCACATCTGTTAGATAACTTAGAAGTTTCCCCAACATTACCTTTGAAATGGTTCCAATGTTTGTCTGATTGGCGATGGCCCTCTCTTGTCCTTTTATTAAGGAAGATTGTCTAGTGCTTCCTCTTTCAACGCCTCTCTCCTCCAGGCGATCAATGGTGTGATGTCCATGGCTTTGTTCCTGCAGGCAGTGTCTCAAGCTTCTCAACACTGCAGATCTTCTGAGAAGCAAGCCACTTGTGAGAGTTGCATTGTCTGCCAGTCTATCTGCTCAGTCATGTCCCTTTATTCCAGCATGCCCAGGGCAGTACAACTGCAGGAATTTTCTAAGGTGGATGTCATTTATCAACACTTTCCAGTCTGGGCTTCCCGTTCCACTTTTTACTTTTTGTAGCAAGCTTATTGAATCTGTGAGGATAATGGCATGTGTGGTGTGATCTTGATGACTGTCTGCTTGCAGTGGACCCACCAGAGCTCTTGTCCAAAGTGTTGGCAGCATCCAAGGAGGGGGATGAGGAGAGGATTGAAGGGCTGCTGTGTGGAGCAGTTAAACACCTGCGTAACAACCGCTCCAAACCGGATCACACCATCTACCTGTCGCTGATGTACCTGGCCAAAACTCAGCCATCCTTATTCCTCTCTGACCTGGCCACTGAGGTGGGTGTGGGATGTTCAAAAGAAAACAGCAGAACCCCAAGATGAAATTGAAAGAGTGTTTTTTATTTTTATGTGACTGCTTCCTTGTTAAAACCTTCATCTTTGTCTTTCTGTGTAAATACTGTATCATAGTCCATGCAAGATGCGAAAGAAATTATTCAGCTAAAACAAAGAATGACTGAAGAATTGTTGCTGTGTAGTTGACCATTTGTACTTTCATTTGTTCTCATTGATTCAGGCATAGGGAAATCACAATGAGCAAAATGCAAGGCATGCCTGATGTTTGTTTTTTCAATCTGATGTCTTTGGAATTGGGACTTAGGACATGTGAATATATATGATGACTTTTTGTGCAGCAAAACTAAAATTGTATTGGATGTTGTTGCAGGCATTTTGCAGTGTGTTGAAAAGGGATGTGGTGATGAACTTCAAAGCTAAAGGCAATGCTCTAGTGTCTGTCTTGGCCTGCAATGTGTTGATGGCAGCGTTTGTCAATGAGGACAACTGGCCTGATAACTATGTCAAGGTAATGGTACAGTGTTGCTTGCTGTTTATTTGCATTCTTCTGTTAAAACCCTGAAGTTCATCTCATGCTGGGTGAGAATGCCACATATTAAACCATTTCCCCGCACCTGTACATAGTCATATATATATATATGTATAGTCCACCACTCTGGCAGCTACACTCTGACTTAAGGGGTTTCAGTAATAGAGTTTATTATGTCATGAAGATCACTGCAGCTGAAGGTAATCCTGACATGGAACTCTAGCACAAGAAACATTTTGTTTAGCCCCAACGTTCTAGCTAGAAAGAGATACCAATACTGTATCAGCATCCTGTGATCAGGGCCTTAATCAGCTTAATGGTCAAGCACCTTTTTGGGTCTGATTGTGCTCATATGTTACGCTCGCCACCTGATTGTCAAGGACAATTGTTTGTCTTTTTGTTGGACTGAGTTTTGCTGCTGTGCTTGTTTTACTTCTCTTTCTTTCTTTTTTTTCTCTCGCCTTTTTATTGCTCTTTGTAGCTTTAGTCCTTTTCTTTCTGCATTTTCATGTTTCTTTGATTGCTTGCGTTTGCGTAAAACGCCAAGTTACTTACTTGCTGCTTGTGTTTGTTTGGGGCTTGTTGTCTTTTCTCCATTCTCTTTTTTCTTTTTCTTTGTTAGTCTTCCTGCCTCCTTCCTGTCTTTCTTTTCCTTTTTTTTATTGTCTGAGAAAAATAGTAACCAGTGTGTCTTTGCAGGTTTACATCGATGACTTGCTCGGGGAGAGAGTGTGGGTGGACAGGGAGGATTGCAAAGGGTTTGTTGACAACATCCTCACAGCGTTCACAACCAAGGCACCACCAAAGCATCTCATGGTCGGCACCGATGCAGGAACGCTGTCTTCACTGACTCCTGGTGGAGGTCAGTAGTTCTTTACAGTTGTGAACATGAGGCTTGCTGGAAGCATAACTTAGCTGAGGTTTAGTTTAGGCTTGATTTTTTTTTTTCAGGCTTAATGTGTGTTGTGGTGGTGGGGGGGGGAGGGGGTGCAGTCGGTGACAGTTATTGCAGCATTTGTATGAACTTTAAAAAGCTATGCTTTTAGTTTACTTTGTTTTATTTCATTTCTTGCCTCATCAGGGAGCTAACTGTGTTATTTGAGAATGAAAGCCACATGTTGACGACATAAACATCCATGAAAAGATGAAGGTCAAAGCTGTGTAGTTACTTCCCCTACTTTCCTGTGACTGCGTTCTGGCTGTTGTTGCAGGGAGTCCATTGCAAGGCGCAGTGGAGGATGATGAAACGTCCAAGAGTTCTGATGGCGCTGACAGTGAGAAGAGCTCCTCTTCTAGCGTCCCTGGCTCTGATCTGCCTGTCTATCCTCGGTAAGCAAACTTAATATACTTAGACTAGTTAGAGTTCGGACATTCGCTTTGGAAAAGTTGCCCCCCATTTTCTCTCTCTAGTCTATTTATGTGCTTACATGCAGACATGTAAATATGTACCAGTTGGTTTATGATTTAATCCTGAACTTCTTATGTTTATAAACAATAGAATTAAGAAGACACCTTTTTTTTTTAATAGTAAAAAAAAAAAAATTAGACTCACTATTTATACATACTTAATTGAAGAAGTGGAACAAATTTCTGCATGTGGAATGGCTTCATTTATTAAGTCTAGGGTTGGAGGCATTGATGCACTGATTGCTGTGTGACAGGTACCCATGCCAACAGACAATCATCCAGGCATATGTGCTGGAAGTTGTGCGTGATCACCTGCTCAGACGGCAGACCATTGGCATGGATGCTTCATGTCGTAACCTGATCCGACTGATGACTGTGACGGCAGGGTATGCAGAGATCCGGGTCATCGCTGGACAGAGGCTTGAAATGTGGCTTCAGAACCCCAAGGTTTGCTTGGGATGGTGTGACCATAATGGGCCTTGCTAGCATGAAGGGGTGAATAGCAGAGTAATGATAGCAAGGTTTGCTTGGGATGGTGTGACCATAATGGGCCTTGTTAGCATGAAGGGGTGAATAGTAGAGTAATGATAGCAAGGTTTGCTTGGGATGGTGTGACCATAATGGGCCTTGTTAGCATGAAGGGGTGAATAGTAGAGTAGTGATAGCAAGGTTTGTTTGGGATGGTGTGACTATAGTGGGCCTTGTTAGCATGAAGGGGTGAATAGTAGAGTAATGATAGCAAGGTTTGCTTGGGATGGCGTGACCATAATGGGCCTTGCTAGCATGAAGGGGTGAATAGTAGAGTAATGATAGCAAGGTTTGCTTGGGATGGTGTGACCATAATGGACCTTGCTAGCATGAAGGGGTGAATAGTAGAGTAATGATAGCAAGGTTTGCTTGGGATGGTGTGACCATAATGGGCCTTGCTAGCATGAAGGGGTGAATGGTAGAGTCATGAGAGCAAGGTTTGCTTGGGATGGTGTGACTATAGTGGGCCTTGCTAGCATGAAGGGGTGAGTGGTGGAGTTATCATAGTAACAGCGTGGCTTCAAGAGCCCAAGGTTTCCTATGGATGATGTCAATGTAACAGGCCTTGTTAGCATGAAGGGGTGAGTGGTGGAGTTATCATAGTAACAGCGTGGCTTCAAGAGCCCAAGGTTTCCTATGGATGATGTCAATGTAACAGGCCTTGTTAGCATGAAGGGGTGAGTGGTAATAACAGTAATAATAAGGGATGCCTGCAGTACTGACCCTTGGGAAAGCATGACAGCATCCACATCTATACCTGTCAGTTTAATTGTTACACACAGATGTAAGACGGAATGAATTTATATGAAACTGGTTATGTTAACATAGTTTACGTTTAAAATTTACCCTGTCTGTGTTTAGACAAGACAGACGCACGCAGACTGGACAGACATGGAGACATGCACAGATGCATGAATGTGTGCACACACAGACACAGACACATACAACAGATAGAGACAGACATGCACACACACACACCACAACAGAGAGAGAGAGAGAGAGAGAGAGAAAACTTTATTAAGGACTTTATGGGGCTAACTGTGGATACTGGCAAAAGCACAATGCACTTTACACCGAACAGTTCAAAACCAAAAAAAGAGAAAAGAAAGAAAAAGGGAGCATTCTTGGCATGAATCTGTTAAGATGATGAACTAGAAAGGTGAAGGGGTGAATCCATTCAAACATAGGAACAGCCTGATGTGTCAAACTGCAGAGTCTTCTCAGAGCCTCACAGTTGCTAGGACAGGAAAGTGAGAGAGTGGTTTGCTGCATTTTAAGTGACAGGAAACATGAGTTGTGTTGACTGTGAGAGATCACCAGACCTCCTTTGGGTGGTGGCACATTTATTTATGCCAGTGCTTTTTGTCTGTGACTCCAGTTGATGCGCACAGCTCAGGACTTGCTGCTGGCTGTTTGTACCAACTGTGGCCAAGAAGACAAGGGTGACCAAGAGGTGATTCAGCAGATCTTAAAAATCCGCCTCAAGACGAAGCCCCAGACGTCACACTATCTCACATGCATCAGGTAATGATCATCACGTGGAAACTGAAAATGCACTTTAAGACCAAGCCTCTGAGGTATCACACTGTTCTTGGATATATACCTGTTTATTGTTGTTTGTCTGGTGTTGAAACAACAGCAAAGCCACACTTCTGATGTAGTGTTTCACATAAATGTCTGATTTAAAGGACACCAACCAATGAAGAGAGGAACAGACAGATTGAAAGAGATGTCAGATAACAAATATGTACTATATGCCTGATAGTACTATATACTTGTGTGCAAGTCGCACTGTTTACATAGATCATAATTTGCAGAAAGTACATCTTGAGTTCCAGACTGACAGTTGTATCACATGAGTGCACGGGGTATTGAAGCATTTTTGGCCCAATTCACAAGGCTTTTTTCCTGGAAAAGTGTCCTCTATGATGCTCATAGATTAGAACATTTAGGGCTTATAGAGTTTTGCTTTTGCAGTCAGGATGCTTTTGCAGTCAGGAAAATGTATGGAGTTTTAGGCAAGTCATTTTGAGACCAGGAATCAGTAATAATTATAGAAAACTTGATTTTCCCTAACAGTAAAAATTAAAAAACAAAAAAGAAAGAAAAAATGTTGCATTTTGAATGTTCCTAAATATAATTTTGATTATGGGTTTGGCACACTCACACATGGAGTGTGAGTGTGTGTGTGTGTGTGCGCATGAGTGCAGGTGTGTGTGTGTGTGTGAGAGAGAGAGAGAGAGAGACTTCTACACCGCATCTAGTCCACAGAGTGACATGTAGTTTCCAGTGTACTGACAGAGCCTTTTGTTTTGCGGCAGGGAAATGCTGAGTCAGAACCTTGACAACGTACGCCTGGTGGTGAAGACAACCATCATCAACGAGCTGACAACTGTCCGCAACCCCAACAACATGGTTCTCTTGGGCATCGCCTTCAACCATTCACCAGAGGTGTCCAGTAAGGTGGGTTGTGTCTTTCTCTTTAATCCCCTTTATCTTCCCAGCAGGAAAATTGACAATGGTCACATAATTTATGCAATATGTTGCCGGATAAAACAGGTGTACTACTTCCTGGAAATTGTCTTTCAGACTCTCTGCTCTTCAGTGTGTTTTTTGTGCATACTTGGTTACTTGAGTGTTTTCATAATCCACTGAACTATGGCATGGACCCAGTTTTTAACATGTGGATATTTTTTTTCCTCATGTGTATCCACATAGATACCGCAGTTTATGGTCTCCTCCGAAGACTTATGGTAGGGTCTGCACAGAATCTGACTCCGGAGAAACTTTTGGGTGGGTGTGTAGCCTAGGATTTGGTGATCACCCATCCATATGGTGACCATGCATGATCATGCTGAACTTGGCTTTCAAGAGCGCATGCTTTCATTCTGCTCTGTCATCTGCCCTTACAAAACTGGTAATAAATTTGCTTGATCAGATCTTGGCAGAGGTGAAATCCCAGATGGCTTGGGTGACTTGAGAAGGATGCATTTTTTTATTGCTTTTTTTTGGACAGGTTTTGGCTGAAGTGTTTCAAGACCTGTTGGCCAACAAGGATGACTACCTGCGAGCTTTGCGAGGACTGCTGCGAGAAACAGTGCGCAACACCCGCCAGGACATTGACTTTGCCATTTTCTGTCGGGGCTTGACCAAGGAGAGGCAGGAAGCCAAGTTCACTGATGTTGAGCCAGCACTGAAGGTTTGTCTTTCAGTGTTTATTCTCATCAGTTTATTTACTGGTGTGTTTTTTAGTTGTTTTTGTGGACGTGTTTTAGGGAATGGATGCTGTGGCTGGAAGAGGTTGAATTGTGGATGTTGACTGAATTGGATGTGATGGTTTTGCTGAGGTGCATGTAGGGTACATCTGAAATCCGGCAACTTGAGTTAGGTTTCAAAACCTAAATGCCGGAAGAAAACTCTAAAATATATGTTTCTAATCCGAACCGTGTGACCCGCTGAAGGGAGAGAAGCGAGGTAGGGTTATGGCTTGTGTTCCACAACAGAGTTCTTTCCCTTATCGAAACTTTTGGTTGAATCCTCTTTCCACATGCAGCTCTGTTGTCACGGTATATCATTGTATAGCGCCTTGTGCCGTTTGTAACTGGATATCTGCTAAACAAGTCTGCCATATTATTAATTATTATCATTATTATTTATGCCAGTGTAGGTGATTGGACTCGTTTCAGTGTTGTGGGAGCAGTGTTGATTAAAGCATTAAGTCCTAATTATTTTGCCAATACTAGGGTATTGAGTGGTGTTTCTTTTTTGATCGTCTTTCATTTTGCTCAGAATGTTTGTTGTTGGTGACCTGGTTTGTGCAGGAAAGGTATGTGATGTCGGTGGCTGATCTCATCTCTCTGAGCATGCTGCTCAGCATCACGCCTGCAGTCAGGGAGGCTGTGTCACGCAACGATCATAAAGGTGAGTATGGGTCAGGATGACCTCACGGGTGGGGGGGTGGCAGGGGGGGGGCTGGATTTTTTTCTTTTCTTTACCGTTTTTATTTTATTTTTATTTTCAGTGTAACTTCATTGCTATGTGTGTGTGAGTGTGTATGTGTAGATTGATGGCTTTCATAGACATATAACGCTATTCTCTAAATCCTAGCAGACTCTCCAGGCTCTAGCGGCATGTGACTGAATGGGTGACTGCAGCTTTACACAGCATGTGGCTAAATGGGTGACTGTAGCTTTACATAGCATGTGGCTAAATGGGTGACTGTAGCTTTACATAGCATGTGGCTAAATGGGTGACTGTAGCTTTACATAGCATGTGACTGAATGTAGCTTTCCATAGCATGTGACTGAATGACTGTAGCTTTGCATAGCACATGACTGAATGGGTGACTGTTGCTTTACAGAGCATACTGAATGACTGTAGCTTTACATAACACATGGGTGACTGTAGCTTTGAAGAACATACTAAATGACTGTAGCTTTATGTAACATGACTGAATGGGTGACTGTAGCTTAACATAGCATGTGACTGAATGGGTGACTGTAGCTTTACATAGCATGTGATTGAATGGGTGACTGTAGCTTTACATAGCATGTGACACATGAAAATTGCTGTCATCTCAGTGCATGTTCTGTGTACAACCATGCACCAGTTTACAGTATTATTTGAAGCCACATGTGTTCATCTTCATTTTGGTGCTTGCTGGGTAATTTTTATACAATGTCCAAGATCAAACTACAAATTGAAACTACAAGATCTAGCTAACTTCAAGTTTCCATACAATCTGTTGGACGTAGACCTAAGTATTGCTGTTGGTGGGTTCTGTTACAGACCTGGAAGTGCTGCACAAATTTAGGAACCAGTTGGCAGTGATTGAGCGTGATGCCATCTACTGGATACACAGCCTGGTGCCCAAGATGATTGAAATCAAGGCCCCAGAATTTGTGCACTGGTAAGCCAGATACTGCTGCTTTTTGCCACTTCAGAAGGAGAGTGTGTGTGTGTGTGTGTGTGTGTGTGTGTGTGTGTGTGTGTGTGTGTGTGTGTGTGCGCGCGCGTGTGTCTGTATGACTGTCTGTCTGTCTGTCTTGTTCTGCTACAGGTTAGGAGCTGTGTAGCTCAGAACAGTGAGAATGAATTACAGTGTTTTGGTCCCCCATGCCCCTTCCCTCCAGTTCTGGCCCAGTTTCCAGCTTCCCCTTTAAAACATTCGCAGCTGTTCATTGATTCAATTAATTGTTTTTTGCTTTTGAAGATAGTCATTGATATTGACGGCTGAGTCAACTGTAGTAGCAAGACCCTGAATGGACATTGCCAGTTCATGAACAGATCATGTCAAATGTGGTCTGTGTGTGTGTGTATGTGTGCGTGTGTGGGTGTGGGTGTGTGTTTGTGTAACTCAACGTATATGCATGCCTCATTTGACTTTTGTACATGTGTATTAACCCACTCCCCTGCCTCCCTTTATGTTCTTTGTAAAGCGCCCAGGGCTTTTTAAGAACTTGCACATTGGAAATGATGGCTGTTACTATTATTTCAGCTTGAGAAAAGTGTTGTTCATGGAAGCTCCGGAGCACTACTACAACAAAGACAGCTGGCCAACAGAGAACGATAGAAAGTAAGTCAGTCCTTTATTATGTTTCATTCTGAAAGTACACCCTTAATACAAGCAGCACATCTCTTCAACCTGTATCAATTTGATGTGTGTGTCTGGTGTGTGTGTGTGTGTAACTCAGTGTATATGTGTGCCTGGTGTGTGTGTGTGTAACTCAGTGTATGTGTGTGTCTGGTGTGTGTGTGTGTGTAACTCAGTGTATGTGTGTGTCTGGTGTGTGTGTGTGTAACTCAGTGTATGTGTGTTCCTGGTGTGTGTGTGAGTGTGTGTGTGTGTGTGTGTGTGTGTGTGTGTGTGTGTGTGTGTGTGTGTGTGTGTGTGTGTAACTCAGTGTATGTGTATGCCTTGTTGGTTATTCAGGACACAACTCCAACTGGATTAGCCCATTTTCATTTATCATCTTTTAACAGTTGTTGTTGTTTTGTCACTTTGAAAAGGGGGCATACCCTGAAAATTTGCACATGTTTTGTATTGTATTAAATTTGCATTCCGTTTGACCTTTTATGTGTATGGATATTTATTATCTTTGCTTTTCTTCTTTTCTGCATTCCTATTTTTGCTTTTCTGGAGATGAATTGCATATGTGGCCATTTTTAATTTGCTTGCCTCTTTGGCAGCCACATTCTGTTGTTATTGTCTGAAGAAGAAGAAGATTGCTGTCAGATGATTTGGTAAGAAGAAGAAGAGTATTGTCATGGGATTTGATTTGTGCAGCTTCATGTTGCGCATGGTGTGTGAGGCCCCAGTCCTGGAAGACACTCTGATGCGAGTGATGTTGATCGGCCTGACTCGTGAGTTGCCGCTCACTGCCAATGACTGCATGGACATTGTGGATCAACTTGTCAAGCGTGCCGCTGGCTTGTACTATGAAGGTAACATCTCCTCTCCAGCCTTGCTGGTGATTTTCACAGCCAGACTCTGGCTTCTGAAAAGTGGAAGTACCAGGGTTGGAATACAGAATCTTTAGGCTGATGTTGGCCAGTTTACATTGTTTGTTCCTTTTCAGTATTTCATCCATGCCTGTGGAAGACCTTATGTCTGCATGCATAAGCCTTGTCATATATGAGGTTCTTCATGGACAGGGACAATTTAGTATTTATAAATTTATAACCCCCTGCAGTAAAACTAAAAGAATGAAGTTGGGGAGTATACTGCTTACAGGTCAGTCAGTCTTTGTTCTGCTTTTGCATCTGGCCTTTAGATTTTAAACCTTACTTTGTCAGTTGCAGCTCTTTGAAAGTTTTATATAGTCTTCCAGTTCATTAAGTCGGGTGACAGAACTGAAGATGATGATCATTTTAAGCTTTTACATTTTTTTGCAAGAAAACTTAATTTTCTAGATTTGAGTTTTGAACTATGCTTCAGAAAAGGACCATTGATTTCTTGATTGCCTGTCTGATTGCCATCAGGTGGCATGTGTTATGCTAATTTATAGTTAAACAAATTCAGTGCTTTTTTGAATTACTCAGAACTGTTTCATATAAATATCTTGAACAGTTTTGATATTTGGTTCACAAATTTGTCTGGAGCGTTTTTGCCAAGAGCATGAGATTTACCTGTTGGATGATGTGTGTGTTTTCAGGCATGGAGGTACTGCAGATGGACAATCTGGAGATGTTTAATGCCCTGCTTAACCTGAGCACATACCACCACCCAGAGAATATCGTGCTGCCTAAAGGGTCAGTGCAACAGGCTGCGCAGGCCTTCAGCAAGCAAGAGCCTGCTTCAGACTGTGATTGGTCTTTGGGTGTGAAAGTGTTTAGTTATCTGGTGATTTTTTCTTCTTCTGGTGAATGGTCTTTGTGTGTGAAACTAAGAGTGTTTAATTATCTGGTGATCTTTTTTCTGGTGAAGAGGTCCTTGTGTGTGAAACCTATCCAATGTTTAGTTATCCAGTGAATTTTATTCTGGTGAATGGTCTTTGTGTGTGAAACTAAGTGTTTAGTTATCCGGTGATCTTTTTTCTGGTGAATGGTCTTTGTGTGAAACTAAAAGGGATTAGTTATCCAGTGATATTTTTTCTGGTGATTTATTTTATTTTATATATTGTTGACAGTTCTCAAATAGTAATAGTAATTATTATTATTAAATGGCACAAACTGTGTATCAAGACTTAGTAAAAAAGAACAAATAGAAGCATGACAAACAATTTGCCAGTATTACAGCATCAAACTCTCTCTTTAGATACCACCTTGATTGAGTGAGAAATGACTGATTTGTTTTCTTAAAAAAATCATAATAAACAAAAATCCACTTGTCTGACTCCCATTTTTTTCCTAAAAAAATCACAATAAACAAAAATCCCACTTGTCTGACTCATTTTTTTTCTTCTAAAAAAATCACAATAAAAATCCACTTGTTTGACTCCCATTTTTTTTTTTTAAATCACAATAAACAAAAATCCACTTGTCTGACTCCCATTTTGTTTTCTAAAAAAATTACAATAAACAAAAATCAACTTGTCTGACTCCCATTTTGTTTTCTAAAAAATAAATCACAATAAACAGAAATCCACTTGTCTGACTCCCATAAAACTTTGCAACAGGCAGAGGGTGGGAGTGAAGCCTGGATCTTCCACAAGGGAGTCACCTTCTCCAACAAATGGTCTTGGAGGCAACATAGACAATTGACGATGTTCTTCTTTTACAGATACGCACCGCCCACTCTGGCAATCACCAACTCCTACTGGAAGTCGTGGATCGTGCTGCTCATTTTGTCAGCCTTCAACCCAACCACCTTCGGTATGAGCTTTGTTATGCACACACTCTCTGTTTTATTGGGGGTGGGGGATGGGGGTGGTACTTTTGCTTAATTGGTGGTTTCTACTACTAGTGAATCTTAATCTACTATGATTCACACCTTATGTTGGTAAGAAGATGGGGTTGGTGGTGGTGGTGGTGAGAGTGCATTTGCAGCTATGACTGCGCCTGCTGTGTCAGTGTGACTATTTTATGACTGCCCCTGGTGTGTCAGTGTGACTATTTTATGACTGCCCCTGGTGTGTCAGTGTGACTATTTTATGACTGCCCCTGGTGTGTCAGTGTGACTATTTTATGACTGCCCCTGGTGTGTCAGTGTGACTATTTTATGACTGCTGGAAAGTTTCTCTAGACTGTTAGAAGGGGTTTTGAGGGACAATTGTGTGTTTTCATTAGAGGGGTTTGGGTGGGCAGGGGGGTTTGAGGGACAGTTGTGTTTTCTGGAGAGGGGTTTGGGTGGGTAGAGAGTTTTGAGGGACGGTTGTGTGTTTTTAGTAGAGGGGTTTGGCCGGGCAAGGGGGTTTGAGGGACAGTTGTGTTTTCCAGAGAGGGGTTTGGGTGTGTAGGGGGTTTTGAGGGACGGTTGTGTGTTTTCATTAGAGGGGTTTGGGTGGGCAGGCCAGGGGGGTTTGAGGGACAGTTGTATTTTCCAGAGAGGGGTTTGGGTGGGTAGGGGGTTTTGAGGGACGGTTTTCAGTAGAGGGGTTTGGGTGGGCAAGCCAGAGGGGTTTGAGGGAGAGTTGTGTTTTCCAGAGAGGGGTTTGGGTGGGTAGGGGGTTTTGAGGGACGGTTGTGTGTTTTCAGTAAAGGGTTTTGGGTGGGCAGGCCAGGGGGGTTTGAGGGACAGTTGTGTTTTCCAGAGAGGGGTTTGGGTGGGCAGCATTATGTTAAATATTGTTTTAGACAAGCATGAGTTTAGAGACTTGTTTGCTGTGTGTTTTTCAGGACGTGAAGCATGGGAAAAGTACCCTATGCTGAAATGCCTCATTGAGATGGTCATGACCAAGTCAGTTGCTTTTTGTTTTTATTTTCATCTTTTTAGTTTATGGTTCCTTTAAACCAGGAATGGGTAGCGCTGGTAAGGCAGCCGAAATTTCCCACAAGGGACAAAGAAGTATTACTACAACAGTATTTTTTTAAGTAATAAAAAAAAACAGGGGGATCAGTTTCATATTTTGTCTTTATCTGTGTCAACACTGTTTTGTGAGATGCAGTAACTGGGTGTTTAGAGGTCAGTTTCTTCCACTGTGTCAATCTGTTTCATGTAAATGCAGTAAGTGGTTGATCAGTGATCAGTTTCACATTCTGTCTTCTGCTGTATCAATACAGTATTTAATACCATGTAAATACAGTAAGCGGGGAGTCATAGTATAGTTTCACATTTTGTCTTTGCAGTAACTACACATTCCCCCCGCCAACGTCAGCCACTGATGAGAAAATGGTGGAGGATATTCGCAGTGCGGAAAGACAGGTATCAGGGTTTTTCCTTTCTTTGTTTTGTCATGATGGACAGTTTGGTTTGAGTGGGTTGACTGCCATCCTGCCTTTATTGATAGATTGGGGGAATTTGAGCAGGTGATTGTAGATTGTGAAAATTGGATGGAATATCAGATAACTTTAGCGTAATTAAAGTTTTGATAACTTTATCTGCAATGGCAAAAGATTTGTGTGGATTTTTGGCATTATTTGGTAACTTTTAGTAGATTTTGCCCATTGTATTTTGCAATTTTAGCTAGATTTTCACTGATGTTTGACATGCGCCAATAAGAAATCAAATTCTTCTTGGCAGCTTCATGAAAATATTTCATCAATTTTTTCACCTGTTGATTTTGGGGGGGACACATAAATTTGTGTAAGTACTTGTGGGTAACCTTAAGGAGACATGATTTGTGCAACAACTGTATCTTATGTGACACAGGAAGCTCTTTAGTCTTAGGAAGTGAGAGGAAGAAGATGCATTTTGTATCTCACTATCAGTAAGCATCATCATCAAGAAGAACAAGTGAGTGGCGGCTTGTGAGAATGATGAACTGAAAAGCACTGGGAAAACCTATCTACTGGCCAGTGCTTACGAACAAAGGTTCCGTAGGAATTGTTGCTTGCTGCCATTCAGGGTTCATATTATTGGGTATTGGTAAGCACCTTTTCCGCGTTGTTTGTCTAGGGTGGTCATTGTTTTCACAGGTGGTGCAGCAGGAGGTTCAGAAGATCCTGGAGTTTGAAAGCCACCTTGCAGCTGCCACCATCACCCAGCAGACCAGTCACCTTCTGCGTCAGCTCACCTCACTGGATCCCCAGTACGTCTGGTTCCACTGTGTTTGTGTGTGTGTGTGCATGCATGCGTGTGTGTGTGTGTGTGTGTGTGTGTGTGTGTGTGTGTGTGTGTGTGTGTGTGTGTGTGTGTGTGTGTGCATGCTTTCAAGCATGTGTGCATGTGTGTGTGTGTGTGTGTGTGTGTGTGTGTGTGTGTGTGTGTGTGTGTGTGTGTGTGTGTGTGTGCATGCTTTCAAGCATGCGTGCATGTGTGTGTGTGTGTGTGTGTGTGTGTGTGTGTGTGTGTGTGTGTGTGTGTGTGTGTGTGTGTGCCTCCTCAGTGTGTTCTGGACTGGCTGGAGCAGTTGTGGTGTAGATGTGTGGAGATTATGCTTAACACTGTGCTGTGTGTGTGGATACGTGTGTTACAGTGGCAGGGCTTGCTGCCCCCATCAGAGCAGTTTGGACCAGCTCGAGTAGTTGTGGTGGAGATGTGTGGAGATTGTGTTTAACACCGTGCTCTGTGTGTGTTACGACAGTGGCAAGGCTCGCTGCCCCCCTCAGAATGTTCTGGACCAGCTGGAGCAGTTCAACAACAACATCAAGATCGGACAAATGCTGTGCCGCAGTCGTGATCCTGACTTCCTGCTGGATGTCATTGAGAGACAGGTTAGCAGCCTTTCTGTGGCAGGCAACTTTTGTTGTACATAACTTTGCTAATAGAGGCCAGCAAATATTTCTGCATGCTGGCCATCTCTCACACTTTCATTGTACACTTCACAAGGCACCTCATGGTCCATGGCATTTCTAATGGAAGCCTGTAAATATCTCTACTTGCTGACCAGCTCTTGCACTTTCATTGCACACTTCACAGGGCACTTCATGGTCCATAGCATTTCTAATGGAGGCCTGTAAATATTTCTCCTTGCTGACCATCTCTCACACTTTCATTGTACATTTCACAGGGCACCTCATGCTCCATGGCATTTCTAATGGAAGCCTGTAAATATCTCTACTTGCTGACCAGCTCTTGCACTTTCATTGCACACTTCACTGGGCACTTCATGGTCCATAGCATTTCTAATGGAGGCCTGTAAATATTTCTCCTTGCTGACCATCTCTCACACTTTCATTGTACATTTCACAGGGCACCTCATGCTCCATGGCATTTCTGATGGAGGCCTGTAAATATCTACTTGCTGACCAGCTTTCGCATTGTCATTGTGCACAGGTCACCTCATTGTACATAACATTTCAAATGGAGGCCAGTAAATATCTCTGCTTGCTGACCAGCTCTCACTCTCCCGTTGTACCCTTCACAGGGCACCTCCAAGTCGATGCCGTGGCTGGCAGAGCTAGTGGAGGCGAGCGAAGAGTCTCTGGACATGCTGCCTGTGCAATGTCTGTGCGAGTTTCTGCTGCATGACCCAAGGGAGACCACTCTGTCAGAACACGGTGACGATGACAGCAGCAGACTGGAAAGGCAGCGTCAGAAAACGGTGATTATTTCTCTTAAAATGAAACTGTTATTGGATCTGTGTTTTCACCCATTTCCCTTGCCAAGTGATTTGGGTCAAGGGGAAAAAAATGAAGGGTAGCTCAGTGGTTTTGATGGATTGTACTTAGTCATGGAGGGCTGGATGTGTAGTTTTATCCTCTTTATAGCCTGTGTGTGTTTAGACTCTTCCAACCCCTGCTGTTTGCTGGAGAGGGTTGTACCCAGTTTTTGGTGGGGGGGGGGGGGGGGGGGGGGGCGTAGATGCATGGCCAAGAAAAAAAGGGGGTTTGCTCAGTGGTTTTGAGGGCTTGTGCATGGTCACAGATGACTCGCTTTCTAGTTTTCCCTTATTTACAGTTTATTTGAGAATCTGTTTTTATATTACAACGGTGTGAGAAGATTTAAGTACATTTTGTGTCTTGCGACGTGGCTGATGTGGTCATGTGCTGAGTATCTGCTTGCAGAGGATCCGCAAGAAGCTGTTGGTGCAGCTGCAGAAGCTGGTGTACAGCTCTCCAGATGCCACCACCAAGATGTTCGGCGTCCTCAACTACTTCCTTCAGCGCCTTGCCTCCAGCCAAGCCACCGCCCGCCAACAGGCCATCAAGGTGAGTCTGGGATGTGTTGTGAATCATCTGTATCATGTGTGGTGACACTCCCATCGGGTGTTGCGGTGAATTGTGTGTGGTGATACTCCCTTCGGGTGTTGTGAGTCAACTGTATCGTGTGTGGTGATACTCCTTGTTGTTGTTGATCACTGATCAATGATGGATACAAGTATTGTGGTGAATCCTCTGTGTCATGTGTGGTGATACTCCCATCAGGTGTTGTGGATCATCTGTATCATGTGTTATGATACTCCTATCAGGTGTGAATCATCTGTATCATGTGTGGTGATACTCCCATCAGGTGTTGTGGATCATCTGTGTTATGATACTCCCATCAGGTGTGAATCATCTGTATCATGTGTGTGACACTCCTGTCAGGTGTCTGTGACTGTCACTGTAATACCGTGTACACCATGCAGTGATTTCCAGGGCCTGTCCATGGTGACTGCTCACTCAGACTTTGCGACTGTCATCGTACCATATACACAATGTGGTGATTTCCAGGGCCTGTCCATGATGACCACTCACCTGGACTCTGACCGTCATTGTAATATAATACCATGTACACAATGTGGTGATTTCCAGGGCCTGTCCATGGTGACTGCTCACCTGGACTCTGTGACCGTCATCATAATATAATACCATATACACAATGTGATTTCCAGGGCCTGTCCATGGTGACTGCTCACTTGAACTCTGTGACCGTCATCATAATATAATACCATGGACACAATGTGGTGATTTCCAGGGCCTGTCCATGGTGACCGCTCACCCGGACTCCAGTGACCAAGGCAAGCTGGGTTTGGAAGGGGAGCCAAGTAAGAGGAGTCATGACTGGCTGTTGAAACACCTGCCTGCCCTCCCGGTCTTCCCCTTTGTCATGGCGCAGATGTGTGAGACGCTGAGACAGGTAGGGGCTGGTATGAGACGGGACTTTTGCGTTGTCATTGTTTTGTGAAGAAGTCCTGTTGTGAGGGAGGGAGGGTGCAGTTAAAATGGATGTTTACTATTCTTGTGAGAGAAAATAGTTGCATTCACCATTAGAAATTGTAATTTTTGTTATAGTTTTGCCAAAAATGATGGTGTTTAAGGGCTAGTTTGTGGTTTTGTCGTTGTGTATAAGTGAGATATCGGCTTTGGAAAAACATTGATGTTTGCAGTTAGTATGACAAAAGGGGCTGCACGGGGTGGGGGGAAGGGAAGGGAGGTGTGTGTTCAGGAGGGACAAGGGGGGGGTTGGGGGTGGAAGGGAGTGAGGCTACAATTTGATGCATAATATTTTTAATATTTTTACTTCAGGTATAAGCTTATTAAAAGCAAGTAAACAAAAAGTTGAAAAGCAAATGAGAAAAACAACACAAACACAAAAGCAAATCAAACCAACCTGCAAGCAGACTTATGCAAGTGAAGACGCAAGTGAACCATCAGAATGCTAAGTCATTTTGTTTCCTTCATTGTTTGTAGATGACCTGCTCGTTGCTTTGAAGAGGAGTTGACCCTGAAAATTCATGCATGTTTTGTATAGTGCCGTTAAATTAAGAGAGGCAGTCTTTTCAACTTTTCATGGGTTTTGGTCAAACCAACCTGCACTACTCAACACATTCACAAAGAAGGAGAAGAATTAATAACAAGTAAAATAAAATTTAAAACAAGTTAAATAAATTAAAAAAAGGTCCAGAAGCTTATGTAGGCATGGTGAACTGCTGCAGGCCTGTCAGGTGGAGACTGACCCTCACTTGGTGAACAGTTACATCATCTTCCTGTCCCAGCATGCCATGGACCAGGATCTGCAGAGTCTGGACAACCTGGCTTTGGTGAGAGCAGACACACACACACACATATGCCTGCACGCATGCACACATACGTGCACACGGACACACAAACACAACACACACACACACACACACACACACACACACACACACACACACACACACACACACACACACACACACACACACACACACACAGGTATGTGCACACACACACAGATATGTGCACACACACACACACAGGTATGTGCACACACACCCAAGCATGCACACATGCATACACACACAAACACACACAGGTATGTGCACATACACCCAAGCATGCACACACACACACACACACACACACACACACACACACACACACACACACACACACACACACACACACACACACACAAACACACACACACACACACACACATGCACACATCTCTCTCTCTCTCTCTCTCTCTCTCTCTCTCTCTCTCTCTCTCTCTCTCTCTCTCTCTCTCTCTCTCTCTGTACACACACACACAAACAGGAAATGATGCCTGTCATGAAAACTGAATTCTTAAACAACTTGTATTTGTGACTTAGTGAATCATGTTTAACTCTGACTCAACCTTCGTGGTTGGCTGGGTATTAGATATCAAGAGAAGGTATTAGATAACAGGTAACTGACCACAATGGGTTTCACTGTATTTGACTGTGGCAGGATGTCATGCAGGTTACAGCAGAAGACATTGGTACTTAGCATGCACTTTATAGGTCCCTGTACAGGAAATCAGCTGCCTTATACTATATAGATGATTTCCGGAAATAACAGGCAAAGATAATTTGACAGTGTTTTCTTACTCCAGGAGAGTGAAGTCCCTTGAATGGAGGCAGCAGCTGAGAATAGCCAATCTGCGAGAGTTTTAGATCTTCAGGCATGGACCTATTATAATTTATACTAGACTACCAGCTGGGAGAACCTACTATCTGATCTGTATGTCCCCCACGAACAGTGAGCGCTTGATCGGCATTTCTGATGCCTTTTCTGCCTTTGTTTACGGGTATCCGTCATCTTGCCCACGTGCTCAGTGTACCCCCAACAAAAGCGTGACTACTCTGCGCTACACCCGCAGGCAGGGACCTGTATATACAGGCCATGCATGTAGGCACTAACCGAGTGCAGTCCCCTGGATTTCCGAAGATCGTTTATTGTCGGGGTGTCCTTATCAACAGTACTTTGACTGTGGCAGGATGTCATGCAGGTCACAGCCGAAGACAGTGGTACTTTGCATGCACTTTATCTTTCCCTGTACAGGAAATCAGCTGGCTTAATGTGGGGTGTACTTATTGACTGTACTTTGACTGTGGCAGGACATCAGTCAGTTGATTGTGGAGCGGAACTCAGTGATGAACCACATCCTGCCCGATCTGCCCACAGAGCGTGGCACCGACTATGACAAAAGTCTGGGTGCATTCCTGAGGCTGTTCTACTGCTACCTGTCCAAGGCCAGACGGCAGGAGAAAGGGAGCGTGGAATGGGTACTGGTTGTCTGCTTGCCTTGTCACTCTGTTTGCAGGTCTTCTTTGCACATGGTTCCTGCAGTCTTTGAAAGTTTGGGCAAAATTGTGTGTTCTTTTTCAAGGCCTTGAAAGTCTGTGGAAAATTATTAATTCAGCTGAGGTCTTTGAAGGTTTGTGAATTTTGACTTCTTTGGTAAATTGACATGCCAGTGATTTCTGGGATGCTAGACAGCTTCATGCTTTGGCTGTTTAGTACTGTGTGTAAATTATAGTAATTGAAAGCCAGTACTTCGACACAAATTCTGAAATGAAGGGCATACATACATTACATAGGATGAACTAGAGTTGATTAGATGAGCAGTGTATCCATTTTTGGGGGTCTTAAATGGCGTTAATAGCCTGTGGTGAGTTTGTGAATTTTGGACTGAAACATCTGCAGGAACCCTGTTGCAATGACCTGTCAGTTGTTTTTGGTTCTTTCTGTTATTGTTTCTTCATCATTTTTATTTGGCCTGATTCTGATCAAAGCAACAACCAAAACAAGTCGGACAAACATTGATGTCATGGAGAGCGATTACACTAGTACACTTCCATGCATTGGGCAGTGGTAAGTAGGCAACATTTTCATATTTAGGAAGGTGATTAAGGATGAAAGTAAGTTTCATTTTGGTATGGAAATGATTTAATCTTGAATCAAATCTGGGATGTTGTCACTCAGCGTCTGCTAGCACCATAGAACATGTGGCCTTGATAATGCTGACCTTGATGATGCGGACCTCAATGAGGCTGATCTGATATGATACTGCCTTGATGATGCTGACCTTATATGATACTGACCTTGATGCTGACCCCAACAGGGCTGACCTTACATGATACTGGCCTTGATGATGCTGACCTTATATGATATGACCTTGATGATGCTGACATTATATGATGCTGGCCTTGATGATGCTGACTTCAGTGATGCTGGTCTTGGTGTACTGGCCTTGATGATGCTGACCTTGTGTTTCAGCTGGACACCCAGGACAAGATCATTCTGCAGTGGAAGTCTGGGGAGTCGGCCACGATGCACATTCTGGTGGTCCACGCCATGGTCATCATCCTCTCCTACGGACTGCCCAAAGGTCAGTGGCTGGGCCTCTGCTTTTCTTTTTCACTTCCTGCACTGTGCAGTGCCGGCCTGCAGAGGTGGTGTGTTCATTTTCTGCCTGCCTACTGGACACATAAGTATGAAAATCCACAAGGCTGAAGGAATTAGAACTAGCCTGAGATTTAGAGAATTTAGTACTAACCTGAGATTGTGAAAAGTATCTTATTTTCAGAAATACTGTTGAGCAAGTTCATGACCAAATGTTAAGGATGCTGCTGAATGAAGAAGCATCATGTGCCCTACCAGTAGGAAAGGAATACTTTTAAAAAAAGAGTATAATGTAGTTTTTCAATTTATTAGTTTGTTACAAAATGACTTCCGAATGTCATAAAAATATGTTGATGAGTGCTACCATTTTGTTTCTGGCAGTCTGTGCTGGACCCTGAGCAGGTTGTGATGAGGTGTACTTTCATTTGTGACTGACTGGTAGCTGTGAAACAAGATGTGCTTTCATTTGTGACTGACTGGTAGCTGTGAAACAGGATGTACTTTCATTTGTGACTGACTGGTAGCTGTGAAACAGGATGTACTTTCATTTGTGACTGACTGGTAGCTGTGAAACAGGATGTACTTTCATTTGTGACTGACTGGTAGCTGTGAAACAGGATGTACTTTCATTTGTGACTGACTGGTAGCTGTGAAACATTTGCTTCAGAGCCTGAGGCCCAGGAGATGTACAAGAGCATGCTGGAAACCTGGTTCCCCTCCAGCGATGCCATGCCCAAAGCCTTTCTCTGTGACACCTCTGAGGAGGCTCTGCTGCTTCCTGATTGGCTGAAGCTGCGCATGATACGATCTTCTGAACCGAGACTGGTCAAAGCAGGTATGTGTAAGCCAAGACCTGAACCTGTGTCAGCATTGTGCCTGGTGTTACAGCTGGACCTTCTACTAACTGAGTTATCCCCACCCTGTACAGTTCAGTGGTCTAAAGCTACAGTCATAGTGACTAACGTTTTCTCTTTGGGCAGCGCTGTTTGAGCTGGACCCTCGTCAGCTGCTCCTGTTCGTCCAGTCCTTCGGCATTCCTGTCAACAGCATGTCTCGCCTGCTGGTCTACCTGGACGCAGCGGCAGAGTCCGACCCGGCCACTCTGATCCAGACGGTACAGACGATGGCGGACCCTGTGTACATCTCGCAGCTGATTCACATCCAGAGGATGCGCGGTGCGGATGCTGGCGACAAGTTCTACAGTCTGCTCACTGACGGGGGCACCATACCAGGTGAGTGAGGGAGACTGCTGCTGTTTTTCACTGGGTGGATTTTGATGTGCAAGATGGTAGAGCAAGTGAAGGAGACTGCTGCTGCTTTTCATTGGGTGGAGTTTGATGTGCAAGATGGTAGAGCAAGTGAAGGAGACTGCTGCTGCTTTTCACTGGGTGGAGTTTGGTAGACAAGGTGAGGGGGGCTGTTTGTGTTTTTCATTTGGTGGAGTTTGATGTGCAAGGTGGTAGATGAAGTGAGGGAGACTTTATGTTTTTCACTGGGTGGAGTTTGATGTGCAAAATGGTAGACCGATCAATTCGCAAAGAAAAAATAACTGCAGGACTAAGAAAGGAGGTTAGAAAGAACAACGGCTCACTTAAAATTAAGATCAAAGAAACAAAAATGGAACTGAAGAATGGTTTATAAAAAAGGTGAAAGGGCTTACTTGGTAGCAGAGTAAGGGCTGAAGTTGTTTGTTTGGAGAGGTCATGGATCTAAGAAAAAAGAAAAGAGGATGCATAGACTAATAAAAAAATATTAGTTCAGTGGTTGTGATGGGTTGTGTGTGGCAGCAGAGGGGTTCGTGTGACTGTCTAGTGTTTGTTCCGATGATGTGATTCTTTGCCATGTTGCCGTTAGGTGAGACGAATAAGGAGGAGGAGATGGAGGTGGACAGGCGAGCAGGTCACTCCTGGCAGGTGGCACAACAGGTGAAGGCAGAGTCCCCAGCCTCCACAGCCAGCCTGGCCCAAGACTTCTTCAAGGTAACAAACTGCATGGACACCAGCTTCTTCCTTTTTATTTAAAAACTTTTCACATAAGTGATATGAAACTGATCTTACAGTTATCAAGATCACTTCTAATATAATCAAGTTACACCAGCTTTGAGCTGCAGGATTTGTTTTGTGTGTGTGACAGAGATGTCCTCTGCTAAAAACAAAACTGTCTTCTCCCAGTGTTGGGTGAGAATGTAGTGTGTGCAACCATTTCCCTACACCCGTGCATACAGTCATACATGCAAGTGCAGTGTTGCATGTCCCTCTGGCAGCAGCACTTGAACTTTGTGGATTTCAGCAACAGAGTTTGTTCCCTACAGTTCTATAGTGAAGACAGCGAAAGTAAGCCTCTGTTGGAATCTTGTTCATTGATTTCTTGCAGACACTGCTGTGGTTTTGCTTTTCAATATGTCATGCTGAATATCTCATAAGCGTAAAGTTCACATTTCTGTGTAAAGTCTGTAGTTTTGTTAGTTTTTCGTCGCTTGCTTTCTTTCATTTAAATTTTTCCAGTTTGGTCAGTATATCTTTTTCTTTTTCAGATATTCAGCCCTGAGACTCCACCACCAGAAGCAACAAAGCTGTTTCAGTCTGTCTTAAAGGTAGAGTCTGTCTTAAAGGTAGAATGTACATCTACAGTTTTTGTTTCAAAATGATAGGCCTGCCATGTTTTCTCCTCTGGCATTGCTTTTCCTCCACTTTGCCCTGCCCCTGTTTGTTATTTGTTTGAGTTAGGTTTGTAAACTGTGTGTAATATAACCATGGATGGAGGCAATGATTCTGTGTTGGTGTGTGTGTGTGTGTGTGTGTATGTAGGCATGCATGCATGAACGTGCATGTGCATGTGTGTATTCTGTGAATATTGTCCTGCTGGGACAATTTTGTGCCTAATAAATGCCTATATTGTTATTATCGTTAAAGATGTGCAGTAAATTGGTGCCTTTCTTCTGCTGTGCTTTCAATTTTTGCCTTACTTATTTCCTTCAACAAGGCAGTGAACAAACTGTTGAAGTGAAGTAACAGTGGAAACAAAGAAATTTAGCCTGGTTTGGTCAGAAGTAGAGGAGAATGATGATGATGATGCAGCACGGGAAAAATGAGGTGCACAAGCGGCAGCAGTCGTGAGAGGTCTTAACAAAAACCAGAAACAGTTTTTGTTTTCTCCATTGGTGGCTGTATGCTGTGTTCACCATTATCATTTTAGCTGTACCCAAGTGTTTGTTAACCATGATCATGTTAGTTGTACCTAAGTGTTTAACCATTATCATGTTAACTGTACCTAAGTGTTTGTTAACCATGATCATGATAGCTGTACCTAAGTGTTAACCATTATTATGTTAACTGTACTTAAGTGTTTGTTAACCATTATCATGTTAGCTGTACCTAAGTGTTTGTTAACCATGATCATGTTAGCTGTACCTAAGTGTTTGTTAACCATGATCATGTTAGCTGAACCTATGTGTTTGTTCACCATGATCATGTTAGCTGAACCTAAGTGTTAACCATTATCATGTTAGCTGTACCTGTTACCTAAGTGTTTGTTAACTGCTATTTTGTTAGCTGTACCTGAACTGTTTGTTAACTGTTTTCATGTTTTGATCTTTTTGTTCTGAGTGCTCGCTGTCAAACTGTTGATTTAAACAAAAAAGAAGTGATTTTGAAATCGGGTTGATGGTGTGCTATCAAGTTCATTAAGTTATTGGTTATAGTCATATTTAAAATCTGCCTGCACTGACTTTTCAGCTGGTGTCCGGGGATGGCGCTAAAGCAGCGGACCTGTTGCAGTCAATAGCAAAGGTAAAGGTTGTCCTCATATAGCGCAGAGTTGCTTCGTGAAGTGCCTTTGACCACTTTGCTAAGCCTTCACCAAGGCCTTTCTTTCCCAAAGCTACTTTGCAAGTCTTGTTTTATTAAAGGTACTTTGCAAGTCTTGTTTTACTAAAGCTACCTTGTAAGTCTTGTTTTACTGAAGGTACTTTGCAAGCCTTGTTTTAATAAAGGTACTTTGAAAGCCTTGTTTTATTAAAGGTACTTTGCAAGCCTTGTTTTCTTAAAGGTACTTTGCAGGTCTTGTTTTACAAAGTTGCTGGGTGAAGTGGTAGAAACTGATTGACCACATGGTGAATCCAATTGGCTAGTCAGTTTAGGATGTCATCAAGTCATTGACCATTGGTTAGAAGAGTCTTGACATGTGGAAAATGGAAGAAGCAACTTGAGACAGAAGTGGGTTCTTTTATGTATTGGAGCCTCAGCAAGATGTTGTGGAACCCATGTGATCCCAGTCACAAGAACAGAGACAGAAGAAAGCATGAGCTTCCACAGCCAGACATGCAGTGTTTTGATTTCTGCTCAGTGCATTGGCATCTTCATGAGCTGGCAGAAGAAACTTGGGACAGAAGTGGGTTCTTTTATGTACGTGAGCCTCAGCAGATGTTGTGGGACGGAAGAAAGCACAAGCTTCTTCAGCAGGTCACCCAGTGATTTCTGCACAGTGCATTGGCATCTTTATCAGCTGCTGCATTCTTGGTATTGAAGATGGAGCATCGTGGTTTGTTTCAGCATCTGGAGTCCGGTCAAGGGAAGGAGTTTGTGCAGCAGATGGTGAACAACCCCGCCAAGTCCTGTCCCTTGGTCAAGGTCTTCATCTCTAAACATGTGAGTAGACACTCGTAAACTGCACACTAACATGTTGGTGTTTGTCGTCATCTTTATTTTCACAATGTACAGTGTCTTGTCAGATGTACTGCAGGAAACAGATTCATTATTTAATTGTGTGTATCTTGCATTCACATGCATTGTGTACAGGCATTGTTTTAGGATTTGATGTTTTTAGGAGTTGGAAAAGCAGTAATTGTACTTTAATTTTTAATTTTTTTTTTATGGGGGGCACTAAAGTAATCAGTGTAAATTTTCTCTAATGTTTTCAGATTATAATAACTACATTTTGGTTGACAGGAGAATCTTTACAAACTTACATATTTTTTAGCAAACCCCCCTTGCCCCCCCCCCCCCCCCCCCGGCCATCATAAAGTTACAGTATGATACAGTTGTTGTTTTTTGAGAGGAGAGTGTTTACAAACTTACAGTGTGATATTTCTTTGACAGGAGGGTTTACAAACTTATAGTCTGATCTATTCTTTGACAGGAGAGTTTACAAACTTATAGTCTGATCTATTCTTTGGCACCGTCTGATCTATTCTTTGGCAGGAGAGTTTACAAACTTAAGTCTGATCTCTTTTTTGACAGGAGAGTTTACAAATGTTTAGTCTGATCTATTCTTTGGCAGGAGAGTTTACAAACTTATAGTCTGATCTCTTTTTTGACAGAAGAGTTTACAAACTTACAATGTGATATATATTTTGACAAGTCTTTACAAACTTACAGTGTGATATATTTTTTTGACAGGAGAATTTACAAACTATCAGTGTGATGTATTTTTTTAATGCTAGAGTCTTCATGATTTTACAGCATGATGTTTTTTGAACAGGAGGGTCTTCATGAGGCCCTGGTACCAATGCTTCAGAGTATCCTTGACTCAGCAGGGGCAGACAACTCCTCATCATTGACGGCCATCATCACACAGTTCCTCAAGTCACAAGGCAAACGCAGACCCATTTCTCGCAAGCGACAGGCTTCACTGGACCTGGACAGCTTGAAGTCTCATGGAAAAATCAGCCCTCAGACCTTCATACAAGGTTGGTCTCTTGTGACCCTCAGAAACAGTGTACAGCTACAGGGTTGGTCTCTTGTGACCCTCAGAAACAGTGTACAGCTACAGGGTTGGTCTCTTGTGACCCTCAGAAACAGTGTACAGCTACAGGGTTGGTCTCTTGTGACCCTCAGAAAGATTGGTCTCTTGTGACCCTCAGAAACTGTACAGCTACAGGGTTGGTCTCTTGTGACCCTCAGAAACAGTGTACAGCTACAGGGTTGGTCTCTTGTGACCCTCAGAAAGATTGGTCTCTTGTGACCCTCAGAAACTGTACAGCTACAGGGTTGGTCTCTTGTGACCCTCAGAAACAGTGTACAGCTACAGGGTTGGTCTCTTGTGACCCTCAGAAACAGTGTACAGCTACAGGGTTGGTCTCTTGTGACCCTCAGAAAGATTGGTCTCTTGTGACTCTCAGAAACTGTACAGCTGCAGGGTTGGTCTCTTGCGACCCTCAGAAACAGTGTACATCTACAGGGTTGGTCTCAGAAAGATTAGTCTCTTGTGACCCTCAGAAACAGTGTACAGCTACAGGGCTGGTCTCTTGTGACCCTCAGAAACAATGTACAGCTGACTGCCTGAACTGCTGCAGCAGCTGTGCATCACAACAGAGTGCAACAGGTGTACTTGCAGACCTCATACCCTGTGCACACACTGCTTGTCAGCGTTCAGTCTCTCAACTCACGCAGACCCTTGTTGTTACAGCCGTAGAAGGGGTGTCAGACAGCAGGTGTCTTGAGCCGCTAATGAAGCAGTACATGCAGAGTGTTTTAGTCATGTGTCTTTCATGTTACAGGAAGTTTATCCCTGTGTCTTTGACTTTACAGCTGTAGGAGGGGTGTCGGGTAATGGGTGACTGGAGATTTATCCCTGTGTCTGTGACGTTACAATTGTAGAATGGGGTGTCAGACAGTGGGCGCCTGGACATTTATCCCAGTGTCTTTCACGTTACAGGAGGTTTATCCCTGTTTCTTTGACATTACAGCTGTAGAAAGGGTGTCAGACGGTGGGCGACTGGAGGTTTATCCCTGTGTCTTTGACGTTACAGCAAGTTTATCCTGGTATCCTTGACGTTACAGGAGGTTTATTCCTGTGTTTTTGATGTTCCAGGAGGTTTATCCCTGTGTCTGTGTCTTTGATGTTACAGGAGGTTTATTCCTGTGTTTTTGATGTTATAGGAGGTTTATCCCTGTGTTTTTGATGTTACAGGAGGTTTATCCCAGTGACTGATGTTACAGGAGGTTTATCCCTGTAACTTTGACGTTACAGGAGGTTTATCCATGTGTCTGATGTTACAGGAGGTTTATCCATGTGTCTGACATTACAGGAGGTTTATCCATATGTTTTTGATGTTACAGGAGGTTTATCCCTGTGTCTTTCACATTACAGGAGGTTTATCCCTGTGTCTTTGATGTTACAGCTGTAGAAGGGGTGTCAGACAGCGGAAGACTAGAGCCGCTGGTGAAGCAGTACATGCAGGAGTCGATTCAGCAGCAGAGGCCAGCGGAGGGGATCAGTGTGGCTTGTCACATGCTCAGAAACGCAGCTGCTCAGTGAGTTGGTTTCTTTCTGACGGTTGCATTGCCCGAGATGAAAGTATGTATGCTGTTAAAATTCTGCATGGCATTTTGTGCCATCAGCATGCTGCCATTATTTATTAGTGCCTGCATAATGTTGACTTATTGTTATCAGGTTATGTGGGTGGTACAATTGAACTATGCAGAGAGAGAGAGAGAGAGTTTGCCCCACAACTGTGGTGTACTGTTCATTCCTGTGTATGCAAGCTTTGCTTCCAGTTCTTCTTCCCTGTCACACCATTAATATTGCTTGCATGTTTTTTTCTTCTGGGAAATCAGGCCATCAGCCTCCACATCCCCCGTCTCCTTACTCACCGACTGGCTGGAACTGCTGGACCCAGAGATCGTCAACACCCACCTGGACCTCCAGGAGCAGCTGGTGTTTGGCTCCAAGTCTGTGGCCAGCGTGACGGGGAAGGAGAAGCTGGAGAAGAAGAAGAAAGGCAGCCCCTACTTGCTGGCGCTGCTGACTCACCAGAGTCAGTGGTCCACCATCCAGCGCTGCTTGCACACAATCCTCTCTCGGGACAAGCTGATGCGGTAAGGTTTTTTTTGCCACTTGCACTGGTACAAGTGTGCTACTGGTACGAGGCCTTATCTTGCCTTGTCAGTAAGATAAGGCTCTACAGAAATGACAACTATTACTATTATTATTATAATAAAAATAATAAAAAAAATTCGCAGACTACAAACCTCTGTGGAGGTGCAAAACAGTTGCTTCATACAGGGTTTGTACAGTGATCATTTTTTTGGTAAGGTTTGGGAAAATGGACGGTTCTTTAGTCCAGACATGAAAAAATTGCATTTTGGCCAAGGTCTTTGAAAGGTTGGAAGTTTTAAGATAATGGTCAACAGATAAGCTGAAGAATGGGTATTCAGGAAAGAATGGGAAGGGGTATTCTGCAGAAGGGGTATTGGGAAAAGAATGGGAGGCCAAACTGGAAGATGAAAGGAATTTTTGTATATATTTTTTATTTAGCTTGAAACCACTCTTGGTCCTGGTTCAGATCAGTGGGTCATGACTGTTCTCAAACTGTGCGTGTGCATGTAACTAACTGAGCAGTTACTTAGTCTGGGAAAATGGTCTTTGTTTGGGAATTTTGAGGGGAAAATCTTGTACAGTGCACTGGATCACCACTGCATCTCATAGCAATCTTAGCAATCCTTTGAGATGCTGTGCTGATTCATGTACTCTGTGGTGAAAATAAAGGTCTTCTTTGCCAGTCTGTTTACAGCGTGATCAGAATTCTGGACTTTATTTTCCACCCTGACACTTTCATTTGATGTGTCTCAGCCGCATGAGTTTGTATTTTTCAGGTTTTGAAAGCGTGTACAGAACATTCATGTGCTTGCCGTGTGGTCGTCCTGTTTCAGGCTAAACGCTACATCGGTGCTGGACTTTGTGTGGGCGTGTCGACACATTCCCAAGATCTGGCAGGGAAGGGAGCTGAAAACAGTGCAGGTGAAGTCAACTGACCCAATTCAGCAATGGCTGATCAAGCAAGCAAACAAACAAAGAAATAAGCAAACCGAAAAATTAAGTCTGATATTTTGTTCAGCATGTGTATTTGTTGTCAGCACTCCTTGCCTAAAACCCACAGAACTGTGTTTTTCCTTTTTTTGTGTGGGTAAAGTAGTGTGTGGAACCGTTTCCCCACTCCTGCACACACTGTTCTACATACAGGTGCAGTATTATGTAGATGGGTGTCCATTAGTAGATGGGTGTCTCTGAGGATTTCAGTAATTTGGGGGGTAGGGTGGGGATTATCATGTCACGAAGATAACAAAGGGATAAGAGTAAACCTGACAATGGAATCTTCATGCAACGAACATTGGACTTTGGTCCTAATTTTTGGGGACCATCAACAGACATTCAACTTCTGGACATGAATTTCTGTTAGGTTTTACACCCCAGAATATCTGTTCAAGTAAATGTCACAGTTGTGATTATCTTGTTGATATAGTCGTTGTTTGTTAAAGTTGCCGAAGGTCTTTGTGTTTCTTCCACAGAACGACACATCGGAGGATGTTTTTGAGTTTACCACCGACCAGCTTCTGGCTGTTGTTGACTTCATCGTTCTGGAGGCCTCTCAGTCACATAACGTGTCACATGGTCAGGATGCAGCCAATGAGAGCACGCCCATGACTAGTTCCCAAAGTACGATGGCATCAACCAGTCAGAAACAGAACATTGCCAAGGCAACCAGTCCTGAAAAGGGAGGGGTCAGCAGCCGCCTGGACTTGCTGCTGTCCTGTGTGTGTGACAGTGATGACAGGATCCGAGCCATTGTCTCACATGTTCAGAACCAAGTGCAGCTTGTAACAAGGTACGTGACAGCGATGACAGGATCCGAACCATTGTCTCACATGTTCAGAGCCAAGTGTGGTTTGTGTCAAGGTATGTGACAGTGATGACAAAATCAGAGCTGTTGTCTCACCTGTTCAGAACAAAGGACTACTTGTATGAAGGTATGTGACAGGACAAGAGCTGTTGCCTCACATGTTCAGAGCCAAGCACGGCATGTGTCAAAGTATATGACAGTGATGGTGAAGTCATAATAGTAATAATGGGTATTTCTATGACACATGATCCCTAGCCAAATCTAAGGCACAATGCCAAATCAGAACTCTGTGTGTGTGTGTGGTCTGTTAAAATGATTGTCCATTAAGACACAAGATTAGTCAGACATGGGCTCAGACTGATTTTCAGCACATGAAAGTCACGAAATCAACTAACATATGGCATGTTAACAAAGGTGGATTTCTGACCGTCACTTTAGATTACCAAAGATGCACATCTGTTGGACAGGGAGGCGGAGCAATGCTACATGGAGGTGTTAGAAGCACACACGAATACCATCTAATCCACTAAAAGTAAATATAGTGCAAAAAGGGGGTATTTCAGATCATCACTTTGGTGTACCGCAGATGCAGACTGATTTTCAGCTCGTGAAATCCACTGAAATGTAGTGTGTCAGAAAAGGGTATTTCAGATCATCACTTTGGTGTACCGCAGATGCAGACTGATTTTCAGCTTGTGAAATCCACTGAAATGTAGTGTGTCAGAAAAGGGTATTTCAGTTCATCACTTTGGAGTACCGCAGATGCTCGTCTGTTGTCAGGGAGGCAGAGCAGTGCTACATTATTATTATTGATCGCTTTTATATAGCGCTATACATGGAGGTGTTGCAAGAGCGCATGAAAGCCCTGTTAAGTGTTATTCCCTAAAAGTGAATTTAGTGTTAGAATAAAGGGGTATTTCAGATGATCACTTTAGCGTACTGCCGACGCTCATGTGTTTGTCAGGGAGGCGGAGCGGTACTACATTATTATTATTGATCGCTTTTATATAGCGCTATACATGGAGATGTTGCAAGAGCGCATGAAAGCCCTGTTATTCCCTAAAAGTAAATTTAGTGTTAGAATAAAGGAGTATTTCAGATGATCACTTTAGCGTACCGCCGACGCTCATGTGTTTGTCAGGGAGGCGGAGCAGTGCTACATGGAGGTGTTGCAGGAGCTGTACCTGCACTTCCCCTACATCCTGTCCTGGCTGCCGCCCTCCGGACCACTGGCCGCCGACTGGATGGTGTCCGACCAAATACACTCACAGGTCAGGCAGCCCAGTTGTTGATCAGCCTCCATCCTTTTAGAATTGTTTTTTTAACCTGTTTTAGAACCTGTGAATATGTGTAATGATCGGCATTAGGCTGTTTACTTGTTAGAAGGAGAAACTTTACCATTTGGATTTTTCCGACACCATATTTTTATAGAGATATCTGTCTCTCTGCCTCTGTCTCTCTCTCTGTCTCTGTTTTTGTCTCTTTCCCTACCTCTGTCTCACTGTTTGTTTTTGTCTCTTTGTCTCTGTCTCTCTTGTAAAACACTAAGTTATTACTACTACTGTCTCTGTCTATCTCACTAGCTCTCTCTGTCTTTCTGTGGACTAGTGGGGATGTAGATCAGTGGTAGGGTGCTGGACCTGTGATCAGAAAGTGACCTGTGATCAGAAAATCATGGGTTCAGTCCCTGGCAGGAGTGGCAGGGGAATTCTTTTCTCCAGAGTTGACTTTCTGGGCTGACGCATATTTCGGCATCTGTTCCCTGTGTTTCTGCAGTAGCACATCATTCTGCCAAAAGTGCAGGTGGCAGGTTACAGCTAAACATGGGCAAACCCATGACCCATTTAGGTTGGAGTGGCTGACTGTGCTGTCCGGGCATAGTGTGGAACCCATCAGGAAAATAAGCTCATGCAACTGAGTTGGCAGAGCATTGGACTGAATGGCCAGGTGCAACACTGATGCAGGTTCAAGTCCCCATTGCAGCAAGTTTTTTTCTTTCTCCCAGAGTCCGTTTCCAGTGCAGACTCTCTTATGGTGTCTGTACAACCCCGTGCGCAATCGCATGCATCAACATCTGTGCGCACATTCAAAATCCCCATCACTGGGAGCCATACCATGGTTTGGACGCATGAAATGCTGCCCATAGCAGTCCCTGGACAACCCGAGTTGGCTCATGCTTTTCTGTCAAAGCCTTGCAGCATTATGACAGATGGCTCGACAGGGTGTGTCACACCTGTTTTTGTTGTGCAGGTGGACACGGCATCAAAGCCTTGCTGCATTATGACAGATGGCTCGACAGGGTGTGTCACTCCTGTTTTTGTTGTGCAGGTGCACACGGCATCAAAGCCTTGCTGCATTATGACAGATGGCTCGACAGGGTGTGTCACACCTGTTTTTGTTGTGCAGGTGGACACGGCATCAAAGCCTTGCTGCATTATGACAGATGGCTCGACAGGGTGTGTCACTCCTGTTTTTGTTGTGCAGCTGGACACAGTGACTCAGCGTCTGATTGGTGTTCTGGGCAAGGCCGGGCCGGGCAAGGCCGCCGACAACCGGATGTATGACGCAAACATCGCCTGCCGCAAACTGGCTGCGCGGCATCCAATGCTGATCCTGAGGTAAGTGCCGACAGTGGACTGGAGCCTGTCTGTGGTAGGTTTGGTTCCAGAGATTGCAGGGATGTGCAGTTGGCAGATTGCGATACGTGTCTGTGGCAGACTTAGCCCCCAAGAATGTAATGATGTGCGGTCGACTGTGGTGCACTTCATCACACTTAGCATTCAAGTTAATAGAATCATGTGCTATAAAAATGGACATCATCATCATCGTCACTTGGCCCCCAAGAATGTAAGTAAATGTAGTGAACTGTGGTTAACTTCAGCGTACTGAACATTCAAGTGTGGGGGTGGGGGGGAGGGGGGAGAATGCAGCTGATGATTGGCGAGATATGACACCAGTCTCAGAAGACTGACACCAATCTCTAGCTTGCTGGCTGCATAATGTTGCAGGCAGTTGCCCCTGTTGGCAGCAGTGCTGGGGGGCCGAACGCAGCTGACCATCGGCGAGATGCGACACCGGAACCTGCTGCTGCTGTTCACTCATGTTCTGGGGCTCCTGGAGCTGGTGCAGCCCCACGTCTTCCACCGCCAGCACTCGTCCCTGGCCAGCATCCTGCATGCCTACTTCTGTCTCTTCAGGGTCAGTCTTGTGTGGATGACCACCCTGTTTCGGTCTTCTGAATAAATATTGGAAATTGTATGCGGCTTTCCCACAGAAAAGAAGCAACTATGATCTAATGTTTTGCAGCCACTGTTCGCAGCCCACTATTTGTGTGAGGGTGAGATGTACAGGACTGTTTCAAGAGGAAAAGGGACTTATGTCTGTAGTGAGTTAAAGGGTACCGTAATGGATGGATGCATGTTATTTCAATAAACACTGCTCAGTGATGTGCTTGACAAAGCACACACACTTGCAGGCACTCACACATGCACACTTGTACATATGCATGCATGCTAAATGCACACACCTCTGCACACACACACATGCATGCATACATGCACACATGCATCCACGCACGCACACACGCACGCACACACACACACATACACACACACACACACACACACACACACACACACACACACACACACACACACACACACACACACACACACGCACACATAGACAAAAACAACAACAGCAAAAATGCACTCAACCCCCCACCCCCTACCCCTCCAACTGTATGTCAGGTGTAAATCTTAGCTTAATGTCACCATTTTCTTGGATAAATCTACACAAAACCTTGCTGTCCTGTTACACGGCCTGCCTGTGAATCAAACAGTTTTACCATGCGGTGGGAATGTAATTCAAAAAGAGATGACAGCTGGTTTTAGAGGTTGTGTTCTTCAGAGGCTGCACTGCCATGGTCGGACTCTCCAGCTGTTCCCCAGTTCATCATCTGTGTAAATCTTTTTGTTAACTGTGTATGGAGGATGTACCTCTCATGGAGTTTATATACCTTGTATTTACACGCATGCCGGGTGAGAGTTACTGTAGGTGACTCAGGTCATTATTGTTGTACTTGTGTGACGTATTTTAAGCGCTAATGAACTCCCTTGCGTGTTGATTGGGTACGGGGTACTCCTGCGCGTGGGCCCCTGCACATGCATGTGTGTTTGTGTGCACTCAGAATGGTCTTTCTAGACAAGGTTTTGCGTGTTACAAATCCGTCTATTGTTATTAGTATTGTCTGTGCTGCAGAGTCATGGGAAAGAAACGCGTGTGGTGGGCAGCCTGGTGTCCAAGCTCTTCATCTTCCTGCAGAACTTTGTCACCTACGATCCACAGAGAGCCAGCGCCATGCTGCAGCAGTACGTGCAGCTGCTCAGGTGAGTTATCCGCAGTTGTGTACGTCTGTTTACTGCAGGACGTGCAGCTGCTCAGGTGAGTTTCCTGCAGTGCTGTACATCTGTTCACAGCAGTATGTTCAGCTGCTCAGGTGAGTTTCCAGCAGTTGTGTAGATCTGTTCACAGCAGTATGTGCAGCTGCTCAGGTGAGTTACCGGCAGTTGTGTACATTGTTCACCACGGGACGTACAGCTCCTCAGGTGAGTTACCTGCAGTTGTGTACATCTGTTCACCGCAGTATGTTCAGCTGCTTATGTGAGTTCCCTGGAGTTGTAGACCTCTTTTCACACCCTTTTAGGCATTAGAGTTGTTAGCTAATCAGTTGAATTTTACTTAGACAGCTGCCAGTGTTGAGGTAAGAAAATACTCAATTCAGCCAAAAAGAAAAGAAAAGAAAAAAATCACTGAAACTATTTACATCAAAACTCACTGTTGAAACCATGACAAGAAGCTCAAAACCTCAAATTTCTACTCTTGCGATATTTGTTGAGTGTAGAGAGTCTCCCCCCCTCCCCCCCAAACACCCAGTGCTAATGCATACTTTAGATAATCAGGGCTTGCGAAAAAGCTTGCACCTCAACAGGTTGCTGCACCCAGTGAGAACGCCTACTTTAGATAATCAGTGCTTGCACCTCAACAGGTTGCCGCCCCCAGTGAGAACGCATACTTTAGATAATCAGTGTTTGCAGAAAAGCTTGCAGCTCTACAGAAATGTCACCTTTCATTCTCCACAGTGACCTGTCGTTGGTGTATCCCGACATGGCTGAGCTGAAGTCCCTACTGACGGGGCTTACCCTGCCACGACAGAACCAGAGTGACTCCGCTGATGTTGGCACCACCAGCGCTCCAGAGCCAGGGAGCGTCAGCATCAGGTCCCAGGGCGGAGGTTTCACCCACGCTCAGCTTCAGCCCTTCCTCAAACGCATGCGGGCAGGAGTGCTGTCTGAAGGTGTGCCTGTTTGTTGCATGCAGTGCTGTTTTATGTAGGGCTATTCTCCGTTCTCGAGTGTTGTTTTTATTTATTGTGTTGCCTGTTTGTTGCATGCAGTGCTGTTTTATGTAGGGCTATTCTCTGTTCTCGAGTATTGTTTTTATTTATTGTGTTGTACTTCCTTCTCTAGCAGCAACATTTTATATAGTGCTGTTTTCTTTTTTCAAGCAGCATTGTTTTATATAGACCTATTCTCCATTCTCAAGCATCATCATTTTATGTAGCTCTGTTCTCCTTTCTCGAGCAGCATCAGTGCACTTCACATGTTTTTAGCGCCTGTTGGGTTATTTTGGTGTTTCCATAACCCACTGAACTCTGCCAGGATCTTTAATGTGGGTGGGTGGTCTTTCTGCATGCCTGTAGACACAGGGGGACCTTGGTTTATAGTATCATCCAAAGGACTTTTGTAGAATCTGCACTGAATTGGACTCAGAGAAATCTCAGGATGGGTGCAAGGTTTAGCATGTAACAGTCACCTATCCATATGATGACCACGCTTCATCATGCTTAACTTGGCTTTTGAGAGTGAATGCGCACGCTCTGTGCCGCTTCTCTCCCCATCATCTCCATCGTCCACCACCTGCTTCTCTCCCCATACTGGTACTGCTGCTGCTGCTGCTACTTCTGTGTGCAGTAAAAAATACTGTGTAACCTTGGTTGTTCAGGTAGGCAGTCTCTCATCATGGGAACAGTCTGGGATGTTTTGTATTTACTCTGTATGTATGGTCTGTTTGCGTGCAGATCTGTACGATGTTCTTCATGACCTGGACGAGACCTCAAAGAGGAGAGTCAGTGTCCTCGAGCACTTTGAGGTGAGTGTTGTCTCCCTTCCTTCTTCTGCTTCTGCACCTTCATCTCTTTCTTGTTGTACCATCAGACTGTGCACATGGTCACAACGGTCCTGACAAATGGTGTTGAGTAAGGAATTGGCTGTGCTGCCTTGAACAGTGGCATGGGCAAACGTGAAACATCTTATTGTGACACTGCTGAACTCTTGTCAGTTGAGGCCAACCATGGCAACCCCCATTGCACTGAGACATGGCACATTGAAAAAGTTCTGAATTTCTTTGACTCTGTGTGTGTGTGTGTGTGTGTGTGTGTGTGTGTGTGTGTGTGTGTGTGTGTGTGTGTGTGTGTGTGTGTGTGATAGTTTGAGTGATTGGTAATTTGTATCAAGGGCAGCTTGCATAGCAGGCATTTGCACCTTAATCTTGATCTCTGTAAAATTTAGTCAGTCACTGAGTCAGTTGGTCAGTCAGTCAGTCAGTCACATTGCTCTCCCCCCACCCCCACTCTTTTATCTTTCGACCTGTGTTACCTGTGTACTTGCAAACAAGCTTTTGGTGGTGCCATGAGAAGTACAGGTATCAACAGAACCTAGGATCACATCATGATAGAGAAGGTGATGGCGATGGTAATGGTGATGATGCTGGTAATGGTGATGGTGACAGTAATGATGCTGGTAATGGTGATGATCTTAATGGTGATGATAATGGTGATGTTGATGATAATGGTGATGGTTATGGTGATGATAATGATGATGGTGATGATAATAATGGTGATGTTGATGATAATGGTGATGGTTCTGGTGATGATAATGATGATAATAATGGTGATGTTGATGATAATGGTTATGGTGATGATAATGATGATGGTGATGATAATAATGGTGATGATGATGGTGATGAAGATGGTTGTCTTGTTTGTGCAGAATGAACTGAAGCGGTTGATGACCCATGTCAATGACAACTGTCGCAGCATTGTCTTCACACTCATCATGCGCTACCTCCATCATTCTCCCAAGTAAGTGGTCAGGGCTTTTTGAAACCCTCCCTATTACAGGGAGATGAAAACAACATAGCCATCTGCCCCATGTTACCCATCAAATCCAGCCATACCAAACAACACAAGAGAACTGCCGTTGTGTGTTATTTGGTAGTGTGAAGGAGTGTGTGAGTGCATGCATGCATGTATGCGTGTGTGTACATGTATGTGTGAGTGAGGGTGTGTGTGTGTGTGAGTGTTTGTGTGCATGCATGTGTGAATGTGTGTGTGTGTGTGTGTGTGTGTGTGTGTGTGTGTGTGTGTGTGTGTGTGTATGCACATGCATGTTGAGTAAGAAAGAAGCTGGCCAAACCACCACCGATGAAACTGGGACTGGAATGGGTTGCAGGAGAGCTCAAGACTTCCTGCCCAGCTTCCTCAACTGTTTGCAACATGAGAATCCTGATGTCATCACCACTGCCCTGAAGAACCTGGCAGAGTTTACTGTACTTTGTCAAGGTCAGTGTGCATTTATTTTTTATTTTTTTACTAATGTTCAGTATTGGACAGAGGACATATTTGCAGCTGAGACCAAGTGAAGCCATGGATGTCACTCAGTTGGTTGAGGGTCAGGTACAGTGTGCTGTTGACATAGGTTTGACTCCCTGGTGTGGCAAGGGATTTCTTTTCCAGACTACCGAGTCGACTTTCAAGTGCAGACTCTCTTACGGTGTTTGTGCAGCCCTTGTGTGCAGTTGTATGCATCAGCATCTGCACACATGTCTGTCAGAACCCCCAAGCATTGGCAGCCATACCATTGCTTGGATACCCGGAGATACTGCACACGCTAATAATTGAAGTATTTTGTGAATTGCAAAATGTTGTCCATAGAGACTATTTTAAGTGCACACACACACACACACACACACACACACACACACACACACACACACACACACACACACACACACACACACACACACGCACGCACAAGCATTCTAGGTCAACCCTTGAAGACAGAATGCAGCTGCCTAACAGTCAGAAAAGCAGTTCTGATGAAAAAATGATAAACTACCTTGATAAAAATAAAAGAAAGGAAAGAAAAGAAGTGCTGGTTTAGCCTGGTGGTAAGATGCTGGGCAGCAAAGCAGATGGATGTCAGTTGGATTCTGCCTCAGCTCTGCTTCATAAATTGTGGTTATGGACATGGATTGTGACTTTGTTCCTCCACAATCAATGAAACATTATGGTTGATGCCGCTGCTCATTTTAATGTAGGATCATTCTGGTGGTGGCAGTGTAACACTGTGTATAATTTACCTCTTCCCAGCGATGTGGTGTGGCGTGTTATTATTATATTGAAGTAGCTGCATTATCAGCAGTGAAGTGAAACAGTTCTACGGAAATAAAGTGTGACGGCTGTTTTTACTGACTTTGATGTGCCCTAGAGGTAACCTTTGGGACAGATTAGGCCATTAAACATAAACTATCTGTGATATACTGGGCGGGGAAAAAAAGGCTGTGTTTCTTTGTTTCAGACGAGGCCCCAGCCTTGTTGCAGAAGGCGTTTGATATTAGCGTCATGACTACTGTTGACACGTCTTCCTACATCAGCGACACCTTGCAGCTGCTGAACATGGAGAGTGTCCTGGCCTCTTCATCCTGATCAACATGAATTGTCCTGTCCTCTTTATCATAATAAACATGGACAGTGTCCAGGCCTCTTCATCCTGATCAACATGGACAGTGTCATGGCCTCTTTGTCCTGATCAACATAGAATGTGTCCTGGCCTCCTCATCCTGATCAACATGGACAGTGTCCTGGCCTCTTGATCCTGATCAACATGGACAATGTCCTGGCCTCTTCATCCTGATCAACATGGACAATGTCCTGTCCTCTTCATCCTGATCAACATGGAGAGTGTCCTGGCCTCTTCATCCTGATCTACATGAATTGTCCTGGCCTCTTCATCCTGATCAACATGGAGTGTCCTGGCCACTTCATCCTGATCAACATGGAGAGTACCCTGGCCTCTTCAGCCTGATCTACATGAATTTTCCTGGTCTGTTCATCCTGACCTACATGAATTTTCATGTCTTGTTGATCCTGATCAACATGGAGAGTGCCCTGGCCTGTTCATCCTGATCAACATGAACTATCCCAACCTCCTCATCCTGCTCTATATGAATTGTTCTGGCCTCTTCATCCTGATGAATATGGATTGTCCTAGCCTTCTGATCCTGATTAGGATGGAGTGTTTGGCATTGTTGTCCTGGTCGGCATGCAGAGTGTCCTGATTTTATCATTCTGATTAATAGGTTGGGAATTGTCAGTGTGGAGGATTAAACTGTTATGTGCAAGACTGAAGAATTAGGAAAAGAATTCTGGGTTTGGTTATTCATTGGTTAAATGTTGATACAGTTTGGAGAATCAAGCTGAAAAAAATCTGCATATGCTGGTGTAGGTGCTCTGGTTTGAAAGCACTCTCTCAGGAATGAACAGGAAAAATACTGCCTGATAATCCATTGGTTCAGTTTCAACTTGTTGTTGACTTCAGGGGTATTGTGCATATAAAACCCATGCCAAATTTTGTTGTGGATGTCAACAGAGGAATGTAAAAAACAAAAACAAAACCACACACACAAGTTTAACATGTCATTGTCTGACGTGGCGAGTTTTATAATTTTTCTCAGGTTATAAATTTGGTGATGTATTCTGACACTTTCCACTTGGCTGTGTGTGTAGCATTTGTACCAGAAAAGGCAACAACTGCCACACTGTACTCCCCAGAAACAGGCACACAAACTGTTGCAGGGCTGTGCAAATATACATACCTGGTCGTCCGAGTTGGTCAGTGACTGTATTTTAACGTCCTGTCGACCATGCAGGGTCCCCACAGGAAAATGGTCACCCATCCTGTTGACCACACAGGGTCACCACAGGACAATAGTCACCCATCCTGTTGACCGCACAGGGTCTCCACAGGACAATGGTCACCCATCCTGTTGACCGCACAGGGTCACTGCAGGACAATGGTCACCCATCCTGTTGACCACACATGGTCACCGCAGGACAATGGTCACCCATCCTGTTGACCACACAGGGTCACCGCAGGACAATGGTCATCCATCCTGTTGACCGCACAGGGTCACCGCAGGACAATGGTCACCCATCCTGTCACTGCAGGACAGTGGTCACCCATCCTGTTGACCGCACAGGGTCACTGCAGGACAATGGTCACCCATTCTGTCACTGCAGGACAATGGTCACCCATCCTGTTGACCACACAGGGTCACTGCAGGACAATGGTCACCCATTCTGTCACTGCAGGACAATGGTCACCCATCCTGTTGACCGCACAGGGTTACTGCAGGACAATGGTCACCCATCCTGTTGACCGCACAGGGTCACCGCAGGACAATGGTGACCCGATGCAGGCAGAAAAGCCTCTGGGTCAGACAGGACCAAAAACCAACCCATTGGATGAGTCATGAATTTTACCTTCTATGATGGTGGTGCCTCTGAATTTTATCAAACATTTTGATCAGACGAATTTTATGAAAACCAGTGCATAAAAACGAAGCTGAATGTGATTTTTTTTCTTCTTCAGAATTACATTTTAGATGGATGAAATCTCAGGGTAGGATTTTTGTTTTCACCAGCCCTGTGGGCAGGTGATATTTTTTAATGTAAAGAATAGGACTGCTGTGTGGTTGGCTGTATTACAGACTTTACTCAGTGCATAGGGCATTGGATTTCTTCTTCCACATAGTTACTTCCCCTTCATTTTTTGTAACTGTCTGTCTTCTCCCGGTCTGGTTCTTCTTCCTTTTCCTGTCTTTCTTCTTTGTGGGTATCACTTGCATATTTTTTTTCCTGATAAAGACATGTTTGTTGAAATGTCAGAGTGTATTGTTGTTCTTGTGTCCATGATCTGTCTTCTTTTGGCGAGTGTGTTTTCCTCATTTTTCAGTGCTTGTTCTTCTCACCAGAGGTCATGGTATTTTTTCCATTTACAGAAGTTCAACTAACGCTGCAAACAGTGCAATGCATTCAATGAAAGTATCAGTGTTCCTGGCAAGTATTTTGGTTGTTGTCAGCCATCAGTGTCTTTGCAGGGTCTGTTATTACAGAAGTGCAGTGCATGGTACTGGGGAGTGAACAGTGTTATGAGACGTAGTTTCTGAATATATGTACATATTATGTATATATGTAACTTTCTGTGCAAGTGTTCACTCGAGATGAGCTTTTTGTTTGTGTTGAAAGGCAGTTTTCTGTGTGAAAAACAGGAGAGTGCTTGTTGAACCTTTTAAAGGACAAGTAAATGTATGCTGATTGTGTACAAAGGTTGGTGAAGTAGAGTGAGTTGTATTGCATTTTTGTACAGCCTGTCTTACATTTTTCTCTCATCAAATACAGTGCAGGTCTGCACGCACACACACAAAATCATGCACAC
>OY757541.1:5605098-5620098 GCA_963584105.1 Alviniconcha strummeri
GAGCCGACTGACTGTGGAAGGCGGCGGCAACCTAGCGCCCAAGCGGCACGCACGTCGAGTAAACACTGATGAGACCCATCCACCCGGGTAAAAAAGAAAGAAAAAAAGTTCGTCTCGATTGACTGAAACGATTTTGGTTTTATTTGAGCTGGCGTAAGCAACATCATGGCAACGGTAACTGCCTCGGAAACAAACGGAGTTTGATAATTTGAGTTGTTTGTAACCAACTTACTACTGTTTGAGCACCAACAAAAAACTCGTTAGCTGACAGTTTTCTGGACCCTATGGCGTAACTAAATACGGCAGTAGTTGAAGGAAGGATGTCGTAAACCAGTGCTTGGAGTTTGGTTTCACTCCTGTCTGCTCAGGCTGGGCGTCGCTGGAACAGCAGGCTCAGGCTGAAAACCGGGCCGCGGAACGCTCAAACACGGTGTGAGATAACTCTACCACGCGTTTTGCTAGGTGCACTGAGCTAGAACTCAGTGGCTAGGTGGCACTGTTGTAAAAGGCGTAGTAGCACGTGACTTCTAGCAATAGCATCAGCAAGATGGCGACTGATTGAGGCGACTGTGACATGAGATTGACTCACAAAATAAATTATCTGGATAGTCCACAGGAATCTGTTCTTCACACCGTGTGTCTAGATGGAGTGATCAGAAAGTGGAAGTGGCGAGTGAGATGTGTTTGAGACTGAAACAGCGAAAGGGTGACCGAGATGTGTGTGAGACTGAAACTGTGAAAGGGCGACTGACCACGCAATCCTCTGAAATTCCGTCTTTGTGTAATTACTACTAAGTAGGCTGGTTCAAGTATGCACAACAACATTTCTTTAATCAAATCACTGTAGTCCAACGAGTGCGTCGGCTGGATGCTTGGTGAAATGTGATTTGAACATTTTAGTGCTCATGGCTAAGTAAAAAAAAACAAAAAAAAAAACGTAACAAAAAAAAAAACGGCTGCCAATACCCATGGATGAGTCGGAACGTAAGCCAGTTCATAGATTGGTCAAAATGACATGATGTAATGACTTCCTTATTACTATTATTAGACTTCCTTATCACTATTATTAGACTTGTTTCTCATCAATATGAAAAACATATTTTCTTCTTCTTCTGAAGTTTCCACAGCAGTACCTTTTTCTGTTGGTTATTTTTCTCTCCACAACATTTTGTAGCGCAAAAAAAATGCCTGACTCTTAGTCTTGATTAAATCAAAGGTTATATAATATTATTTGTTGTTGTTAAACCATGTTGTGGTGGCCGAGTGGTTATGGCGTTAGACTTAAAATCTAATGGGCTATGCCCGCGCAGGTTCGAATCCTGTCCACAGCGTTTTTATTTTAAGTTAGTTTTTAAAAAAGTTTTTTGGTTATACTAAACTGTTCATTTTTTTCTGTCCACACATCTTACTTTTTGGTTTTATTCCAGTCAATAACTGAATAAGCAAATGACACTTTCGTGCTGTTATTGGACTGCAAATTCATATGGAAATAATTAAACTGCGAGTTCTACAGCAGTGCATTCTCATGTTTTTTTCCCCAATGGCAATGTGCATGAGCATTTACTAAGAAAAATGCCTTACTCTTACACTATTACAGTCTTGGTTGAATCAAAGCTTATATAATAGTAATTGTTGTTATTACATAATGTTGTGGTGGCCGAGTGGTTAAGGCTTTGGACTTAAAACCCAATGGGCTATGCCCGCGCAGGTTCAAATCCTGCCCACAACGTTATTTTAAAAAAAATCTCTCTGATTCTTTTTCTTTTTTTTCTGTCCGCACATCCTGCTTCATGATTTTATTTCACTTTTGTATTATTACTGGACCATAACAATCATAAGAAAATAATTAAACTGTTAGTTCTTCAGCAGTGCCTTCTGTTGGTTCTTTTTCTCCATTGTCCCATTGAGAGCATTTTGTAGCAAGTAATGCTTTAAAGTTTTACAGTCTTAGTCAAATCAAAGCTTAGTGATAGTTAATGTTATTACATCATGTTGTGGTAGCCAAGTGGTTATGGTGTTGGACTTAAAAATCCAATGGGCTATGCGCAGGCAGGTTTGAGTCATCCCTGTGACATTGATTTTGTTGTTGAAATTGTGTGTCCACACATCTTAGTTTGATGCTGTTTCTACTTCTAGTCAATAAATATAGTAAATATTATTTTTATTACCAGTGTGCCATCACTGGCCAATAATAAGGAAATATTTAAACAGCTAGTTTCACAGCAGTATGTTCTTCTGTTGTTCTCTCCATTGACAGCATTTTCTAGCAAGCAAAACACCTTAGCTAACTCAAAGCTTATATTAATCTATAATAGTATTTGTTATTGCATCATGTTGTGGTGGCCGAGTGTGTATGGCATTGAACTTAAAATCTGATGGGCTCAGTCCACACAGGTTCCGTTTGAATCCTGCCCACATTTTGTTTTGTTTTAATCACAGAAACAAGACTGGCATGGCAGGAAGAATACTATCATTATTATTTATACATCATGCAATTTCTGAATCTGAATAATTCAGAAGAGAACACAAGTTATTCATGTTAGCGATGTTTGTCATGAAAAATAGCTTTAAATAATTCATAAATAAATTATATTTTGTGAATTAGAATATTACTTTCAGAACTAAGCAGGAAAATGTGCATGCACACAAAGAGTTCTGCTGCACGCACGCACACACACACATATATATATATATATGGACAGCCCCTGAAAAGGGGAAAACATCATACATTATCATTTTCAACATTCATAACATGCCCGGTCAAAACAAACAGTCTAATGCAGCAAATCAAGTGGTAATTAAACTCCTCATCATTTAATGAGGTCATATTTTCAATACATTACTTCAATACTTGTGAATGTGCAGTGCATAAAATGGAAACGCACTAGGATTACTTGTGGTGTGATTAGTACCATATGGCAGCAAGCCCATTCATAATTATTTTTTTTTAAAGTGGGGTGGGTGGGGGTATTTTATGGGTGGGTGCATGCTTGTAGGGGGGGGGGGGGTGTCTGGAGAGGGGTGTGTGGTGTGATACTGTGTGTCTGGAGGGGGTGGATGGGGGGTGGGGGGTGACACTGTGTGTGTCTGGATGGAGGGGTGTGTGTGGTGTGACACTGTGTGTGTCTGGATGGAGGGGTGTGTGGTGTGACACTGTGTCCGGAGTGGATGGATGTGTGTGTGGTGTGACACTGTGTGTCCAGAGGGGGACGGATGGGTGTTGTGTGACTGTGTCCGGAGGGAGTTTGTGGTGTGATGCTTAGTGTGTGTCTGGAGAGGGGTGGATGTATGTGTGTGTGGCGTGACACTCGGGGTGTGTGTGTGTCCGGATGGGGATGGGTGTGTCGTTTGACACGCGTTTGTGGTTGTGTCCGGAGGGGCATGGATGGGTGTGTGGTATGGCTGTTGGCCTTTCTTGCTTTTAAAGTTTATAGGTATACTAAGGGAAGATGCACACAGAGAGACATTGAATATATCTTTGTGTAACATCGGTGAGACAAAGATGAAGGTGTAGAAAAGAGAGTGGTGCAGCGAACCGCATCCCATTTAAAATTAATTAGACATATATTTACATATTGTGACACCCAGTATTCTTTGGTGAGGGGGAGAGGGAGGGAGCGAACCATGTCACATTTTAATTACGTAGGTGTTATGTACTTACTTGTGGTGTGACAACATTCTTCAGTCACAGAGAGAGAAAGAGAGAGAGAACTGGGATACATTTAATTACATGTGTTTACGTATATATTTGTGACTCGGGGCATTCTTCAGTCTCAGTTCATTGAGAAAGGTATGTAGAAAACCAAAAAATTTGAACACGATGTGATGTTGCTGTTTTTATTTACTTTCTTCATTTCAAATTCAATATAAATTATATGAAAAATGGCACAATTTTAGTTGCAAGTTTGAAGCTGCAAGAACAGGAGAAAACAAAATGTGGGCAAGCCTTCTTGTACTTGTAGAGTTCTACTCAGTGATCATACACATCCACCCTCCTCTTCTCACTTCTTTCCACTTACACAACCAATATTGGAAACTTCCTGGATGTCACTTTGCCTGCTGTCAGTTATTATGGGTATGACCCAAGCAAATAGCAAATGCACAAAGCTTATGATCTGTGTTTTAACTTCTACTTGTTCTGTACTTTGCTTAGCACTGTAACTCTAGCAGTAGTCTGGTACAGTAGAGCTCTGCAAGAAAGCTTGGCCACATTTTATTTTCTCCTGTTATTGCAGCTTTGGAAAGCAACCACATTACATATTTAGAGCACATTTCAATAACTGGTAATCAGATAACAGTAAATTGTAATCAGAGCACATTTCACTGACTGGTGAAAAGACAGTCACAGAAAAGCCACCCCAACCACTTGTTTTTTTTCTTTCTACTTCTTGTCTTGAACCAGCTGCAGTACCGCTACCACTAAGTACCAGCAATATCACCTAGACCATGTGAAAAACTGGTTAAAAAAAAAATCTAAATAATCTGGGGCAGCATGTAGTGATGTACTGTGCAAACTTTAATTTTCTTTTTACTTTGGATAATTCCCATGCAGTGGCAGATAAATTTATATATGCAAATTTGAAAGAGGAACAAAAATGTAAGAAAGCTTTAATTACCCCCCACCCTCACCCCACCCAAAATTTCTGATGGCTTTTGACTGAGGACAAAAAGATTTAGACAAGATCACTGAACTTGCAAACAAGGGAGCTAATCACTCGAAATACATCCAACACACACCCCAACAAAGACCAGAGTCACCTACTTTGAGGATGTACCTCTGGTGGAGTTTATGTACCTTGTATTTATTCAAATGTCAGGTGAGAGTTGCTGTAGATGACTTGGGTTTTGTTGTCATGTTTGTTTGACGTCTTTCAACTTACGTTGATTCTGCATAGGCACTCTGGGCCTCATTCTGTTCCAAGATTATGCAGATATAAAGCTGGAGGTTTTTGTTAATGCAGCCTTTGAAAGCTCTCAGTAACTTTGAGAAAAGTCAGAAATATGAGCAACATGCCAAACTCAAAAAAACATTTGTAACTGAATGTGATCTTGTTCACATACCATATAATGAACATGCAGTTTAAAGTGAATAAACATTCTTTAAAAAAACGTCCAGGATGCAAGCTCGACTTCAAACAAAACTAGAGCAACAAATGCTGATCTGAATTGCATTTGCAACAGATGATAAACAGTAAAACGGACGCACTGGGTGGCCTACCACGACCAAATGCGAACAGCACCAACAGCAATACTACACCCCAACTGACAGCCAGCTGTTGCACAGGCATGTACATGTGTGCAGACATACATGCATACATTTATGCACACACACACAAACACATGTGAATTAGATGTGTCATATGCAAAGCACCATGACTTCAAACATAGAAAGGGGAGAAGAAGAAAAAAAGGTTGTTAATGGACTTCAAACATAGAAGAAAAAAAAAGAAAAAAAGGTTGGTAACTGGATTTTAACATCCTGTCAACCTGCGCAGGGTCACCTCAGGACTGTCATAAGCAAATGAAATATTTCAAAACTCTTCCCATATATATATGTAAACCCTTTTTCAAGTCAAATCCACAGAATCAATTCCTGCATGTGCACACACAAACAACACATACAAATGTCAATTTAAGATAGCCCCTTAAGTATTACTCTTATTAAAACAGCATATAAGGCTAGGCCATGCTGGTATTGTCCATTACACTTAATTTATCTGTACCAGGTTAAACAAAAATATATAAAAAGGAATGGACATAAACAATAAGAAAATGGCAAATGCCAGTTAATACAACTGCAAGCTGCACATACCACCTACAAATGATCTATCTTCTCAACAAGAACCAGGTAAAACCTATCTCTTAATGAAAAATGTTGAGTGAATTTTCATGAAAAAGGCACATGAATGGACCACTGGCAGAAAAGTGGCAAGACAGAAAGAGCAAGTGGACTAGGCAGAAAAATGGCAAGACAGAAAGAGCAAGTGGACTAGGCAGAAAGATGGAAAGAGCAAGTGGACTAGGCAGAAAAATGGCAAGACAGAGCAAGTGGACTAGGCAGAAAAATGAGGAGATAGGAAAGGGGAATCAACAACAGCCCTGTGAATCCGGACGGAAGAGCATCAGACATCACCGGTTTCCCTAAAGGGAAAAGCAAAAGGTAAAAATAGTAAACCTGCACAATGTTATTTCTGAGTGGGGTCAGATATGGCTTTGTTGGGGTCACAGGTAAAAGACACGGTGATGGCGTAGCGCACTCCACTCTTCAGTCGCTCCACAAAGTGTGGGTTTTCTGACCCTGAGGTGAAGAATGATACACGCCCTGAAACACAGATACTTAGAGAATTGGGGCTTTTCTACAACACAACCCTGAGAGCACAAATAAACAAGAAATTGATCTGACATCAGCTATACAGGGAATAATCTTGTTTGAATGCCAACAACAAACCCCAAATCAACAGCCCCACAACAACAAAAGCAAATTTTAATTTCATTACACATACAACTTAAAAAAGTTAAATTGGACAAGAAAAAAGAAAAGAAAATTCAGTTAGTGCAATAATAACATGGGTCAAGGTCATAGAGATTGCTATGATATAACTGGCTAGGCATGGGGATTTTCATCTTACTGACTGAATTATGATATAAAATATGTCTGTACCACACACACACATTTGCTTCCGCTCACATTAAATCAAGGTGGAAAAATCTAAATGATTGGTGTATGCAGTAATGAAAACCTGAAAGCCATAGTATAAGTTCGGAATTTATAGTAATTACTACATATATATATCTACCAGAGCTTGATAAAACTTTGACATAAACATGGAAACATATCCCTTAAAAAGTTTAAAATTATGTAAGGTCAATGAAACTGATAATTGATATATAAACAGTAAAACTCAAGGTTATACAGAATGTTTGATTATCTCACAAAGCTAAAGTGAAAAAGCTAACACTAAGGCTTTTGTGACATACAGCCTGAGGGCCAAACAATAGTCTGAATGATTGTTTGATGTGAAGCAAAAGCATTAAAATATATATGAACAATGTTTAAAAATGTTTTGCTGCAACTGGTTAAAGGTACCCACAGAGACTTACATTTCAAGCACATGGAAAGTTTTAACTAGATGTGAAATTTAAATTATTTGTGTACAAAACACAAATTTGGAGCATAAAAAAAGAAGAAAAAAGGACCCAGTTCACAACCAAAACCATTTGAAATACTAAAGATCTTACCGAGCCTGGGCTCCACTGTTCTATTATACTGGCCATCCACAAAAACAAAACGTCCCCCCTGAAAATCCACTTCATATGTAGTCAGGTAAAGGAGGGATGTGTAATGAAATGAGCCATACGTTTCCTGAAGAAAAAGAAGCAGAAAAAAAAGACAATAAAAAACTCTCTCAGAAGTGAGGTACACATTCATGAACAAACTATGCATCTGAAAGCTTATGGGACTGTAATTATGTGAAGTGAGTTAGTAAATGGATCTTAAACATCTGATCAACTATACAGGGTCACAATACGACAATTAAACTTTGTCATATATATATGCAAATGGACGCTTCAAAACTTTTCTCATATATATGTACATGCAAACCATCCCCCAAGTCAAATCCACAAAATCAGCCTATACAAAATGCAAAATGAAACATACAGTATGGTACACACATAAACAACAAGCACAAATTTTCAAAGCATTAGGCCTTTCACTACTGCCCTTGCCATGCTGGTATTGTCGATCATTCCATCTTAATTTATGAATACCTGATTGAAGGAAAATATGAAAAGGAATAAAGTTATGGACAAAAACTTAGGTAAATGCATAATGGCAAATAATAGTGCCATATGGCAGCAAGCTGCACATACCACCTACCAACTATCATCTCTTAGTTGCTGAGCAAGAGCCACCCAAAGCCGATTGATCTCTTAATGAAAAATGCTGGAGAATTTTCTGGTGGAAAAAGAAGTCAGGAGAATATAGTCCCAGCAGAAAAATGACAACAGAAAGAGCAAGAGGACTAGGCAGAAAAACGAGAGAAAATAGGAAAAGGTGTCAAATAACAGCCCTGAGATTCCAGCCAGGAGGGTGACATCAGACACCCTTTGCCTTCCTTGACGGGCAAATTATCACCCTACTATTTACATTTATCCTTTTGTGTTTATATGAATGAAAAATGTGATTCTTTGAAAGCACATTTGAATGGACCTTTACTACACAGATGAGCAGTAATACATCTTAAGAAAACCAAAGACAACCAGTTCAAAATCAGTATAACACAGAGGCCACCTACAATTGAAAATATTTGGGCTGCACTAATATAAGTAATTTTGCTTGTCGCACGGCCTAACTGTTCTGTTGTTAATGTTTTAATATATATGAAATAATTTTTGTTTAAAAACAAACAAACAAAAACTAAAAACTGAACCCTCACTCCTCTCTAATGCTGTTTGTTTGATCAGGTGTTACGAACTGCAAACCGACTGAGCTGGTGGCTTGCCACATTTAATCATAACGTACCTTATCAACATGTTTGTGCCAGTACTCATCGTGTATGGTGTGGGGAGGGGTGGTGTCCATGCGTGAGAAGAAGGTGGGCTTGGTCAGGTAAAGTTTGTTGAACGGCACACCAAACTCCTCTGCTATGGCCTGCTGGATCTGATTTTTCACCTTTCTGAAATGGATCCAGCACAGAAAGAAAAACAAATGTTGCAGCACAATCACCAAAGACTTGTTTCCAGTGAGAGAGCATCTGCCTCTGGATATGGGAATGATTCTTTAACATGACATTACCTTGCCTCTTATGACTCATGTACATCACAGCTGATGACATGGAACTGGTGAAACAAAACATTTACGTTTAGTAAATTGTAGAAGTTTGAAATTTTCATGTTGCAGTGACACTCCAAGCATTGGCTTCTGTTGTACCCTTTCCCTCATCTCTGCTGCAGCTGCTTACAATACGGTGTCAACAACCGACTGATGACCATGCTTCCGTTGTACCCTTTCCATCATCTCTGCTGCAGCTGACAGATGACTGTCTTTTTCGTGTTTATTCTGGTATATGAAAGGATGGGAAGCTGGGACTGGCTGTGATGTAACTAACTGTGGCAGAGACATGATCAAGGGTGGGCCAGTTGTTGTTGCCAGGACAATGTCTTCAGTGTTAGGTCTAGACAAGAGTTATCTTCTCTTGGTCCATCACAACTGTAAACGTGATACATACTGCACATAAGGTTTCCATTCTGATGTATGATGGTGTGCTCACAAACAAGGATATTTATTTGCCAGTGACCTTAAAATGTGCACAGGAATTTGTCCTGGTGATGTTCCATTCATACAATGCATTAACAAATAGACATAGGGGGTGGGGATAGCTCAGTGGTTAGAGCGCCGGACTCGTGACTGAAAGGTCGCGGGTTCGAATCCCTGCAGGAGCGGCGGGAGAATTTTCTTCTCCAGGGTCGACTATCTGTGCTGACTCTTATTTCGGTATCCGTTCCACCCCCCGTGTTACCGCAGTAGCACGTAAAAGATCCCGGTCATTCTGTCAAGTGCAGGTGGCAGGTTACAGTTAAACACGCATACACCTTACGTATGTGGCTGTGCATGAAGTGACATGGTTGTATGGTGTACACAGAACTTACGCCGAAACGGCTGCAGTTTCATGTGGCACCAGCCATGCCAGCGCTGTAAGTACACCACTTCGGTGGATATTCAAAAACGCGCTCTAAAAAGCTAGTCACTCATGTAGCACCACATGCGAGCGCAGTGAGTCTGCTCAAGAGAGCGGAGAATAGCGCTATATAAGCGATCATCAATCAATCAAAATGACATTGATTAGTCATATATAAAACAAACAACAAGCTCACATGAACTGGGAAACATATTGTGAGAGAAAATACATGAAAAAAAATATATATAAAAAAATGAGACGAAACAACTGATAGTCAACAGATAAGAAAAAATAAATACTTCATCACAATATACCTGTATATTCTGAAATCCTCTTCGGTAAATAATGCACCATCTGTCTCAGCAATTCTGTTGCAGAGAGAAAAAGAGCAGGTTTGTGTGTGTTTTTTGTTTGTTCTTTAAACATAGCAATCTTAAAGTTAAACACACTGTATTACACACTAAAAAGCAAAATTCTTAGCACTTCCTTAATAAAAGACACAAGCAGCTAAGACACTTGAATAGTGCTGAAGAATTTCAGCGGCAGGTTGGGTTGGTTGGTAGGTAGATACAACAAAAATTGTCAAACATTCTGAACACAAAACTGGCATAAACAGACAGCAGAGAGACTCACCAGTATTGAGAGGAAAGAGGAGGAAGAAGGGGCAGACAGATGGAAATGAGCGACAGATTTTAAAAAACAGAATAAAAAAAACTGTGAAATAGTAGTTACTTGTAAATGTTGACAAAGCTTTCTCCCATTGACAAGGCACCAGAATGAAGGTCCAGAATAGAAGCCTGAAACAGAAGACGTGAGTGACTGTCAACAGTCCTTCCTTGAATGCACACGCTATCCACACCACACTCCCAGCATCACTTTCCCCCACCTTCCTCCAAGTTCTTCCAGAATTGGTTATGCCAAGGGAGGGGCACCTCTGCAAAGTTTGGGTACTAATATAGTAATAAGACTGTGGAAGCAACATAATGTTCAACCACTGCTGTAAAAATATAGGCCTGATGGACTACTCTGCATATTGAGAATATCTTTGGCTCAGCAAAATATATATTTCCTTGATGTGTTATTGTTATAATTATGATAATAATAATATACTGAGGTTTTATGCACACACACACACACACACCCCAACCCACACTCTGAGCACCGCTTGCTGGCACCTTCCTCCAAAACCAGTGCTTGGAGTTTGACTCCAGCCCTGTGTTCCTTTCTCCCTCAGCAGAATATCTTGAAGATGAAGAGATGAGTTTTTAGACATTACGTATGACATTTTTTCTTCATCCTTAATACTGGTGCACTGTTATGTGTACTGCTAACGTTTAGTGTGTCTCGGTCAAATCATAGTTCATACACATACATTATTATATGGGTGATGCACAGGTCGGAAGTTTAGTGCATCGAACCACAGCTTAGGGCATCAGACAAGCATGTTTATGCACAATGATTAACACACACACACACACACATACACCGATTAACACACACATACACACACAACGATTAACACACACGCACAATGATTAACTCACACTCACACATACACAATGATTAATACACACAATGATTAACACATACACACACAATGATTAACACACACACACAATGATTAACACACACACACACACAATGATTAACACTCACTGCAACTTCATAGAGATCATACAAATGCAATACACATATTCTTTAACAAAAGAGATGGATAATAAAACCAATGATAAAATCACCCCTAGTTATGCATAAATGGAGGCACTGAATTCTCAGCACCAATCAACTCGCTAATTTAAAGGAAATGGTCCACAGACACAGACAGTACACACAAACTCTTCACAACTCACCCCTCCTTTAGAACCACCATAGGCTAAGCCTCTCTTTGCAAGGCTGAAACAAAACATTGTTTTAAACAAGGATAAATGCATGCAGATTATTTATTGCATGTCAACTGCAAAGGGGAGGTGGGGGAGGTAGTCAGTCACTAAATGGATCTTAATAAACATCCTGTAACTGCACATGGTCACCTCAGGTTGGGGTGGGGTGGGAAGACTGGCAGTATCAGAGAGAGTGAGAAAGAGGAGTGGGAGGGGGGCAGGGAGGGAGGGGAGAGAGAGAGAGAGAGAGAGAGAGAGAGAGAGAGAGAGAGAGAGAGAGAGAGAGAGAGAGAGAGAGAGAGAGAAAGAGAGAGAGAGAGAGAGAGAACAGAGAGAGAGAGAGAACAGAGAGAGAGCAGAGAGCAGAGAACAAGAGTTTTATTTCTTGGAAATTTCATTCAATTTGTTACACTCACGTGTGGAGCTAACTACACAGAGTACAGTGGTGTATATCACTGTAGTAATAAAAGTGCACTGAACACCTGAGCTGTGACATACCGCAGTAAGTGTTCTGCATCATCTCTGGAAACAAGGTTATCCATCACCACTCTCCCACATTGCTGAGGCTTGCACTCTGAAAAGTAGTTAAATGCATAACACTAATAGTTATGAAAACAACACCAATAACAACAACAGAAAGAACAATAATCTCAGTGCTATATATTGTTGCATTGTGGCTATCATTGTGTCACAAATGTACACATCCAGATCAATCAATTATAATTACATTTCAACTATCTAATAAAATGAAATATTATCAGTTGAAAACTCACCAATAATGTTTTAGTTTTTTTAAAGGTGGACATGAAACTGAATGTTCTTCACCATTCTTGACTGATTTAACAAAAGCACCAGCGCTGCAGTAGTACAATGGAAAAAAGAACCAAATGTGTTGCCCAAACTACTGGGATTCCCACAGACACAGTATATATATATAGATTCAGTTGAAGAAGAAGAAGTACCCCAAAACTCCTCCTGGTCGTAGTCTTTGGAGCAAGGCACCTCATACCAGACCTTGCCTTCAATGCGATCCCTGCTGGCCAGAATAATGATGTTGCTGCCAAAGAGGATGTTCCATGGGATGCGAGCCAAATAGACAGCCAGGACAATGATGGCTGTGTTCCTCAGTGTGCTCTTCAGGCTGAACAACGACTCCTTTCCCACTGTCACTGGAGTTTCTTTGTGCTCACTGCACACACACACACACACACACACACACACACACACACACACACACACACACACACACACACACATGCAAACACACACACACACACACACACACACACACACACACACACACACACACACACACACACATCATACTCAAAACAGCACTGAAACAGTAATAATAATTACAAAATAATAGTTAATACATTTATTTTGGGTGAAACACAAATTCTTCCTTTTAGATTAATACAACCCTAAATAACAGTATACTATTTCTATTGACACTATAATCAGATCTTGATCTTGATTAGATACACTGACAGTGACACTGTCACTGTCAGTGACACTGACAGAATGACTGCTGGCATATCTTTATATAATGTCATTGTCAATGGGGAGAGCAAATGACATATAATATGTAATGTAAGAAAACTGATGCACACATTACGCTTTTTACTGCACGCATGTACGTGCGCACGCACACACACATACACATACAGAACTATCACCATACATTACAATGTTTATGACACATGCATGAACTATCACTTGTAAAAAAGTTGTATGATCAGTATCACCATACAGATTGTATCTGTACCTGTCAGAGTCACGTTGTTTCCTTTTCTCCCTTGAGGCCTTTGTCATCGTGGTCTGAAATATTTAAGTAATAGTAATATAATACATTCAATCAGTAAATGAGCTCAACAATAGTCTGCACCATGAATTTAATATTATAAAATTAAAAGGTAGTGAATATTTATACACAAAGAACACCGACTTTTGCTGGGGGGAAAAAACAAAGGCTTATTGACAAAAGTGAACACAATGCCCAGGCATATCTAAAATTTGAGCCCACCTGCTGACCTAGTGTAACTTCCTCAAAAAACAAACAAAAAAATAGAAAAAGAACATGTAATTGTAAATTTGATGTGTCTGTTGGAAGAAGAAAAAAAAAGAAGAAGAAGATTTCTTCTTCCTGTTACAATGCTCTTAATTACTGCATACCTGCACAGCGTGAAAGCATTCTACTTGCAGTGTAGTGCAAATGTATACACTGTGACACAGTTACCTGATCATGTAAACAGAGTACACACGTTTGCGATCAATCAGTGGCTGTGGAAGCCACGCGTGGAACACGGGTGTGTTTTGGCATTATCTGCCCCTGCTACGGAGCTAGAGACATTGTAGCAGACGACAGCACGAATTCAAGACCGTTTGTTGAAGATCTGCCAATCCTAGATGCATAAACAATAGTCACTCGTGCTCACTTCATTAGAAATAAATGAATATTTGCCTTATAAGCGTAAAAAATGAAGGACATGCTGCAAGGAAAATGTTTACAAGCACATTGTTCGTACGTCTGGCTTTTTCATTGTAATGGCTCGCACTCAAAAAAAAAAAAAAAAAAAAATTGGAAACAAATTTGAAAGACCGAACGTTTGTCTTTCATAAAGGACGTTCAAGCATTGCTTTATTTTATTTTGATCGACAACTTGTGGAGTCGGTAATAACAGTTGGCCAATTAGATTGTGCGGTGATCGTCAGTGCGAGCCTAGTGAATGCCATCTAGCAACAGCATCAACATAGCAATGGAGGGCGAATGAAAGTGTGAAACCCCATAAGAATATCGCTAAATTACAACATGGACGCTATTTTTGGCCTTGGATCGAGGCGGTCGATGAAAGACCGTTTCCTAAGTGCCGAAGATTCTGGGTGGGTTTCTTTTGGTTGCTTCTGAAATGTAGAAATAAGTTGCAAAAAGTGCAAGTTATGCATTTTTAGCGTACATGCATGCCATCTTTTGGCTGAATTTTACTCGCGTGTTTGCTGTATATTTTACTCTTTGCTTTGAAAGACTGCTTTATGCATATTCGCATTTTCAACATTAAAACCATCCAGTCAAATCTTTAAAATTTAATGAACTGTGTGAATGTTTATACTTAATTGTAAAGCTCCCTTTTGACCCCCCCCCCCCCTGTTTATTTTCATTTAGCTTAGTGTGCTCATGTTTTAGGGATCTTGCACAAGCTGAAAGATTTTACTTCAGTGACAATAGTCAGTGTTACTACTATACGGTTTGCACGAAGTATGTAATTTAGTTTTGTGGTGAACCAAATAATATGAAAACTTGTTATTTAATGTTAAAATTGCATTACTCTTGTCTTAGCAGAGAAGAAAAAGAAAAGGCAGATCTGCAAGAAAGAGAGAAAGGAGAGGAAGAGGAAGATGACCAGGAAGACAGAGATGCTGAGGAAGATGATGAAGAAGAT
>OY757541.1:5625098-5657598 GCA_963584105.1 Alviniconcha strummeri
TTTTTGCAAGTTCCTGTTCAGTGCAAGCGTTCACATTGTTTTGTGTGTCTTACATTGGTTAAAATGATTATTTACTCAGTTTAAATTTCTCTCTTGAACAACACATACTTTTTCTTTCATTTCCACTTTAACCACTCCCTTCCAATGCAGAAAAAAAGGAAAACAGTACTAAAAAACAACAACCCTATAAACTCAAGAAATCCACCCCAAAACAACAACAACAAAATCAAACAAAAAAAGCAAATTGACTCCCCAGTACACAAGAACAAACAATGGACTGAGATAAACAAGTTTGGCTGATCGTTTCCCTCCACAATATGTCAACAGAGAGGAAAAATAAAAAAAATAAAAAAGGAAACAAAAAGAGAAAAAGAGAGAGAGAGAAACAACAAAAGACTAGAATGTAAAATGATCCAGATTATAAGATTTGTTGAATATTTTGACCAAACAGATCACACTACGAAATCTGGCAGAAGCTTCAGGGGGGCCGGTACCATTGCTACACAGCCAGTTCAGAGGTGAGTTGTTGCATGCAGGCAGTACATGCTGGTGTGTGTGTGTGTGTGTGTGTGTGTGTGTGTGTGTGTGTGTGTGTGTGTGTGTGTGTGTGTGTGTGTGATGTGCAATTTCTATCAGACTTGAAGAAAATTGTATCATTAATAAACACACAGGAACAACAATAGCAGCAGCAGCAACTGACCAGACACCTGGTGTTGCTTTGTTTTGTAGTTGCAGGAGCAGATTTAGTGTGGTAGATGGGCGCTCTAGAAATCCTCTTTATTATTATTATCTACACTGGTACAGATTGTATCATTTATAAACAACTACAACAATAGCAGCACCAGCAACTGACAAACACCTGGTGTTGCTTTGCTTTGTATTTGCAGGAGCAGATCTACACTGGTACAAATAGTATCATTAATAAACAAACAGCAACTGACGAACACCTGGTGTTGCTTTGTTTTGTGCAGGAGCAGATCTATACCAGTACAGACATCAGCCTCCTGCTGAATGCAATCCACTCGGCTCAGGATGTCATCAACAAGATCAAGGACATGCGCAAGGGCATGATGGGCAGTGCACTCATCAGCATCATGAACGAGGTCAGAACTGCACTCAAACAAACCGCTCAGTCAGAAAACATGAATTGGAAAACTGGTGGGATGGAAGATGATTGGGGGGCGGGGATAGCTCAGTGGTTAGAGCGCCGGACTCGTGATCGAAAGGTCACTGGTTCGAATCCCTGCAGGAGCGGCTGGTGAATTTTCTTCTCCAGGGTCAACTTTCTGTGCTGACTCTTATTTTAGTATCCATTCCACCCCCATGTTACTGCAGTAGCACGTAAAAGACCCTGGTCATTCTGCCAAAAGTGCAGGTGGCAGGTTACAGCTAAACACGCTTACACCTTATGTATGTGCCTTTGCATGAAGTGACATGGTGCATAGTTGTATGGTGTACACAGAATGTGCTGAGATGGCAGCAGTTTCATGTGGCACCAGCCATGCCAGCACTGTAAGTACACCACTTCGGTGGATAAAAAAAAAAACGCGCTATAAAAAGCTATTCACTCATGTAGAATCACATGCAAGCGCAGTGAGTCTGCTCAAAAGTGGAGAATAGTGCTATATAAAAGCAATCAGTAATAATAATGATTCTGGCAAAATAAAGAAACACAACGACCAAACCACAAATTAAATGAACATAGAATTTATACTATTATAAATTTATCCATTTGCTGGATAATACAGATACTGAGTGATTTTGGTGGTAAAAACAATTTCCTCCCCATCACACCCACACACACGCATACCCCAACACACACACACACACACACACACACACACACACACACAACACACATAATACACACACCCAAAGAAACTGAAAAAGAAAAAAAGATTTTATTAGGTTTTATTGTAAAAATCACTGAGAAAAGAGAGGATGTTGAAGCTTATGAGAAAGAATACTTTTAGTACTTCGTAATGTTTTTGGACCTGCAGTCACAGTTCATTCTGTTTGAGTTTAAGCTTTGCATCTCTGAATTCACAGTTACATGACCTGAACAAATCTGTCTTATTCACCTGCGCTGTCAGACCCAGTGTTAGCATGTTTGGTTTGAAAATGGAAAAAGAAAGGAGGAACTGGGGGGGGGGGGGGGGGGGGGGGGGGGGGGAGAGAGAGAGAGAGAGAGATGTAATGTTTGTGATGTTTTAGTGATATTTAGGCTATAACCCCCCCCCCCCCCCCCCACCCCACCTCCTACTTTCCCTAGCTTACCTGTTTCATGCTGTTGTATTTTCATTTTGAACATGTATTGTGCTTTGAGCAGCATGCATGAATATACAGGGACTCAGTACAAGAAGACTGTACTTATTATTATGATCAAGGTGTGATACATTGTTAATCTGTTAATGTTATCATGAATGTGTGTATGAGGACAAGTGCTGTCAGCACCATGCCTCATTCCATGTGCATGTATATTTTACTTGACACGTGGCAATAAAGATAGATACTGAAATATTGAAATGAATCGATGTTACACCCTCTGAGTGCAGATCAGCACAGAAGTGGCCAAGCTGCCCCAGTCGCGGTTCCTGCCTCGCCCACCAGGCCACGATCTGCCACTGAGAATTGACGTTCCAAAGTTCCAGCCCAGGGGATCTGTAGAGTGGCTACGACAGCATGGACTCAAGGGTGGGTATGGGGTGGGGATGGTGGACATAGGGATGAACAGGTAACAATACAGTGGAGCACCTCTCTTAAGACCGTCCAAAAACTCCAGCAAAAGTGGTCTTGAAATAGGAATATTTCTTGGTCAGAGGTTCATTTGCTGTACTACAAGGTGTTTTTGGATATAAGACACCACCTGAAATTTGGCTCAAAAGTGAAAAACATCCACAAATAAGATGCTTCTGAATATAAGTAAAAACATGATGGACACATGCATCAGACACAAAGGAAAGTGTTATCATGGTGTCATTTTGATTTTAAACTGTCTTTTCTGCTGTGATTCTTTGTCTGGGCCAGCCTAATTTCTCCTTGAGTTTGTTTTTGTTTCTGTGACTCACTTGTGTGTGTTATTTCTTCCTCATTGTATTGCTTTATTAATTTTCTTCCTTTTTCTGTTGCTGCAGCCAAGCATCTGGATCTGTACCAAGTGTTGGCTCCCAATGCGTACTCATACCGTGAGGAGTTTATTCCTGTCATCAAGAGGGCTGTTCAGTCCCAGGTTCATGAGGTAAAATGCCATAATGTTTTACTGCTTTTGTCTTCTTTTTGTGCTTGATGTGGACTCTTTTCATTGACGCTCATGGCTAGTTTGTTCCTTTCTGTGTGTGGGTATGCTGCGAATTTTCTTTTGTTACTGCTCTCAAAATAAAATGAAAGAAAGGTCTTTGTTGAGCAGGCGCTTGGGTAAGGCTACATCAGCTTCAAGAGCAGCACTTACTAAGTTGTAAGCTACCAGTGTGCACAAGGGCCAAGTGTTTAAACAAGTGTCAAAGTGTCCATGACAAGCAAAAATTATTTTATATATGTTCATAACAATACATTAACAACAGAACAGTTGGGCCACGCAACAATAAAATAAATTGCTTATATTTGTATGGCCCTAATATTACATAAATGTAGTCACATTAATTTTATAGACAACAGGACAAACATAAAATGAAATTGTAATGAAGATGATAGTGATATTTTAGTGTGTTGGTGCTTCCGTGTGTACGCATGTGTATATGTACATATTCCTGCTGTTTTCAATGGACCTGTTTGTTAAAGTCCCTCATACAACTCTTTTTCTCCTTCCAGAAAGCAATGATTCAGTTTGCATGGCATGATGGGTCAACCAAGAACATCCATGTGGACATGACTCAGCTCTTTGAGTACCAGAAGCAGCTGAGGGAGATTGTGCAGCTCTATGAGAGACGTGTTGACTGGCTGGCCAGTGGAAGTCGCAGGATCTTTGGAACCTTGGTGGAGAAAAAGTGAGACATGGAAATGTTGAATGTTTAGACATAAACATTAGGTAACTGTGCCTAAATAAAGACAGTACAATTAAACAAAGGAAAAGCAGAAGAAAGGAAAGAAATGGGATTGAAAAAGTAGACACAGGAAATGGTGTGCAGTTTTAAGCTTGAATTATTATGTGATAGCTAGTTACCCATTTTGATCAGGTACAGTAGAAAGCTCTTAAGACAGACTCTTTTTTGTGTGGAATTCTTCACAAGAAAGTGCAATTGAAATTTATGCTGGACTCTTTTGTTTGCTTTGATATGTGTTTGTGTGTGTGTATGTGTGTGCGTGTGCACACCTTGCATGTGTGCATGCATGCATGCATGCATGAGTGTGTGTGTGTACATGTATGTATGTGTGAGTGCATGCTTGTGCATTTGTCTTCATTTCACATAAACCTCTTATTAGGGTAAAGTAAGTTTGGTGGTCTTGGTCACTTTGCCTGTGGGCAGTTTGCTGATATTCACCTTTATATCCTTGTACATGATAACTTTGTGTCCAGCATGGATTGCACATGTTTAGTTTGCAACTGCATCACGGGCATACTGTACACATGCATACAGTATACAAGTGTGTTGACAGTGTTCTTTGACTGATTTCTTTCCTCTCAGCATTGTGCTATTGGTGGACAACTCGGTGTCCAATGTCAACTACCTGGTCCACATCCAGCACTCCATCCGTCTTTTGCTTGAGCAGCAGGTGGCCAACAAGGACTACTTCAACATCATCTCGTGAGTAACAGTCTTCTTCAGGAGGTGTGGGGGGGGGGGGGGGGGGCGGGTATATGGACTACCACTGGTCTCTTGCGAATAAGTAATAATAAAGAGGCTTGTAATGTGATGGTGCCGACCTAAGCGAGATGGTTGAAGGTGCAGGGTATACATGGGGAAGGAAAAGAAAAGCAATCAAACATATAAATTTACATACATTTAGAATGGACAACAGGAGTGTGTGTGTGTGTGTGTGTGTGTGTGTGTGTGTGTGTGTGTGTGTGTGTGTGTGTGAATTTTATGTTTTGTTAGCTATTCTTAAAAAATAAGATGTTTCCAGCCATTTATCTAGATCAGTTTATTTTGGATTCCCAGTCAACTGGTAGGTCATGTTAGGGTGAGTCGTTCAAATAAAACGGAGGTGAGAAAATGGTTAATTTAATTACTTGAACTAGAACTGTGCATTTCATGGATTTACATGTCAGTGATTTGCATGCAGGTTTGGCGGCAAGGCATCAGCGTGGAAACCCACCATGGTTCGACCGACAGCAGAAAACCTGCAGGATGCCTGGAAGTGAGTCTAACACGAAACACAGCAATATGATGTTTGTGTTATCTGTTTATATCACAGACATGAGATTTTTCTATGTTGGTTTCTGGTTATCTGTTCATATCACAGACATGAAATGTTTCTGTCACTATAAGTCTATCATTTGAGAAACAGCTGGGGTCATTCTTCAAAAACAAGAAATGCACAAAGTTTGTTTGAGTACTTTCTATTGCATTTTTTCAGTAACAGCTTTGTGAATTTCTGTCAAAGGTGTTATTTAGGAATCTGATGTCTGAATATATATATATATTGAGGAGACTGAGAAACCAGCAAGGTTATGCCTTTAACCTGCTGCCATATTGGTAACATCAGTGGGGACAAGTTAAGAGCTTCTCTGCTATTGGGCGATTCAGGCGGGGTTGTTAACTCCCTTGATTTTTGCCTGGCATCGCTTAAGTCCCTTGGCTGCTTTTACTTCCAGTGCGTACTTTCTTCACAATGGAAGGCGGTGACAGTTAATTTGCAACTTTTGTACTGCCAACGTTAAAAGCATTTTTTGAGGCCCGTAGTCATAATGTGTCTGGAAATAAGCAATAACTTGTTGCTCGTGCTTTGGGATGCCCTGAAACGATTTTTTTTCTACGAACTCATGATCTTCTGGTCAGCCAAAAAACGATGCAAAGACACTTTATTTTCACCCTCCATCCCCTTTACACGGTAATTTTTTGCAACTGCAACAGTATTGGCATTTGTACTGCTTCGCAATTCTAGTTTCAACTTCCACTGTTATACACAGCGTGAAGCAACGCCTACTCAGAAATCGGCCCGGAAGTGCGCTGCGACCTCTCGCGACTTCTTTGCTGAAAGATTACAAAGCGCATTCACTCTAGCAAACCAGCTTCGCTGAATCGCCCAATAGAGAAAGAAAGTGGATATGTTGCCGCCTTGTCTAACGGTAAAATTACATCAGTATTACAGAGTACTGTGATTTATGTCCTTTCAGAATTTGGGTAGAGTTTTCAGTAGTTGTTACATTTAAGGGCTTCTCCTTTTTAGAGGAGCCTTGTCAAACAGTAACATAAATTACATCAGCAGTACACAGTATTGAGACTGACATTGTTTTAGAACTTGGGTTATTAGAGTGTTCAGTAATTGTTACAATGATGTGGAAGATGCTTGGGGTCTGGTGATGATAGATGTATTTGTTTATTCTGTTGGTGATGATTGTTGTCATTGTGTTTACTGTTCAAAAGTTAGTTATGTGTGGTTGTAAGCATGGATGGCTAAAACGGCTACATGTGGTTAACATGACGTTTTGTGTGCAAGCACACTTTATGATTTCCTGCAAGCACACTTTATGATTTCCTGCAAGCACACATTATAATTTCCTGCAAGCACACTGTATTATTTCCTGCAAGCACACTTTATGATTTCCTGCAAGCACACATTATAATTTCCTGCAAGCACACTTTATGATTTCCTGCAAGCACACTTTATGATTTCCTGCAAGCACACATTATAATTTCCTGCAAGCACACTGTATGATTTCCTGCAAGCACACTTTATGATTTCCTGCAAGCACACATTATAATTTCCTGCAAGCACACTTTATGATTTCCTGCAAGCACACTTTATGATTTCCTGCAAGCACACTTTATGATTTCCTGCAAGCACACTTTATAATTTCCTGCAAGCACACATTATCATTTTCTGTAAGTGCAAGCACACATAATTTTCTGTAAGTGCAAGCACACATTATAATTTTCTGTAAGTGCAAGCACACATTATAATTTTCTGCAAGTGCAAGCACACATAATTTTCTGCAAGTGCAAGCACACATTATAATTTCCTGAAAGCACATATTATAATTTTCTGCACATGCACATTATGATTTCCTGCAAGTGCATATTATAATTTCCCGGAGGCACACATTATAATTTCCTGCAAGTGCACATTATAATTTCCTGCAAGAGACACATGGCAATTTCCTGCAAGTACCCATAATTTCCTGCATGCAAGCACATTATAGTTTCCTGCAAGCACACATCATAAGTTCCTGCAATGAGACTGGTATCCCAGTGTCGTGGGAATGAGCGTGACTCAGTGCGGCTGCAGTGGCAAAGTACAGAGTGGTGACCTGGCTGGTGTGCAGGTGGGTGCTGGAGCTACAGTGTGGGGGCAGCAGGAACCTCATGTCAGCGTTGCGCATGACCATGGAGAATGACGAGGAGCAGAAGCATCACATCTGTGAGTGGCTGCTCATGTCCTCGCCTCTTTTAAGCTACGGGCATTTCCTTCGAGTGATATTTCTGATGATGAAGGCTCCCTTCTTTGTTTTCATTTACTGATGCATGCCTTTTGTTAACAAGTTGGTTTCCCTTTGTGTTCTTTTATTGTCATCTGTGCTTGGTTTGACTGGTGGACTGAATGGTTGATTGTCTTTTGTGTTTGATTGACTGGTGGACTGAATGGTTGGTCATCCTTTGTGCTTGGTTAACTGGTGGACTGAATGGTTGATTGTCCTTGGTGCTTGGTGGACTGGTGGACTGAATGGTTGATTGCCCTCTGTGCTTGGTTGACTGGTGGACGGAATGGTTGATTGTCCTTTGTGCTTGGTGGACTGAATGGTTGATTGTCTTTTGTGTTTGGTTGACTGAATTAATGGGACTAATTATAATAATTATTGAGTGAATGAGTGGGATTTATTCATCATTAAATTAATGGGACTAATTCATGAGTGGCTGATGACTGAGTGCCTAAGTGGGTGATGCATACGTTTCAGGGTCGTTTCTTCCTTGTTTTGTTGTGGCCAGTAACTGATAGATCTATGACTGAATGACAGGTTGGGTCATGCGCGTGTTTCAGATGTGCAAGGGGTATACGTGTTCACCAGCGGGGTGCCAGACCAGGACCAGGAGATCGTCATTGCCTATGCAGAGGAGACAGCAATGGGCTGGAATGCTGCCTTCCACAGCATTCTCTTTAACGTTGATGACTATGACGAGAACGGTGCCATCCCTGGTCGCTATGCCAACATCACCCGCACCTCAGAATGTCTGAGACAGCTGGCACACAGCACTGGCGGACGTTTCCAATGGTTCAGAGAAACAGGTCTGCTTTGTTGTCAGTCTCTTCAACTTCTGTTAATTTTATAATAATCATAATAATATATTCTGTTGGGATATATTTTTCCAGTTGGAATTCATAACCCATTATCTGAAATGGATTATGCTTTTAGTTCAGCAATAATAATGTATTCTTTTATTCAGTTTTGTAAAAAAAAGTTTCACTTTTAATGTTACCTGTTACTGTTAATATCGATAATTGTGCTGTGCTTGTGATTGTGCTGTTACCATGGACATGGTTTCAGTCCACATCCAACCCCCCTCTCCCCCCCATTAGTTGTATATTGACAGGGGTTTTGCATATTTCTTTTTCTTTTGCAGGCATCATAGAAAATGATGACATTCAGCTGGTCAACTCCGAAATAGAGCGTGCCCTCAACTTCTCTCGGAAGTGCAGCATGCTGGTTGACGCTGTCAAGAAAAAGTACAAGAACAGATATGTGAGTACTCAGTGGGTGGTGATGTAAAGAAAAAGTACAAGAGAAGATATGTGAGTACTCAGTGAGTCATAATGTAAAGAAAAAGTACAAGAGCAGATAATTATTTGAGTACTCAGTGAGTGGTGATGTAAAGAAAAAGTACAAGAACAGATATGAGTGCTCAGTGAGTTGTGATGTAAAGAAAAAGTACAAGAACAGATAATTATTTGAGTACTCAGTGAGTGGTGATGTAAAGAAAAAGTACAGGAACAGATAATTATGTGAGTACTCAGTAAGTGGTGATGTAAAGAATACATATGTAAGTACTCATTCTCTGTGCATGCTCTGCCTGTTCTCAGTGACTGACTTACCTACATTATTTGTCTCAGTATGCTGAAAGAGAAAAAAAAAAAAAAAAAAAAAATGGGGAAGAGCAGTTCCCTTCTGTTAGTTGGATAGTTTTTTAGTTTTTTTTTCCTTGTGGAAAAAACATGAATGTTTTGCTGAAAAGACCACGACATAATCTGCCCCCCCCCCCTCCCCTCCCCCCCCCCCCCCACCCCGAACAATTGTTTCTTCATTTTTCCCCCTTGCATTAAACTCTAATAAAAAATTGTAGGGAAACAAATTGTTGAAATTTGACAGCTACTATTAGCAGAGTTTTAACCATTGGAACAACTTGCTGGGGTGGGAATGCATCCAAACAAAACAAAGACTTGACAAGAACATCAAGAAGGCAGGTGGGATGGTGAGGAGAAGGCAAGAAAGCATAGACACAGTTTAATAATAAAGTACATTTATCATGCGCTCATATTAACCTAAATATGATATTCTATACACATGTAGAGCATAGTCCTACCGAAACAATTTACATAAAGTATGATACAAAAAGAAAAACAGAAACCCCACTACAAACACACACTGACACACACACACACACACACACACACACACACACACACACACACACACACACACACACACACACACACACTGACTGTAGCAGAGACTGGGGACTGATATTAGTTAGGATGGAAATACGTTAAGATGGAAATACATTAAAGAAAAAGAAAAAGTGAATGCTGAACCTGCAGCTGATGTTACGATTAAGTGTGGTAAGCTGTTGTGCTGATGTAAAGTGACAGCCCCTGTTGCTGCTTTCAGCGGTACCCGGAGATGGAGGAAGTGATGGCACTGCCACCCCCTGGTCCCACTGTGGCCTTGGAGTCTGGCCGACAGCCCAGAGCTCTGCCACCACCGCCCCAGTACAGCAACTATGGCAGCAGCAGCGTCAAACAGGTGGGTGGTGGGACAGGCCTTTGCCTTTGGTAGCTGCGAGTTCTTGATGCTTTCGGAAACATGATGGTGTTGATGCGGCAGCTCTTCCTTCTGTTGCTGATTTTGTCTTGTCCTGAATGTTTAAGAAAATGTTTGAGATTGACTCTTTTGTTTTAATGATAGTGGAGTCTTAGACTGCCCTTTCTCAAATGAGCCCTAGGTGCGTACATTTCGTGTTCAAATGAGAAACAACCAGTGTCAAATCACATGATATTAATATACACAAATTCGTCATCAGTCATCGCCTCCCTCCCAGTTATTACACACACACACACACACACACACACACACACACACCCACACACACACACACACACACACACACACATGCATGCCTGCATGCATACATGCACAAATGCACACAGGCTGTGTTGTTGTTGGTGGTGGTGGTGTTGATAATGTTGTTGTTGTTGCTGTTGTTTTTGTTACTGTTGTTGTTGTTGTTTTAGCAATCCCCAGATGAACACTCTGGGGTCACCCGAAAAGACAGTTGTACATTGACAAATGCCTTCCTTAGGGTGAGAGGGTTGCGTGGACAGCCACCTGCTGTCTTCAGAGCATGTATCTCCATTTCTATCAGGTGGATGCAGTTATACATGGAGCTTATCATGGCTGAAGATAGTCCCAACATAACTATGCAACTTGAGATAGCACTTTAACCCCTTCACTGTTGCAGCCTGTAAAATTTCTGGGCTGAAAGATGCCCGGATGTGCCTACAAACGGTATATGTTCCGGTCCAGTAAATTATGTATTTTCAGCGTTATGTATTTTGATGAAAATCCCTTCACATGCCAGTGTGAAAACAGAAAACAAAAAAGCTTAAGGGTTTCAAATTTCACACTTTTATTGGTTGTTTTGAAATGACATGGCAGTGAAGGGGTTAACGTAGCCTTGGTGATCTTGCTGGTGTGAACGTGTTGTGGCACAGCCATGGCAAAAGTGAAGAAAGGGAGCAAACTGGAGTACCTAGACACAAAACCCAACAGCCATCTTGAAAATTATGGCATCTTTTGAATAGTGCCTTGCTCTAGCAATCTGATTTTTTCCTGCTTGCAGAGGGAGCACTCAGATGAGAGGCATGAGCGTCGTGCCATATCTTGGAGACCCTCAAGTGCTTCTCGTGTCAGAGATACCAAGATCATGCCAAAACGTGAGTTATTTGTGGACATGAAAGGTTGAGCAATGTAATTTTCAGTGGATCAAATAGAATTCCTTGAGGACTGAACAGTGTTTTCTGTCCGTCATGCTACCTCTATCTGTGCTTTCATATCTTCCTTGAAAATGTTTCTCTTCCGAAACCTTTTCTTCAGTCCCATTGCCCTGGGGTACATGTGTGTGTGTGTGTGTGTGTGTGTGTGTGTGTGTGTGAGTGTGTGTGTGTGTGTGAGTGTGTGTTGTGTGTGTATGTGTGTGTGTGTTTGTGTGTATGTGTGCATGTGTGTGTGTGTGCACACGCATTTTGACTTTTCGTCCATATTTATATGTATGTTTGATTTATAGGTGCTTGGGGCCAGTATGGGTTAGGCATGCTAAGTACTCATTACTAAAATTATGCTCTGACAAATACTTCACTTTGTTGTGACCTTTTGTTGTAATAATCCTTGTTCCTGCACATGATTATGTTACCCTGTGTAAGTTTGAACAAGATTGTGACGGAAAGTTTCCAGTGTTAACAAGGACTGTGCATGCTCTTAGACTTTGAAAAACAGTTAAAAAGTGGATTGCCTGTGGTAGGTTGATTCTCATCCCAGCTGTTGGGCAGGAAAATAAAGGGAGACAACAACATGTGTTACAGCCCCTGGCCAGAGGTCTCGACCCTCGTCAGCGAAGGACCCCATGCAGTGTACACGAGCATCCAGAAGAGTGGCCACCGCTCACTTCTTCCTGGAAAGCAAAAAGCACGAGACAGGTTAGCAGCTGAAATGGCAAAGTCAGAGAATTCTTTTAACATACTAATGTCACAGACATGTTACAAATCTCCTGTGTTTTTTCAGCACCTGTATGCATAAGGAGTAATGTATGTAGAAGAACACTTATTTGAGTCAGTGGAATATGATGTGTGCATGCTTGCTATGCTGTTAGGATGTGTGAGACCTTCATCGGTATGTAGCAAGTAGATAGGAAGGAGAGAAAACACCCATTGCAGAGCCCAGAGATGACGCTTTGTAGTGAGTGGGTGTTAATATAAAAAATATAAAACCCTTCACCTTCAGAAAAAAGATCAAGTGTTTTGTCATCACTGATAAACTTAGACTCGGCATGTGTTTTTTATAGTGATTATATACAGAGAATACAGACAAGTAGGGTAATTATACCGTGAATACAGGGACATAGTGAATGCTGGTGGTTTGGAAACCTGATGACCCTTTGCAATGAGTGGGTGTAAAGAATCAAGAACCCTTTGCCTGGAATTGTTTTTGAACGTTTTATCATTGCTGATAAACTTAGACTCAGTATATGCTTTTCATTGTGATGATGTACAGAGAATACAGAGAAAGTAGTGAGTGAGCACCAGTGGTGTGGAACTCTCTTTCAGGCTCAGTGATGAAGGAGTATCCCAGTCAGAGGAGTGTGAGGAAGGGGATCTCCAATCCTGTGCTACCAGACAATGAGGACTCTGTCTCTACCAAAGATGTGAGACACCTTTTTAGTGTGATGTGTGTGGTTTTTTTTGGGGGTGGGTGGGAGGTGGGGGTGTAGGTTAAAGAAAATTGCTTGGATCAGTGTTGCTTAACATTTTCCAAGGGGTATGCATGTGAGTAGTTATTGATTTAAGTACAAACATAAAGACATTTGCCAAAATAGTTGTCCTGTGTTATAACTGAGACCCATGTGAAAAACAAAACAAAAAACAAAAGAAGAAGAAGAAGAAGAAGAAAAAAAACATACACTGCCACTACAGATAGAAAGCACATAATCCGAAAATGCAGTCTACTAAAAACAAGAACAAAAAAACAAAGATGCACAGTACTGTGATAATTAGTAAACACTGTGTAATTTTGTTCTTCTCATTCTACCAACCCATCACCAGTAATACATGTATTTGCACAGTATGTGTGTGTGCGTTAGCATGTGTGTGTATGTGTGTGTGTGTGTGTGTGTGTGTGTGTGTGTGTGTGTGTGTGTGTGTGTGTGTGAGTGCATGTGTGTGTGTGGGTGTGCATGCACGTATGTGTGCGTAAAATGTGCGTCTCCATAGGCCTTTGTAAATGCTCCCGGCTCTTACGAGATGGGGTGCCATAAATACTAATTATTAATATTATCGTGGCCTTTCCAGTGGATGCGTGTGTACAGCCTGAGCAAGCTGAAGCTGGACTTAAGCCGACTGATCTCGGGTCCAGACTGCAAGCATGCAGGGAAACCGGTCAAATCCCTGCACAAACAAGTCGCTGCAAAGTAAGGCCCAGTAAACAACCTGCCCTGCTCTCTTCAGCACTCTTCTTCCTTGAAGTCAGCTCTCAACACCCAGCTTTCCCCCCTCTGAACACTGAAGAGAGCGGGAGAGTGCCTGTGTGTGTGTGTGTGTGAGTGTGCGTGCGTGTGTATGCAAGTGTGTGTGTGTGGGTATGTGTATGTGAGACTGTGCGCATGAGTGTGTGTGTGTGTGTGTATGAATATGTGTGTGTGTGTGTGTGTGTGTGTGTGTGTGTGTGTGTGTGTGTGTGTGTGTGTGTGTATGAGTGTGTGTGTTTGTGAGTGTGTGTGTGTATGAGTGTGTGTGTTTGGGAGTGTGTGTGTGTGTGTGTGTGTGTGTGTGTGTGTGTGTGTGTGTGTGTGTGTGTGTGTGTGTGACTGCCTGTCTCACCCTGCAGCTCACACAGAATCATTGCACACGTTAAATATCCCATGTCCACTTCAGTGGCATGGAAACACACAGCTGATGCATAATAGCAGCCTAATAATCACACTGAGAGCTGAGAAGAAAGGTGTGAGCTGACAGTGGGTTGTTTTGACAGGTACTGTGACATCTTCCCCTCCGTCAACATCAAGGGCACTATCAAACACTTGCAGCTGTTGCTCATGAACTCAGCGAATATGAGGCTCAGGTGGAGCGAGTACTTCGGAGGTACCTCCGTCGACTCCAGTGGCTTCTCTCAGGTGAGGAGGATCAGGTGCTCACTGTTCCTTTCCACTCACTCACTTGCTCACTGGCTCATTTCACTCACTCGTTCCCTCCACTCACTGTCATAGCTTGGGGTTCTGGTTCAGACTGATTGTACTATTGCTCTGATGTGGTCTGTTGTGGTTGAGGAAGAACATGATTGAATTTGGTTATGCCTGTATTTTCTTGCAGGGGTGTGTGTGTGTGTGTGTGTGTGTGTGTGTGTGTGTGTGTGTAGGTGAGGAGGATCAGGTGCTCACTGTTCCTTTCCACTCACTCACTTGCTCACTGGCTCATTTCACTCACTCGTTCCCTCCACTCACTGTCATAGCTTGGGGTTCTGGTTCAGACTGATTGTACTATTGCTCTGATGTGGTCTGTTGTGGTTGAGGAAGAACATGATTGAATTTGGTTATGCCTGTATTTTCTTGCAGGGGTGTGTGTGTGTGTGTGTGTGTGTGTGTGTGTGTGTGTGTGTGTGTGTGTGTGTGTGTGTGTGTGTGTGTATGAGTGTGAGTATGTGTGTGTGTGTGTGTGTGTGTGTGTGTGTGTGTGTGTGCATGCATATCCATGCTGATTGTACCTTTATCAGTTGAATATATTGAAATCTGCCAGGTTGATGTGAATGACTGACACAGGCTTTTTACTCTTTACAGGCAGCAGGCGTGTGTTTGGCACACTGACGCACAAAAAGGTGGTGTTGCTGATGGATACGTCAGGCTCCATGGAGCCACGGCTCAATGAATTGAAGAAAGAGCTGGCAGCTCTTCTCTGGGACCAGATCTATAAACTGGACATCTGGTCAGTGGTCACATCTCCTGGATTGTGTGTGGGGGGAGAGAGAGGGAGGGAGGGAGGGAGGGAGAGAGAGAGAGAGAGAGAGAGAGAGAGAGAGAGAGAGAGAGAACTTGAACTCAGTTTAGGTTTAGTCAAAAACCTGTCTAACAACTAGTCCTTGCTAAGCTACTTATGAGTAAATATAAAATTATGGCATCATTTATATACAAATAGGCATGAATGAGTGAATGAAACGTTATACATGAGAATTTCCACACAAAACATAGTGTGTTTACTGTGCCAGATGCACACATGCATACATCACTCTGTTACACACACACACACACACACACACACACACACACACACACACACACACACACACACACACACACACACACACACACAATTCAGAGAGAGAGAGAGAGAGACTTCTTGTTTGACACATGGTAGTGTGTCTGGCAACCTTTTTTATGTTCCCATCTTAAAGTCTGTTATGTCATTGATGAACCTTCATGGCATGGCCACATACGTCTCTATTAGCTCGAAGTGCAAGGAGTAACAGCTGAATGATGGTGACGCTTGAATGTGGTATTTCCCAGGTTCAGCAATGCCACTGTGATCTTAATAGTCATGGAGAAGCCCTCATGGCATTGACATGTAAACATCTGTAGAGGCTAGACATGGTAGGATCAGCAGCTGACTGGTGGTGATGGTGGAGTGTGATCTTTCCCAGGTTCAACATCATCCAGTTCTCCGGCTCATGCAAGAAGTGGCGGGACAACATTCAGGAGCCTACAGAAGAGAACTGTCATGACGCTGTCCGCTGGACCTCCAGCTTTGTTGCCAACGGCAACACATGCACACTGGAAGCCCTGCAGGTGAGAGGGAGAGATCTGATCTTGAGTGCAGGACCTGCTCATTGAAATGTGCACCTGCTTCCCAAAAGAGCTTGTATTAATCATATCCATATAGTTTTATACTGAGGTATACCTGTATCTGCATGTGTGCTGGTAATGTTAAAAAGCATCAATACATTGTAGAGATGCCATTGTCCTGTTGTTGGGAAGCAGGAGAAAAAGAACAGGCCCCTATGAGAACAGCAACAAAAAAAGCCAATCAACAAACCACCCCCTCACCCAGCCCACTGGCCCACCCCCTCCCACCAAAAAAGGAAATAAATAAGAAACAAACAAATACAACGACAACAACAGGAAACAAACAAATAAACAAAAATCACCACCACTAATGACACCCCAAGAAAAACAGCAGAACACCACTGTATTATGGGATTGGGTTAGTTCACTTCTTGCTGTGAGCAGCCCCAGTGCAGTGCAATGCCCAAATGTAGCCACAGAGTAGTAGACTGTGTTCCTGGATCTCTGCTGTTCTCTGCTCAGCTGGCGTTTGAGGACAAGGACCTGGAGGCAGTTTACCTTCTGACGGACGGCAAGCCGGACACCAGCACCTCCCTTGTGCTGCGGGAGGTGGCCCGCATGAACCTGGATCGCAACATCACCGTCAACACCATCTCCTTCAACTGCTCAGACAGGTACTGATGCAGGTCTCGTTTCGGTATCCGTTCCACCCCTGCGTTACTGCAGCAACATGTAAAAGATACCCTGGTCATTCTGCCAAAAGTGCAGGTGGCAGGTTATGCCAAAACAAACATGAACCCAGTGTATGTGGCTTGTAATGAAGTGACACTGTAAACTGGTGCATGGTTGTATGGAGGACACATATCATGTGCTGAGACGGCAGTAGTTTCACATGGCACAAGCCAGGCAACAAGCAAAGAGCACAGTAAGTACACCACTGCAGTGGCTATTCAGGAACTTGCTGTAAAAACTGACAGTCACTCATTCAGAATCATGTACAACAAGAGCATGGTGAGTCTGCTCAAGAGCAGAGAATAGCACAATAAAAAAGCAATTAACAACAACAACGTCAATTATGGCAGCCTCTTTCCACTCTTCTCCTCTCTATTAGGTTGTCAGGTGGGTTGTTTTTGTCACTCCTACCCACTTCGCAGTAGAGACATTGAGAACTGTTTTGGAAATTTGGAGTATGTGTAAAAATTGATCAACAGGAACTGACAGTATCTTACAAGCAAAAAATGACCGGGCATATAAAGTTTGCTGGAAATCTGAACATTGCGAAAGAAAATCCTATACAAAGGTCGACAAGCCTTTTTATTTTTATAATTTTTATAATTGTTTTAAATCTTTTTTATTTTGCTGTTGCAAATGATCAGCACTAGAGTGATGTTGACCTTGTTGGTTAACACCAGTGCAACTGACATTGATCTAAATGTTGAACTTGGCCTTGATGACCTTGTTAATGTTGAAATTGGTGACTTTGTTAATGTTGACCATGATGATGTTGTTAATGTTGACCTTGATAATATTGACCTTGATGACCTTGTTAATGCTGACCTCGATGACCTTGTTAATGTTGACCTTGTTAATGTTGACCTTGATGACTTTGTTAATAACAACCTTGTGACCCTGTTAATGTTGAACTTGCTGACCTTGTTAATGTTGACCTTGCTGACCTTGTCAGTATTGACCTTGCTGACCTTGTTAATGTTGATCTTGTCCTTAGCACCGCCAACAGCTTCCTTCACCTGTTGGCCACAGAGACAGGAGGTCGATATCACCGCTGTCCTGATGATTTTAATGCTGACATGTTCGCTCACAAGCTGCTCTCAGAAGGCTTCGGAGACAGCGAGGTAAAACAGCACTCACTTCCTGTTCACACTGTTGCTGGTGGCATTCTTAGTATGAAGGCAACAGGTGAAATTTAACTGAAATAGCCACAGTGGCCTTATTATGAGCTGGTGGTAAAATGAAAACAGTGCTCATCTTCTTTCATAAGAGGTTCTGGGAATGGACAGATGACAGGAATGGGCTGTGACGGATTTTTAGGAGTACATTGAACATTGAAAGCTGTATTCAGTGCATTTGATGACATATACTCCCCCCCCCCCCCCCCAAAAAAAAGAGGCACACCCACACACAATCCACCCAGAACAACAAAAACAACACCCCACCCCTTGCAAATTTTAAAGAAAAAAGAGGAAAAAAAAGAAGAAGAAAACAACCCCAAACAAATTACAAAAAAACAAAAACAAACACCTCCACCAACAAACATTTAACAACCCCCAAACAAACAAACAAACAAAAACCTCTAACAACAACTCACCAACACCCAAAATAACAGTGTGTGTGTGTGTGTGTGTGTGTGTGTGTGTGTGTGTGAGGCTAATTTTCAAAGTCACTTTGAAAACAGCATTTGCAGCATTCAGCATCATTTCTGCTTGGGGAGGGAGGTGTGTGCATCTTAAATATATGTTTCAGTTTTATACCGTGCATGCCTGCAACTTGTTTAACTGCTTTCTGGGCTGCTTTCTGCAGTACCCCCACCTCCCCCAGTTTGAGGGGGATGACCTACGCAGACTGGGAACAGAGATTTCACTGGCACGCAAGTACCTGAAGCAAGCCAAGGTGTACAAAGAAATGTACAAAGCCAAGACCACCTTTCCTGAAAGACCGTCAAGCGCCAAGGGACCCAGACGTATGTAGTGTGTGTGTGCATCTGTGTGTATGTGTATGTATGTGTATGTGTGTGTTGCATGTATGTGGTGTGTGTGTGTGTGTGTGTGTGTGTGTGTGTGTGTGTGTGTGTGTGTGTGTGTGCACCTTGTCATCAGGAGAGGTCCAAAGGACTATAGATTATTTTTAATAGTTTTGTTTTCCTTTGTAATTTTAGATGAAGCTGATATATTGCATTTTGTTTGAAGATGTGTATTCTCATAATCGTAAACTTGGAAAGTTTTGTTTGCAGTTATTTTAGCAGTAGATTATAGCTTTGTTTTGAGCCTTCTGGGTCACAGTCCAGATTCAGTCTCTTTAAAGGGTGACCCCCCTCCCCCAACCCACCCACGCAAATTTTTTTAGAAAGTGAGACAAATGGAAACATTTTTGCTTGTGCTACAATTTGTATGCCTTTGTACTTACTTACTTACATGAAACAGCAAAAGCTGTGTGTTGAGTGTTGGTTCTGTAGACATTGTGCGAGCTAAAACCATTTTCTTTTAATGTGTTTTCAGCCCAGCAGACTGGTTTTGTGATTGGTCGACCAAGAGTCACAGTGAGATAGACGGCAGATGGAGAGGATGCAGCACAGAGTTCTTGGAAAGAGTGTATCTGTCTGTACTGAACAGCTAGTGGTCCATGCAGGGACTGTGTTCTTGCACATCTTTAAACAAGTGAAAACATGCTTTCAAGATTCAAGATTCAGTCTGGGAGAGCAGACAGCACAGAAAAATGCAGCAGTGGGTGAAAAGCCTGCAAGACTGCTAGTGCAGCAGACTCTTCAGTTCAGTGAAGTTGGTTTGCTTGATCATAGGGAAGACTGTTCTCAGTGGGATGTGGTGAAATGTCATCCTGAAAATACGTTACATGGATGTGACGGCACTCATTTCAGAAGCCAGCACTGTTCACTGGAGAGCATGCGCAATGGCGTTCCAGCTGTTTCACGGTGAAAGGAAAATGATCTCCAATTACTATGAGACAACATGTGTGTTTTTTTAGACTGCTTTGCAAAAAATGTTTATAAATTAAGTCAGATTTTACTCCAGAGTGATGTAAATAAATAGGCCTGTAAGGGGAGAGTATGCTTTGTTAAATGGTGGCATTTCATAGTGCAATGAACAAATGTCGTAGATATGGATGGTTTCACTCTGTATTCAGCAAATTTACAGAGGCATATTTTTAAAAAAAATTTGTATTTATTTACTTGTAGCATGTGCAAATTTAGTTTGCAGGAATGAGTTGTGGTTTTGTGAAAATCACATAACATTGTTTTGACCAAAGACCACAAAATCATGGGTTAGCTGCATGTAGACTGTTCTGGGGAAGTTTCATGTATATTGATTTTTTTTACATTTCTTAGAGCATGTGTAGTTTTTTAGCAATCTAACTTGCTGGTAAATATTCTGGCTTTAAGATAGCATGCTGATCAAATTGATATTTAACTACACAGTTTGATGTTTTTTCCCAATCAGTTTACTTTCTTATCCTGGTTTTTGATGAAAACTTCCTTCTTTGATGTTTTGGTTGAGTGTTTGGTGGAAACTACTTAGCACTGCTTCCAGTAGCAAACTACATGTTTAGAGTTTTTTTCTTCCCCTTTTTAAATGTTCTACTTCTAGAAAAAAGAAAAACGACACACAAAAAAAGACAAAGAAGACTGAAAGTGGAACACTCAAATATGGCCTTAAAAGAGGCAGTTAACCACTTAGTTAAGGGTTTATTTACGGAAATATGAAAGGGGTGGTCTTTTATCAGTGTGGTCTCTCATCAGGGTGGTCACATCAGGGTCTTTTATCAGGGTAGTCTCTCATCAGGGTGGTCTCTCATTGGGGTGGTCTTTATCAGGATTTCCACTGTATTAATAATTGTGTAGTGCAAATGTAACCAGTGCTGTTGTCAAATTTAACATTTTTTTGGCAGTGGAAAATTGTTCTAGCTACTGTGAATTGTTGACAGTGATAGAATTGTCTGTGTTAATATGTTGCTACAATAATTGCCGTTGGAAGCTTGTTTGTCAGTTGTTGATGATTTATATCATGCTGGTCTTATTCTTGGAGATATAAATCTGTGATATCGCATGATAGTGGTTTTTCATATGAAAAAGAGATTGTTCTTATGTAAAAAGTAACTTGTTCACAGATGAACAGTTAGATATGAATGGAACATTTGATACTGATGATGAAAGTATTGATGCATTTTCATACACTTTTCCTCAAGATTGAAACATATACATAGCTAGGTTTTGTTAATTGATAATTTAAGTAGTAATGCTTAATAAATCAAGATGGATATGCTTTTGGGGTGTGTGTGTGTTGTGGCGTGTGTGTTGTGGTGTGTGTGTGTGTTGTGGCGTGTGTGTGTGTGTGTGTGTGGTACGTTAGTAAGTAGAAGAAGAAGAAGAGAAAAAAAGAGGTCCAGAATGCATCTAGGGAGACAATCTACATGCGATCCCCCAACATACCTTGCAAATCATCAGCGGAAAGAAAGTGTCACGTCATGGTCCAATAAATGGAACTGGGTCCAGGTGCATGTATCTCTTGCTTTCACTCTCATCCCCTTCACTGTGCATTATGGTTTCCATGTCAGTGAGTGAGGAAGGAAGCAAACTTTCTTCCCAATGGTCCACAGTTTACCCCACTCCCCTTGCATGCCCAGGATCGGCATTGCAACACCAACTATTGTTCAGCTCTGTATTTTATTCTTCAAAATACAACAAATGATTAAAAAAAAATAAAGAAAGAAAAAATGCATCCAGGATTGATGGACAACTCTTCAACATTCACTCTAATGCCAAACTTGTTATCAAAAATATCTGATGAGTCACAGGCATAACATTTGCAGAAAATAAATGTAGATTATGTTAAAAATGAAAATGACAACAAAAACACATACACTCTTCTCAACCAGGAGCATCCTTTGTTGAAAATGCAATCACATTCACATCACCACAATTCCTCATATGACATGCAGGACAGTGAGATGATCGAACTGGAATCCAGAACTCTTCCTCTAGTAGCTGAAAACTTGTTAGAAAAACCAACTGGATGCACACCACCACAATTTCTCAGACAACAGATGATGTGCTTAATTGTGAGATGTTTAAACTGGAATCTAGAACTCTATTCTTCTTGTAGGTGAAAACTTGGAAAAAACCCCAACCGAATGCACACTGCCACAATTTCTCAAGACAACAGATTATACGCTTGACGGTGAGATGATTCAACTGAAGTGATTTTTTTTTTTAATTGCTTGTGTAAATGGCAGCTGGCAGTGTGAGGAGCAGACACATGATGAGACAAGATTCTGTGCCAGCGGAACACAGAACCTGCAGACAGTCAAACAGCTCTTGCAGGTGGTGGCGCACAGCATCAACTGGAGGTCTGAGAGTTCTGAGCGATGAGACTCTGTGCATGCTGCACCAGGCGCTGGCAGAACTTGGCGTCGCGATGCTTGTGTTTGACCAGCTCCACCTCCTGCAGCAGCATGCCGGGGTGAATCTGCGCCGCTCTCTCCAGCACCTCTGAAACCACACGCACAACAGAAAATTCACCGTTAAAGGGGATGCCATAGGCAGAAGCACACAGGCCCTATCAACAGGAAAGGAATAAAAATAAAAAACACACTCTAAATCTGACTTTTCAATCCATGGTATTAAAAAATTATGTTTAAAAGTCATGAAACTGGACCAAATGTGCTGGCTAACAATGATTCCTTCTTCTTCCTTCTTTAATTTTTTCATTTAAAGGCTTTTTGCATATATGTGATAGACTGATCTTACAATTATCATGTTAACAATATGTATCATTAAGCTGCACCAATAGAAATTTATGTTAAAAAACAACAACAAAAACACACCCTTAATTTCAGTCAACAAACCACCGCTGTGTTTGTATCCAATTCGACAATGACATTAATAGATAAAACAGAAAATGAAGAAACAAGATGAAAGGAGATGCAGCACAAAAGAATGAGAAAAAACAGACTGAAAAATAGCATGCATAGCGCACCAAGAAACGATCAACTAAAAACAAAGAAGAAGAGTAAGTATAAGTTAATAAGTAACTTGGTGTTTTATGCCCAGTCAACCAGTACAGTTATATCAGTGCAAAAGAAAAAGAAGAAGAGAAAAAAGAAGTAGAAGAGAAAGAAGCATTTGTAGGAGAAGGAGAGAAAAGTAGAAACAGAACAACATACAGACAAAAAAGAAGACTAGACAGAAGAACACAGACGGCAGCAGCGGAAGAAGAAGGGAAAAAAGAATGAGAACAATATACAGATGGAGAAGAAGACTTGACAGAAGAACACAGATGGCAGCAGCGGAGGAAGAAGGAGGAAAAGAAGAAGCAGAACAAGATATAGATGGAGAAGAAGACTAGACAGAAGAACACAGATGGCAACAGCAGAAGAAGGAGGAAAAGAAGAAGCAGAACAAGATACACATGGAGAAGAAGACTAGACAGAAGAACACAGATGGCAACAGCAGAAGAAGGAGGAAAAGAAGAAGCAGAACAAGATACAGATGGAGAAGAAGACTAGACAGAAGAACACAGATGGCAACAGCAGAAGAAGGAGGAAAAGAAGAAGCAGAACAAGATACACATGGAGAAGAAGACTAGACAGAAGAACACAGATGGCAACAGCAGAAGAAGGAGGAAAAGAAGAAGCAGAACAAGATACAGATGGAGGAGAAGACTAGACAGAAGAACACAGATGGCAACAGCAGAAGAAGAAGGGAAAAAAGAAGCAGAACAAGATACAGACAAAGAAGAAGACTAGACAGAAGGACATAGACTGCAGTAGCAGCAGAAGAAGGGAAAAAAGCAGCAGCACAAGATACAGACAAAGAAGAAGACTAGACAGAAGGACATAGCAACAGCAGAAGAAGATGGGGGAAAAAGAAGCAGAACAAGATACAGATGGGGAAGAACTCTAGACAAAAGAACATGGACAGCAGCAGCATTAGCAGGAGAAGGGAGAAAAGAAGAACAATATACAGACAGAGAAGAACACTAGACAGAACATGGACAGCAGCAGCAGCAATGACAGCAAGAAGCCACTCACTGAGAACAGCCTCCTGTATCCGGGCCTCAGGGTCATCCAGGTGCACCAGCAGCCCTTTGTACAGAGCCTCAAGGTGCGCGCGGTACAGATCCACTTCGTAGTTATTCTGGAAGCAGTCAAAGTAGGCCAGGAAGGTGTGGGTCACCATCACCCGCACCTCGTCGCTGCTGTCGTCCAGACGCTTCAGCAGATCCGGGTACATGTTGTGCAGACGGTCCTGGTCGAGGGAGCGTCCGAGCGTGTCGAACGTGCGTGTCATGACGCGGCAGCTGATGAGGCGCGTGCTCTTGTTGTCCTCGTCCATGGTGGAAGTGATCTGGGTGATGAGTTCCTCTGCCACTGGCTCCAGCTGTAAGTCAACATGACACAGGTGTAAATGGAAGAGAGGAAAATAGTAACGTGGCTTGCAATGCGCCAAATCCCGTCTGAAGGAGACAGTTTAAGGCACAGGGGTGGCGTGGGGTGGGGGGGATACTAGTCAAAACTTGCTATCTCCATGAGAGGACAGAAGGAGATGGTCAGTTCTGGTAGGTAAATTGTGAAAAGCAGACGAAGATGCACTCTTTGCGTGCAACAGGGAGCTGCATTGACACTGCAGCTTTTGTTTCGTTCCATAATCTGCTTTTTTTTTTGTTTGGGGGGCGGGCAATGCAGCACTGACAGTTGCATTTTTGCAGCACTCACAGTTGTGTTTCTGCATTTTTCAAGCATTGATTTTTTTAACGAAACCAACCAAAACTCAAGTGAAGTACATGCCTAGTCACAGGGCCTTTGAAGCTCATTTGCTTTGGTTCTCCTTCAAAGAAAACAACAACAAAAATCCTCAAGTCTTTTCTAAATCCACACATCCACACAGGGCCTTTGAAGCTCATTTGCTTTGGTTCTCTTTCAAAGAAAACAACAACAAAAATCCTCAAGTCTTTTCTAAATCCACACATTCAACAAAACATCACCCATTTCTCAAAAGACTAAGACACACACTAGCAGACCAGAGCATCCCCCCAAAAACATAAAAAGTGGCTAACCCTCTCTTTGGTCAGCACACCACTCTGCAACAAGGCCCACAAACAGGACACTGCCGTGGTTCGGATCGCCCCGGCTGTGCGACCTGCCCGCCACACACAGTTCGGCAAGATGATGTCTCTCACGAAGCTCTGAGCAAACTCCCCAAAGTGATTCTTGGAGTTGATGGTGGTGGCAGAGCTGAGGACGAGGCGGGAGAGGAGAGCGAAGAATTTGAGTCGCATCTCTGGGTCTTTGTCAGGGTTCAGGCAGCACTTGAAGATGGCAGAAATCTCTTCCAGCAGGTCACCCACCACAGGTCCTGATGCACAGATTTTTTAACAACTCACAGTACGGGGGTGGAAAAGCAGAAACATGCAGGCTCCTGATGTAATAATTATACACAGCTGCTGCAAATGCCAGATGTGTTTGTGATGTCACAGACTTGGTAAAAAAAATGATGGTGCTCATGGCTGTGTTTTCACAACTTTCAGACACTGATCTTTAAGAAATCAGATGACAAATTAAAAGAAACTCTGCTAAAGTCGATTTTTTATCCTGCTCTGCTCCACAGGACCAGTGATGCTTCTCTGTTTCATATCTGCTAAAGTCAATTTTTCATCCTGCTCCACTCCACAGGACCAGTGATGCTTCTCTGCTTCATATCCCTTTTATGGGATTTTTTTTAGAGAGAGTTTTAACGTAAAAATAAACTACAACCACAATCCAAACAAGCAACAGCCAAAATCAAAATAACAAATAACAATCAAACACTTAAACAGTCAGCCAGTCAGTCAGTTGATCAATCAATCAGTCAGTAAGTGAATCTGTGTCGACCTCTGGGGGCGGGGCTGTGATACGGAATCAGTCTTGGGTGTGGCCGAAGGTAGGGAGGCTGGGACAAGCAGTGGTGCGGGAGCAGTGCCACTGAGGTCAGCACAGATAAGAAGACAGCAAAAAACAAAAATCCAAAAAACAATCAATCTAGCACACAGACCTTACAAATAAATGAAGACCTGGCAGTACCACTTTGTACCCTGGCAGGAATGTAGCCCAAAGTTCTTCCCTGGGCAGTTTTGCTCCTAACAGTACAAAGACTCCAAGAAAGATGTGCACAGAGACCACAAGCGACTGAAAGGAGCAGACACCTACCAGCCTCCAACAGAAGGGTGTCAAAGATCTGTCGTTCAGGCGAGTGGTTGCCCCACACGGTGTAACTGTCCCCGTAAGACAGCAGCAGAGGGCGGGTGTGCTGCTGAAACAGTTCCTCCACAGACCCTAAACCCTGCGCAGCTGACAACTCCGACATCAGCTGCCGGCCCTGCAAGCAACAACCAACCAGTTAGGATTTAACTGATTATGCTACACACAAAATTATCTCTGCACTATAATCATGCAGGGCCCATATAGACATGCACACACACACACACACACACACACACACACACACACACATATGGGTGCCCACACGTGAGTACTCTACTAACAATTTACTTAATATTTTAATTAAATTTAAGACCATTCAAAAACTGAAAATGTAATATTAACAGGCTCCAAGTCAGAAAGAAACATAAGCAACCCCTGTATGTACCAGAATTCAAACAAATATATCTCCCCCCTCCCCTGAATTCCATGTGGAAGTTTCACAGAAAATTCCCCCTCCTCCTCTCCACCCTTCCCCCCCACCCCGCCCCGAAAAAAAAGAAGCTTGGAAAAACAACAACGAACCACAAACAAACACACACAATTTTTTTAATAAAAAAATGTACAGCTGAATGTTACCTTGTCGCTGACTTGCTGCTCTGTACTCAGAGCCACGACTGTGATGATGAGGTTGAACACTGACTGGCTAATGACCTTCACCTCTGACCCCAGCACCTTCAGCAGAGCTTCTGTACAGTTCAGCAGCTGAATGTGCATTGGTGTCTGTGGGTAAAAAAGACAAGATCTTGCTCAGCAAAACAAAGCTGGAATCTGTCATATAAATTATAATTATGCTGTTGTTGACATTTAAATTCATATGAACTTAGAAACAAACATTTCAACACAAAACAGTTTAACCCTCCCTAAAAAAAAAAAAGTACACAGGAACAAGAAAAAGAACACACACTCAACAACAACAAACAAATTTTAAAAAATCAAAATTTCCATGAGAAAAAGGTTCACAGCAAAGAAGGACTAATCAAAGGAAGACAAAGGAAGCAGATTCATTCATAAATCTGAATGTGTAATCACACTAGTATACATACATGTGTGTCTACATAAATACACAGTCCCAGTCAAATATACAGTCAAGCACGTGCACACACACACACACACACACAACATACATACAATCACACAAAAAGCACACATGACACATTCACACATGACATCCGCCCCCCCCTCCCTCACCACACACACACAATGTGTCTACCTGCACAGTGTGACAGATGTCAGGGTTGGTGATAGCGTCACAAATATCCGTGACATAGGGCAGTAACTGTGCGGCCTGTGAACCCCGAATCACTGCCGCCAAGACCAGCACATTGCCATGAGACTGTGACAGTCGGAGACCTGTCAAGGCCAACTTGACCCAAATCTCTGGCTTAACGAAGTAGCCAATCAGTTCTGCGCTCCTTTCCACCTGTCAAATCAGAGCAATCAACACATCACGTCAGACGCTTGGCTCCATACAGAGTCTATTCACAATAACACTGTAATTCTAGGCATCTTGCTGTCTGTAAACAGTAAGCTGGAGCTAAAGCAAAATCTGTTTGTTGATCACTTTTATGGAGCATTGTTCTCCACTCTTGAGCAGACTCACTGCGTTCTTGTTGCATGTGATTCTAAATGAGTGACTAGCTTTTTACAGGGCATTTCGAATATCCACCCAAGTGGTGTACTTACAGCACTGTTTGGTTGTTACATGGCTGGTGCCACGTGAAACTGCTGTCGTCTCAGCACTTTCTGTGTACACCATACAAACATGCACCATGTCAAGTCACTTCATGCATCGTCACACAGTTTTATGTAGGGTGAATGCATTTTTAGCTGCAGTTTTGGCACAATGACTGGGATCTTTTACATGCTACTGTGGTAACTGCAGGCACAAAGCCAAAGACATTACAGCACCAATCACCTGGAGGACAGAATTTGGCCCTAGTGCTGAAAACAGTAAGTGATGAACACAAGACAAAAGAATGTTAAGCGATAAACAGACCAGGCAAAGACAAAATAACGTGAAGTGATGAATATAGCTCACATCGTGCACCACCCGCTTCTCCTCGTCCATGCTGGCGCGGTACAGGCCGGTCAGCAGCGTCTCAATGTGCTGCGTGGTGTAGTCCTCCAGATTCAGAAGCAGGGTCTTCAACAGCTGGGCGGACTTGACCCTCGTCTCCACCACCCAGTCGCAGATGTCACGCAGCAGCCCCGGCAGGATCTTGGAGGCGTGGCGGTTCACCAAGACCCGGCAGCCGATGTTGGGCCGCTCGACTGGAAGGCAGAAATATGGCTTGCTCATCTGGTTTTAGTGTCTTAGCGCATGTAGTCAAAGGTTTAGGCAATCAGAAAACAGTGCCAGGCAAGCTGATTTTTTTTTTTCTACTTGCACTACAGGGCTGGTGGGAAATAAATTAACAACAAGCCCTGAATAAGCATCCGTGATTTGGGTAATGTACTGTGAGCACTGTGAAAGCTGTGAGCGACTGAATGAAGCACACATCATGTACAGCTGCAGGCTAAAAACTTTCGGGATGGGGGAGCTGCACAACCTGTAAAAACATTACACTGTAATGTTACACTGTAACATTTACAGGTTGTGCAGCTCTGTAAATTACAGTTACAGGGTTGAAAGGGTCAACTCTCCAGGGGCCCATATGTACAAGGAACAAACAGCCCCCTTAATTGCATTTATCTTCTAAACGGTGACAACGCTGAAAAACTATGCATGTGTGGAGTGCAAACAGGACTATCCAGCTGGCCTACATCATAATGCATTTGAAGTTACAGACTCATTTTTCTATGTTTAAGCAGCCTATGGTGGCCCTCATGCTGCTGTTACTGACAAAGGCTACTGCTGAGGAGGAAACAAACACTTGCATGTACTGACACCATCCTACGTATAATTAAAAATCACTAATTATTCATGAAAATTTGGATTCACGCATGTAGACACATCATAGTCATTACTGGCGGCAAAGAGGAGACAGAAAAATCCAAAGTGGGAAGGGCCCCTTTAAGGGATTACTGGGCTGCTGTCATCTGCTACAACTGAAGTGAACTTTGACTGAACTTTAAAACTGAAACTGACAAGGCTGCTGTCAATGTCATGCAGTATCCAATAAGTTTGATGTCGTGCATGTTGCATTGTTGGTAAAACAAGGGACTTTCTTGATCTGAAAATAAACGCAAACAATTTACCTAATTCACTGTCATGATTCCCATTAAGTAGAGTATGTATGTATTTACTGCGAAAAGTAAACTTGTACAGTTTGCTCACTACAGAGACAAGTAATAATAGCGGTCATTTTTATTGCACCATATCTCACTGACTAGGGTGAGCACCCCACACTTTTCAAGATCAACAACATATATTAAGACCTCAAAAATAATAAATTACACAGTCATAATGTATTTTTTGCACACACACACACACACACACACACACACACACACACACACACACACACACACACACACACAGAGTCACACACACAGAGTCACACACAGTCACACACAAGGGCACACAGAAGAAATGTAACATGGAGTAAGGGAGGGTAAAAGGGGAGGCAAGTAAGAAGACAGAATTAAAAATCACGGGTGGTACTACTGTTTGTAGAGGTATTTTTTTAACACAATTTTGAAGGTGTAATATAACATCCATTCAAGTATGATCCAACATCCGTTCAAACCACAAAAGTGTCACTCACCACCTGGTGGATAGTGCTGTGGTGGTGGAGCAACAAAGTCCTGCTTGTCTTTGAAGTCATCTTCATTCTCTTGTTCATATTTGATACCTGCAAGTCCCATTGAAAAGTAATACATTACTTCCCATGAAGAGATAAAGTGTCATATACTCTGATGCTGCTTTATCAGGGTGCAGCTTGCCATGTGTCCCTGAGGTTAAACTGCATCCATTTAAATTCCTACTGCAAAACAGACAACACCCTGGTCCCTTCTCCTGCCCCACCCCTTTCTCATGAGATTGGGCAGATGGCCTGAATCATTAAAGAGTTGTCATTCCCCTCTCTCTCTGTGTCTGATGTAGCTAGCACAATACAGTCACAGAGTTAAATTTCTCTAAATCTCTCCATGTGGAAACAACAGACTGTGTCAAATTGTACACAACAGATAGAAAAAACATGAGGTCAGCTTGATCCTGTATTACAATATTAATTTATACTTATAATACTACTAAATTTCACTAATAGTAATACCGTTGAACCTGAACTGCACCTGGGGGGTGGGGGAGGGTTGGTGGGGGAGGGGGGGGGGCAAACTGTGGTCAACAGGTTGTAGGCAAATGACTGATAAAGAAGTAAATAATAATAATGATAAATAAAATGAAGAAATAAGAATAAAGAAGCTACTTGCCAACATCATGCCACAGAGAGTCTGCCAGTTCGCAGATGTCCGGCTGTTCATCTGTGATGCTGGTCAGCAGCAGAGGCAGCAGCTTGTGGTGAAATGAATATCGGTCCGGGAGATCTAACAGCCATCCACCCACCACCTGTGTCACTGCCTTCCTCACTGCTGGCACCTGGTCAAAGAGGCGCTGAGCCAGATGAGATGTCACTGTGTCCACTGACTTGCCATTGCCGTACTGAATCACATCCCCTGCAAGAAACAGTAGGACTAGGAAATGAAGTGAAGCAAAGGGAACTTTATTTACCAATGAACACTGGAGACAGTAAGACTCTGGATTAAGACTAAGAGGTCTGCAGCTTTGAATTTCAGTTTGGGATGCAACCAGTGAACCACCCTATCCCGGCTTAGTCTCACACTGATCCATGGACTCAAGTGTCTAGTCCCTTTCAGTCTCATTTAGGACAATAACATGTACAAAACTACATATATGCATACACTGATACAGGTATGCAAACTCAGTCTATGCAAAACTTTGCAACCATACAAATGGACAACACATGACATGGACAATGTCATAAATCCTTGAAAAAAGAAAGAAGCAATCTCATCTATGAAGTTATTATTTAGGACAATGATGGTCAGATAATCAACTATGCATATGGTTAATTGTAATATTATGAGCACCCATGAAGTAAATCTATACAATTTACAAAACTTTACAAGAATGGCAAGAATAGTGAATATGGACATTTGAGAAAGAAACTGTACCAACAGAAAATAAGCAAGCAAAGAATCAATCATCCAAAAAAATAAATAAACAAAAGCACACACACACACACACACACACACAACAACACCATACACACCATTATTCATTACCATGCAACTGCAAGCTCTCTCCCCCCCCCCCCCACACACACACACAACAACAACACCATACACACCATTATTCATTACCATGCAACTGCAAGCTGTCTCCCCCCCCCCCCCCCACACACACAACAACACCATACACACCATTATTCATTACCATGCACCTGCAAGCTGTCTCCCCCCCCCCCCCCCCCCCCACACACAACAACAACAAACAAACAACAACAACAAAATCAACAGAACTTTCTCTCATCAAATGAAAAAAATCAACAGTTTAAGACTGCATACCGACCTATTGTTGTAACAACCAAAGCTCTCATCCTTGAGTGCTGGTGTGTCACAGACATCAACAATGGCTTAATCAGCGTCTCCGACACCATATGGAAATACTGCGGAATAGCCTTGGCGATTTTGGATGCACATTTGCAGCTCTCTTTCTTGACTTCAGGGTATGGATCAACCAAAGTTCTCTGCAAAATTCTGATACTGTCTTCAAGGTAGACCGGCAGTTTCTGTCCTGCTTTGTCAATCAGAAGAGAAAATAATTCCACAAGCTGCAGCCGTAGTTCTTCAGATGGCTCTACAATTTCTTGCTGGCCAAGCCTTTGAACAAGAACTGGAAAAACATACGACAAGCGCTCCTCTGGGTCTGACACCTTCTCGAAAAATCGATGAACAATCCCAACACTAAGCTCTCGACACTTCTCTACGGGATCGGAAAACGTTTTGAGGAGCGGTTTCAAGACTTCCGAAAAGACCGGCCCTAGATCAGAATCTTCAAGAGGCGGTTTTCTGTTGACCGTATCATTTCGTATACTTTCAAGTGCCTTTTTTCTTGTATTTCTGTTTTCTTCACTAAGGCAGTTGATATGGCGGGCTATGCCCTGGAGAACCGCATTGGAATTTTCGTCTACGGCCGCCATGATTGTTGATCGCAACGCCTCGCTCTGGATTGGAGAGCATGTCATGACGTGAATTATTTTAACTGAGCTTAAGTTTAATATCTGGTTGAACATATTTTAGATTATTTAATTAGGACGTAATCAGCCTAGTACAAAAATAACGTAATCATTTACTGTGGCACGAGCAGCAGAGCTCTTGTAGTTATAAATCTCCTTTCTGCCCTAACGATTAAGTGCTGTGATGGCCGAGTGGTTAAGGCGTTGGACTTGAAATCCAATGGGTTATACCCGCGCAGGTTCGAATCCTGCTCGCAGCGTATTTTTTTAATTTTATTTTTTTAAATTCATCTTAATGCAAGAATCATTCTGGTGGGTGACTGACAGTGTATCTATCTATATATGTATATATATATCCATTTCCTCCCACATCCCCGTCCCTAATGAGCAAAACCTTTTGGGATC
>OY757541.1:5662598-5665573 GCA_963584105.1 Alviniconcha strummeri
GTATGGTGGAAATGTGAGGGTTACTTGCCTGTATGGTGGAAATGTGAGGGTTACTTGCCTGTATGGTGGAAATGTGAGGGTTACTTGCCTGTATGGTCCAGTGTTCGTCTGATTGACGATGACCTTCTCACGTCCTTTCAAGGAAGATCCTCTACCGCTTTTCTTTTCATCGCCTCTCTCCTCCAAGCGATCGATGGTGTGACATCCTTGGCTTTGTTCACGCAGCTAATGTCTCAAGCTCTTCAACACCTCAGATCTTCCTATACGAAAGCAAACTGTGGCGACTGTCTTTCCCGCCAGTCTATCTGCTCGTTTTAATATATATATAAAATAACACTCTCTTTTATGTGCTATTTCTGCAAACTGGAGCACATAGCCCATAACAAAGCGAAGAACTAAAACACAGTCAAAACAAACTCACGTGCGCGCCTCGCACACACACACACACACACACACACACACACACACACACACACACACACACACACACACACACACACACACACACACACACACACACACACACACACACACACACGGTCAATAAGATAGCTTGAAGAGGTGAAATTTGAAAGATGATTTGAAAGATGTAAGTGTGTTTGATGACCAGATGTAAAGGAGACCGTATTATTGTAGACGTAAAAGTAATCTTTTTCGTGCACCCAGGCTGTTTTCCAACAAGGTGTACTGTGAAGACGTACGTCAGAGTTACCCATTCAACGACACCACCTTCTTCCTGGACCTTGTGGATGCGGCCATTTTGCAGTACCTGGTCAACAACGCGGACAGGAGGATCTACCAGGTGTTTAAAGGGGAAGACTACAGGGGGCGATACCCATTGTACCGACCGGGAGACGTCGTTGACCGACTGATGGTTATGCTGGACAACGGAAAGAGGTCAGCGGCTTGTTGTGTGTGTGCGTGCGTGCGTGCGTGCATGCCTGGGTGTGCGTGTGCGTGTGTGCGTGCGTGTGTGTGCGTGTGTGTGCGTGTGTGTGTGTGTGTGTGTGTGTGTGTGTGTGTGTGTGTGTGTGTGTGTGTGTGTGTGTGTGTGTGTTCGTATGTGTAGTGAATGCATGAGTACACGTGTATGTGCATATATGTTACAAACTCTGTGTGTGTGTGTGTGTGTGTGTGTGTGTGTGTGTGTGTGTGTGTGTGTGTGTGTGTGTGTGTGTGTGTGTGTGTGTGTGTTCGTATGTGTAGTGAATGCATGAGTACACGTGTATGTGCATATATGTTACAAACTCTGTGTGTGTGTGTGTGTGTGTGTGTGTGTGTGTGTGTGTGTGTGTGTGTGTGTGTGTGTGTGTGTGTGTGTGTGTGTGTGTACAGTTTTCACCACCCAGATCGGGATGAACCGAAGATTCTGGCACCTCTGTTTCAGTGCTGTATGTGAGTATGCCCGTCACTCCCGGAAAATCCTGCATTATAAAGCGCTTTGAGTTTCTGAAAACGCTCTATAAGTTCCCTGTTATTACTATTATTATAATACTCAAATCACTGATTTCCGACATCGACGGTGCCGGAAAGCAATGCCTGAAGTGTGCGTGTTACGCTCGCTGTTGCAGTGTCCGGAACACGACGTACCAGCGGTTACAGCTGCTGGCGAAGGGTGTGCTGAGCCGGGTGATGAAGGCGGTACTGAGTGCTGACCCCCTCAGCCCTGTCCTGACCGACAGACATCTCATCGCCCTGGACAGACGTCTGGAGCACGTGCTGTACGAGATCTACAAGTGTGTCCGGATACATGGAGCTAGTGTTGCGCTGTCCGACTGGAGAGATTAAGAGACTGGGTTTTTTCCGGACTGTTGCTCTAAACTGGGGCCCCGTGATTCCGCGCTTAATTGCGCGTCCGTGAGTGAAAGGCTTAAATGAGACAATGATTACAGTGTTTATATTCTAATAATATTTCCCAGTGTGTGTGTGTGTGTGTGTGTGTGTGTGTGTGTGTGTGTGTGTGTGTGTGTGTGTGTGTGTGTGTGTGTGTGAACATTATGCAAACCTACATTTCCTCATCTATCGGACTCCAATTTAACAATCACCTATCGGACTCCAAGTTAACAATCACCCATCTGGCCTCTGGTCAGGTCAGTGCAAACTCCAAGCGCTGGTTTACGACATCCTTCCTTCAACCACTGCCGTATTTAGTTACGCCATGGGGTCCAGAAAACTGTCAGCTAACGAGCAGTTTTCTATTGGAGCTCAAACAGTAGTAAGTTTGCTGCAAACTACTCAAATAAAACAAGGCGTGTCATTTATAGCCGCCAACAAAGTTTACACCAGCACAAATAAAACCACAATCGTTTGAATCGAGACGGGACTCTCTCTTTTACCCGGGGTGGATGCGTCTCATGTTTACGTACGTGCTTTGGCGCTAGGTTGCTTCTACAGTCATATTAGTACCGGAACCTTTCGGAGAGTGCGGGGGGGGGGGGGGGGGGGGGGGGGGGGGGGGGGTGTGGGTGACAACAACAAAAAACGCTCGCTCCTCATCCCTGAGTTGTGTTGCGCATGTTGATCGCAAACCAGGTGACATTACTCCCGCTACCTGTCCCAAATCCTTTCTTCTCTTCTGCAACAAAGTCATGCATTATTATTGAGGAAATCAATCGGGAAAAGATCACATTGTCACAGATGGTTGCTTGTGAGTACAAGCATCCTTAAGCTGGAGCTGAGAGAAATCGAACTCGAAATCGAAACTTTATTTTACAAGGATAGTAGTTTAGGTTCGGTCAGAACCCGCCGAAAGACTAGTCCTTGCTAAGCCACTGATGAGCAAACAGTTACGCTACATCATTTATATAATATAATAATAAGAATAAATTAGTCACTAAAATTTTATACATGATAATTTATACATGGAGCGTAAGAAAAAACTTCTTTCTTCTTCTTCTTCCTTTTTTATTTAATGTCTTTTCACCTATGTGATATTAGGCTGATGTTACAATTATCATACTAACGAAAGTATCAGC
>OY757541.1:5668273-5680773 GCA_963584105.1 Alviniconcha strummeri
GTGAGTGTGTGTGTGTGTGTGTGTGTGTGTGTGTGTGTGTGTGTGTGTGTGTGTGTGTGTGTGTGTGTGTGTGTGTGTGTGTGTGTGTGTGTGTGTGTTAAATACACATCTCTGACTATTAAAAAGGCAAAAGAAGAACCACAACATTATCCACCTTTTTTCCTCGCTCCTCGTTCCCAAACGCTTTAGAAAGGACGACACTGCCCTGCACCGACTGACAGATGACAGATGTTCCCGACTGATTTCAATACCTCAAGCTGGCCCGGAGCGAGGTGCAGCAGAAAGTCATCCACCAACCATCGATCTGCAAGTCAGCCCTTCACTATTGTTGTCACCGCATGGGCAGTGTTCGGGTCGACAGGCCTCGGCCCTTCACTATTGTTGTCACCGCAATGACAGTGTTCGGGGCCTCAACCCTTCACTATTGCTGTCACCCCAGGGGCAGTGTTCGGGGCCTCAACCCTTCACTATTGCTGTCACCCCAGGGGGCCTCGGCCCTTCACTATTGTTGTCACCGCAATGACAGTGTTCGGGGCCTCAACCCTTCACTATTGCTGTCACCCCAGGGGGCCTCGGCCCTTCACTATTGTTGTCACCGCAATGACAGTGTTCGGGGCCTCAACCCTTCACTATTGCTGTCACCCCAGGGGGCCTCGGCCCTTCACTATTGTTGTCACCGCAATGACAGTGTTCGGGGCCTCAACCCTTCACTATTGCTGTCACCCCAGGGGCAGTGTTCGGGGCCTCAACCCTTCACTATTGCTGTCACCCCAGGGGCAGTGTTCGGTGACTCAACCCTTCACTATTGCTGTCACCGCAGGGGCAGTGTTCGGGGCTTCAGCCCTTCACTATTGTTGTCACCGGTCGACAAGTCTCAGCCCTTCAATACTGTTGTCACCGCAGGGGCAATGTTCGGGTCGACAGGCCTCAGTCCTTCACTATTGTTGTCACCGGTCGACAAGTCTCAGCCCTTCAATACTGTTGTCACCGCAGGGGCAATGTTCGGGTCGACAGGCCTCAGTCCTTCACTATTGTTGTCACCGGTCGACAAGTCTCAGCCCTTCAATACTGTTGTCACCGCAGGGGCAATGTTCGGGTCGACAGGCCTCAGTCCTTCACTATTGTTGTCACCGCAGGTCGCTTCCCTTCACTATTGTTCTCACTGCAGGTCGCTTCCCTTCACTATTGTTGTCACCGCAGGTCGCTTCCCTTCACTATTGTTCTCACCGCAGGTCGCTGCCATTCGCTATTGTCATCGCAGGTCGCTTCCCTTCACTATTGTTGTCACCGCAGGTCGCTTCCCTTCACTATTGTTGTCACCGCAGGTCGCTGCCCTTCACTATTGTTGTCATCGCAGGTCGCTTCCCTTCACTATTGTTGTCACCGCAGGTCGCTTCCCTTCACTATTGTTGTCACCGCAGGTCGCTGCCCTTCACTATTGTTGTCACCGCAGGTCGCTGCCCTTCACTATTGTTGTCACCGCAGGTCGCTGCCCTTCACTATTGTTGTCACCGCAGGTCGCTGCCCTTCACTATTGTTGTCACCGCAGGTCGCTGCCCTTCACTATTGTTGTCACCGCAGGTCGCTGCCCTTCACTATTGTTGTCACCGCAGGTCGCTGCCCTTCACTATTGTTCTCACCGCAGGTCGCTGCCCTTCACTATTGTTGTCACCTCAGGTCGCTTCCCTTCACTATTGTTCTCACCGCAGGCCTCAGTCCTTCATTACTGTTGTCACCGCAGGTCGCTGCCCTTCACTATTGTTGTCACCGCAGGGGTAGTGTTCGGGTCGACAGGTCCGTTGCTCTTACGGCCAAAAACTCCGGCAACGATGGCCGATTTTTGACCTCTCACGGTGCCCAGACCCTCGGCTGTAATCCGCTTTGGGCTCCTTGGCTCCGGACTCCTTTCCTTTGGACTCCTTGGCTGTGGGATTCCTGATGATGGCATCGTTGTCCTCGCGGGAGGTGGTTGGGAGACGGGGGGTGGGGTGGGGTTGGAAGGTCGTCTTTGCGAGTGAAGCGTCCCGCGACAATGCACCGTCTCATCGATCAGTTGATGGGCCGGCTATATAATTGGACAAGATTTCCGACCTTAGCGGGGACGCTTAGCCAACTGGGTGTCATGTCACGTCATGTCATCATGTGATGTCATGTCACGGCAGTTCAGACTTCACGGTGTCGTCCATGACCTCGTCTCCAGTCCCACACGTACACCACAACCATGGGTCGCTAGCCTGACCAGTTAACGGCCAGTCAGTTGTGAAGGTCAGTGTGAAAGCCAATCAAGCGTGAAGGCCAGTCAAGGCCAACGTGAAAGCCAGTCAAGCGTGAAGGTCACAGCAGGGCGTGGCAAAGTTGAACAAAGCACGGTGATTGGATTTTTGAGTCCTGACGCTTAACTCCCTAGCCCTGCAGATTCACCGTTCATGACCTGCGTCCGTCACTGCATGTTGTAGCATTCCCCGGCTGAATACTATGGGAGTCACCCGCTATCTGCAGTTGTACACTGACACAGGTATTCCATAGGGTGAGAGGATTGTAAGTAACCATGGTGCTTAACGTCCACAGAAACCACAAGGCTTATTAGGGACGGGAAAAGTGGGGGGATGGGGGTATGGAGGTGTGGGAAGAGGGAGAGTATATACCTATCGCTACACTGTCACCACCAAAATGACCTGCATTAAGATGGGCAGCGATGAGAGCCATTTTAATGTTTCATTAATTGTGAGGGACAAAGTCACAAGACCGTGTCCACAAACCACAGCCTTTGAAAAGAAAGGAGAGCCGAAGCGGTATCGAACCGAGGTCCTTCCGCTTACCAGCCTACCGCTTACCGCTAGGCCAAACCGGCTCTCAGAGAGGACTGCCTACGTGACTGACTTTTACACCCCGCTACATGGGCAGCACACACCGTATTCGGAGATTTTATCTCGTTTCTGGAGGTGGATGCTGTTAAGTGAGTCTGCACCAGAGCGGAGAATAGCGTTATATAAAAGCGATCAATAATAATAATATAATAATTATTATGAGTGAAGATAGTCCCCACATAGCTATTGCAGCGGGCACACCAGCATTTGTGTGTAGCCCTGGTGTACTTGCTGCACATCAATATCAAGCACCAAAGTGACCGAAGATATATTCACCAAACGGGCTTTCGCCAAGTCGGCGAAGATATTGTGAGAGCAGCCTTAATACTGCTGTTACGGGCAGAATGACTATGCAATGGGCAGATCAGTTTTAAAGTGGCATTCAACCGTTTTCCAGCCCGTATTTCGTCACACAGTAGGATGGCACAGTGCTTCCAGTGAGCTGCAAGGGCGCCTCACGATTACTCGCTTAAACTCAAACTTTAAAAGCATTCTGTTTCAGGGCAATGTGCCCCAATGACCATTCTGTTTCAGGGCAAAGTGCCCCAATGACCAGTTTGGTCAGGTTACTCTCTCTTCGGGACCACAGGGATACAAGGATATATTTCCCCCACAAGGACATTTATTCGCCAGTGTCGTTAAAACGTGCACAGGAAGTTGTCTCGGTGACATTCCATTCATACATGTGCATTATTACATGTCGCCATGAGGCCACGCCGTTTTCCAGGAAGTAAATTGTACAAGCAGTAGGCAGTAGGCACTTGAAATTCTTTGGCAGTGAGTCATTTAATTTTGAATTGGGAGGTGGGGGTGGGGGGTGGGGGGGATCGTTGGGATGGAGGCTGAGAGTCACAGTCCGACACATACACCTGCCCTCGCTTTCCGGTACCTAACTCCTTGGAGACTGAAAGGATGTCTTTAGATTTTTGTACGTGTACCCACTGCCCCGTCTCCCGTCATATTCTTTGTAAAGAGCTCAGGGCATTAAATTTAAGAATTTGCGCCTTAGAAATTATCGTTATTATTATGATGATGATCATCATCATCATAACCATGATGACAGTGATGATGATGATGATGATGATGATGATGATGATGATGATGATGATGATGATGATGATGATGTCGTAACCAGTGCTTGGAGTCTGAATCTGACAGCGTTCATCAGCGACTTACCCTTGAAGAGAAAAAAGAGAAAAATGAGCCGCGGAGGACTCGAACGCAGGACCGTCTATTCACCCACCCATCGCCTCACCAACGGCCTCAGAGCCCGCCTATTCTACTAAAGGTGCGCCACTCGAGTCTCAGCACAAGACGTTGTTCTCAGCCCGAGACTTGAGACTGGGAGGACGGGGCGAGCAAGATTAGGTAATGCTGTAGACGGAAATAAACGTGAAGAGGTGAACCACCTTGTTCTCAGTCGACGTTTGATGGCACCTGTCCCGTGTACGTCATCCTCTCCACAACGGCAGACTGTCAGACCATTAGACTGACGAGGGGGTTAAGTCTGATGACCCACATCCCGAGTCTTAAGTGGTCTCCCCTGGTCTCAAGTGACTGACATTCAACCCAGCTCTGCCATAACTCTGCAACAATGTTTGTTAGTGAACACAGTTCCCCCTCCCCCACCCCTCCCTTTCTTCTGAAAGCAGCTATAAACAAAAAATAATTTTAAAAAGGGGGTGGGGTGGGGGTGGAGAGAGAGCATGAAGAAAAATAAGAGAAGGAACGTTGATCAGCAAGTAGATTTTAACGTCCTGTGAGTAGCAAAAGGATTACCTCGGGACTGTCGTACACTGTTACACGCCAAAACGTATGGTAAAACTCTCTCTCTCTCTCTCTCTCTCTCTCTCTCTCTCTCTCTCTCTCTCTCTCTCTCTCTCTCTCTCTCTCTCTCTCTCTCTCTCTCTCTTATATATATACACATATATACAATAAGTAAAGGTTACATTCCCTAATCAAAGCAGCATGCAAACTAGTAACACTAGAGCCTGTGCCAAATGACCTATCAGCCACCATTCTGTGACCCATCGATAAGAGAGAGAAACAAAATTAATACGTGTACCAGTGTGAGCAAAGAGCCAGTTTGTAAGAAAAAGAAGACCGTAGCAAACCAGCAAATTGCCAACACAAACTGAACACGAGCAACAAGACCGATAGTACAGCAGAAGAGCAGTAACAATAAGGAGACTATAACAGCAATCAGTACGAAGAGCAGTAACAATAAGGAGACTATAACAACGATAAGTATGAGAGCAGTAACAATAAGGAGACTATAACAGCAATCAGTACGAGAGCAGTAACAATAAGGAGACTATAACAGCAATAAGTATGACAGCAGTAACAATAAGGAGACCATAACAGCAACAGGAATGAGAACAGTAACAATAAGCAGAACAGAAATAACAATGAGAACAGTAACAATAAGGGGCTATAGCAGTAATAACAATGACAACAGTAAGAACAAGGGGTTATAGCAGTAATAACAATGACAACAGTAAGAACAAGGGGTTATAGCAGTAATAACAATGACAACAGTAAGAATAAGGGGCTATAACAGCGATAGGAATGAGAACAGTAAGAATAAGAACTAAGCAATCAGAGTAAGAACGACAGCAGTAGCAACAAGAACTTGGCAACAGAAATACCAATTCTAGCAATAAGAACTTGGCAACAGAAATACCAATTCTAGCAATAAGAACTTGGCAACAGAAATACCAATTCTAGCAATAAGAACTTGGCAACAGAAATACCAATTCTAGCAATAAGAACTTGGCAACAGAAATACCAGTTCTAGCAATAAGAACTTGGCAACAGAAATACCAATTCTAGCAATAAGAACTTGGCAACAGAAATACCAATTCTGGCGATAAGAATAAGAACTAATAATAAGAATGAGAGCAATCATAAGAAGAACTCAGCAATGAGAATACGAATGAGAGCATAAAAATAAGAACTAAGCAACCAGAATACGAATGAGAGCATAAAAATAAGAACTAAGCAACCAGAATACGAATGAGAGCATAAAAATAAGAACTAAGCAACCAGAATACGAATGAGAGCATAAAAATAAGAACTAAGCAACCAGAATACGAATGAGAGCATAAAAATAAGAACTAAGCAACCAGAATACGAATGAGAGCATAAAAATAAGAACTAAGCAACCAGAATGAGAGCAGAATAAATAACTAAGCAATAAAAATAGGAATGAGAGGAATAATAATAAGAACTAAGCAATAAGAATAAAAACGAGAGCAGCAATAATACGAATAAAGCAGTAAGAGTAAGGAGAAGAGCAATGAAAATAAAAGGTAGAGCAGTAACAATAAGAACTAAGCCGTAAGAATAGAAAGAACAATAAAAAATAAGAAGTAGAGCAGTAATGATAATAATTAACCAGTAGGAATAAGAACAGAAGCAATAAGACCGACAGAAGGAAAGCAATAAGACAGACAGTAAAAATAAGAACCAACCATTAGGAATACGTAGGAGAGCAATAAGAATCAGAAACAGAACTAATAAGAACTAAGCAGAAAATATAAGAAGAAGAGCAATAAGAATCAGAACAGTAATAATAAGAACTAAGCAGTAAGTATAAGAAGAAGAGCAATAAGAATCAGAAGTAGAACAGTATTATAAGAACTAAGCAGTAAGAATAAGAAGGGAAGCAATACAAATCAGAAGTAGAAGAGCAATACTAATAACTACGCAGTAACAATAAGAACAAGAAGTAGAACAGTAATAATAAGAACTAAGCAGTAAGAATAAGAACAAGAGCGATAGGGATTATAACAAGAGCAATAAGGATAAGAACGAGGGCAGTGATAATAAGAACTAAGCATTAAGAATAAGAACCAAGACAATAAGAATTTAGATACGTAGTGCATTATTAAATTGGGTTGTGCATTGTAATTTTTCACGTGTAGCGCCTTAAGCCTCATACATGTGTCACAGAGAGATTCGGCAAATTAGAAATGCATATTATTATTCAGAATAAGAGCTAGAGCAATGATAACAACTAAGCAGTGATAATAAAAACGAGAGCAACAAGAATAAGGAGGGCAGTGTGAATATGAAGAAGCCGGAACAGTAAATAACAACTAAGCAACAAGAATAAGGAGGACAGCAGTGAGAGTCAGGAGATCAGTATAAATAAGAACAAAGCAACAATAAGAAAGACAGCAGTAAGAATCAGGAGATCAGTATAAATAAGAACAAAGCAGCAAGAATAAGAAGGACAGCAGTAAGAATCAGGAGATCAGTATGAATAAGAACAAAGCAACAATACGAAGAAGGACAGCAGTAGGAATCAGGAGATCAGTATGAATAAGAACAAAGCAACAAGAATAAGAAAGACAGCAGTAAGAATCAGGAGATCAGTATAAATAAGAACAAAGCAACAATAATAAGAAAGACAGCAGTAAGAATCAGGAGATCAGTATAAATAAGAACAAAGCAACAATAAGAAAGACAGCAGTAAGAATCAGGAGATCAGTATAAATAAGAACAAAGCAACAATAATAAGAAAGACAGCAGTAAGAATCAGGAGATCAGTATAAATAAGAACAAAGCAACAAGAATAAGAAGGACAGCAGTAAGAATCAGGAGACCAGAGGAATAAGAACAAAGCAACAAGAATAAAAAAGGACAACAGTAATAATCAGGACATCAGTGTGAATAAGAACAAAGTAACAAGAATAAGAAGGACAGCAGTAAGAATCAGGAGACCTGTAGGAATAACAACAAAAGCAACAAGAAAGAAAACAATAGAAAGAGGACGACCGCTGAGACAGTGTTGGAATTACTGAGCGTAGACCTAACCAACTTTTAAACTAGTTCAGCTGTCTTCTGCTCGGTTTTGCACGCAGCTTCAATTCCCCGATGAGCTTGGTGTTTACATTATCACGAAGAAAGCAACAGAGAACGGTACCTGCCCACCACTGGCCCGCTGGCCATTTCGCTTGTAGCAACCCACAGACTCTGCGACCGTCACCACCACAACGGTTAGTTACTTCTAAACACTGGACACCCAGGCAACATAACAAAACAGCTCAAACAAAAGCAGATAGTGCCCTACATCTAATTTTTCACCGTTTACATGTTGTTTTGTAGCTTGAAAAAGGGACCTCCCCCGAAGATTTGCATGTAGTGTTTTGTCCTAATAAACAGCGTTCTTTTTAACCCTTTTCGTGTTTGGTTATTTACTTAGTTCTTAAATTTAACGCCCCTTCAACCACGTAGAGACACCTCAGGATGGCTACCAAAAAAGGAAGGTCACGCAACAAGTAAAACTTCCAAAAAGAAACCAAGCAACGTGAACATCGCCTGTCGTTCCAAAAACAAATCAGTAGAGGTGACCAAGCCTGAACGTTAGTACGCAACTTTGATGCTGTTCCATCACAGCCGGAATGAAGATGAGCTTTATTTGTCTTATTTGGAGGTGGGATGGGTGGGTGGGACTGGCCTTGCTGGTTTGGCAAACGAGATCGGCCACAACGACTCCACGCATACACAGACTTTTTTTTTTCTTTTTCCCCCTAAGTGCACATACCTGCCATCACGTTACCAGCCCCGATCCCACTTATCTTCAGCACTATCCAACGCAGGCCTTGCCACACACCTGACACCCGAATAATGGACATGATGATCTTCCGGAACAAACAAGAGTACAGGCTACTACGCTACGTGCACGTCAGCCCCAACAGCGCCCCCTCCCAGCCATTTTTTACCTGACACGGAGCAAGCCCCGACTGGTGAAGAGCCGCACGTCCCGAACACAATGGCTACTACACAGTTGGAATATTAAAGAATTCGCCCCGCGCGTTCGGCATATCAGATGTTGGTCTATTGATCACCATCGTCGAGGCGTGGAAAGCGGGCCAATGAAAACTGTGGCGTCGTATGAACAACATCCAAACGAACAAATAGTTCGACTGTAGCTTACGTGTGGCTTCGTGTACAGCTCTCGTTCAACAGTTTTTACCACTGACACTGCAGTCCGCACACGGCGACTAATACCCCGGTTTCTCCTTAGCAAACGTTGGTGCTCCCGGCGTGAATTGGGCATAGTGCAATAAAATAGAAATTCAAGCATTCCCATCTCCAGCGCTGAAAAGGCTGGCAAACCGAGCTGCAAACAACGGCCTGATTGTGGCCGGACGTGCGCAGGGGCGCCTGGTTGTCCCACCCAATAAAAGTGCAGTAAACGACTACTTGCCATAAGTCACTGCGGGACCGGAGGGCGTTGCTACGTGAAGTGGCGGAGAGATTCAAAATCCCATCACCGTAAGGGCAAGGTCAAACTGAATACCTGTGCGTGTCCTAACCGGACACAAATGTCATTATGTAAAAGCCTGCCGCTCGTGAGGTTTGTGGGACTGTTGAGCAAAGAACGAGGAAGTGGGGTGACGACGAGGCTTACACGTGGCGGACAATCCACCCAATATCACTTCTAAATTAGTATGGGCGCTCCCTCAGCAAAACAGATCGAGTCTCTGTCCCCGGGTCTCCTCCAGTTTCACATTTTCTTTTGATTTATTGCGCGATGACATTTGCGTTGTTCTAATGGTTCACCTGCTTGCTTGGTCTGTCCTCTTGCCCCCCCCCCCCCCCCCACACCGTTTTTCTTCCTGTAACCACCACCACACACATATCTCTCCCCCACCCCCACCCCCACCCCCCAACGCCCACTACACGCATACATTAAAAGATTTTTAAAAAATTCAGTTTATCTGTAGAAAACATCAGCATCTATTCACATAATCACATTGTACATTTCAATAATGAAAGTGGAGAAAATATTCACCCTTAGCAATTGTTGAGGAAATAATATGGAGGAGACAGACAGACAGAGAAAGAGAGAAGCATACATTTTATTTCTGATGGTTTTCTGTTCCTTTTCTGTCACTATGGTTATCCAAAACCGATCTGCATGAATGCCCGAATTTCTCACTCTATTATGTTGCACGAGTATCGTATTCCGGCTGTCTAAATACGTGGCGGGCCCACCTGAACTAAAATATCATTCCAGATTTCTCTGACCTGATTTCCATGTCCTGATGTGTCAGTTTGCATGCATGTGCATTGCTGCCTTTCCTGATGCGCAGTATAACCTCCGAGGTTTTCGCCTTTGTTTTCTGCTTTTTGTTTGTTTGTTTAGTGCTAGTTGGTCTATTCGTAAGCTTTTTTCAGTATCTCACCTAGGCGAACGCCCTACTAGCAGCTTACAGGAAAGAGAAGTAAAGGAGATGGGACTGTACTCTTTGGCAAGATTTCTGTCCCCTTTCTCGAACACACATGTATCCCTACACTTACTGAGGGATCTTTTAAGGATGCCAGCTTACCAAGTTCTGTTGCGAGTCTTAACTTGACTGTTCTGGTGTATGTCTTACTTTGCATGTTTTGCTGTAGGTCCTACTTTGCCGTCCTGTTGCAGGTCTTAATTTGCCATGTCCTGTTGTGGGTTTTATCTTGCCTGTACTTCCTGTACTTTGCCTTCCTGCTGCAGGTCTTAATTTGCCATGTCGTGTTGCATGTCTTAACTTGCCTGCCCTGGTGTATGTCTTACTTTGTCTTCCTATTGTGAACAGGCCTTAATCTGCCAAATCCTGTTGCATATCTTAATCTGCCAAATCCTGTTACGGGTCTTAACTTGTCTGTACTTTGCCAAGTCCTGTTGCATGTCTTTAATTGCCTGCCCTGGTGTACGTCTTACTTTGCTTCCTGTTGCAGGTCTTAACTTGCCAAGTCCTGTCGCGGGTCTTAATTTGCGCGTCTTGCTGTAGGTCTTACTTTGCCTTGCTTTTGCAGGTCTTAATTTGCTAAGTCCTGTTGCGGGTCTGAACTTGCCTGTCCTTGTGTACGTCTCGTTGCAGGTCTTAATTTGACAATCTTAATTTGCCAAGTCCTGTTGCGGGTCTCAAACTTGCCTGTACTTTGCCTTCATATTGCAGGTCTTAATTTGTCAGGTCCTGTCACGGGTCTTAACTTGCCTGTCAGGTGTACGTCTTATTGCAGGTCTTAATTTGTCCAATTCCTGTTGCGGGTCTCAAACTTGCCTGTGCTTTGCCTTCCTATTGCATGTCTTAATTTGTCAAGTCCTGTTGCATGTCTTAACTTGTCGGTCCAGGTGTATGTCTTACTTTGTCTGTCTTGCTGCATCGCACTCATCATTCGCGAAGGCAATTCTCACCTAGTCTGCTGCGGCGTCGCTGCACTCACAATCAACAGTACTCAAACGAATATATTTCTTGTGATCTTCAAGGGGGCGTGCTGGGGGGGGGGGGGGGTACTGCTTGAGCCCACGACAAAGGCGTCGGCTTCTCCACCAATCAGAAAGCGAGGTGTCGGGCGAGGCAGGAAGCAGAGCAGAAGACGCTGAGACTTTGGGGGTCTTTGATACGCTAAATCTAAAAAACAGACCGTGGAATGAGAAACCCAACACCGCTATACGGTGTAGGGACTCCCTTTTGTCCCATTGTCCGGGATGCGCGCGACTCCCCGCCTCTTTCTGCCTTTGCCAGTGCTGTTTCCGCCACTGACACTGCGGTGGGCAGAACGCCGAAATCTCGTTGGACAACAACGCTTCTGCTTTATGCAGCTAGCTGAAGAGGGGTATATAGGAAGCATAGCCGAGTTGCTGGTCGGGATTGTTCAGGGTCAGCATCGCAACGAGAGAAGCAACTACATAGACTGACAGTGGCGGGAACGCATATACACACTCACACACACACACACACACACACACACACACACACACACACACACACACACACACACACACACACACACACACGCACACACGCACGCACGCAAGCACGCACGCATGCAAGCACGTACGCACGTACTCACGCACGCACACGCAGACGCAGGCGCGCACGCACGCACGCACACACTCACACACACACACACACACACACACACACACACACACACACACACACACACACACACACACACACACACACACACACACACACACACACGCACACACAAATACAACATGCAACACATATAACTCTCTCTCTCTCTCTCTCTCTCTCTCTCTCTCTCTCTCTCTCTCTCTCTCTCTCTCTCTCTCTCTCTCTCTCTCTCTCTCTCTCTCTCACACACACACACACACACACACACACACACACACACACACACACACACACACACACACACGTCATAAAGAGAAGAAGATGAAACAAACCGGAGAAGAGGTAACACAAAACACGTTCACGTTCTGTCCAGAAGGCGTTCACAGCAAATCTGCGATCGAATTTTATTCTATACAGACAAATAAACATAAACTTAGCATTTCTTCTTATCAGGAAACAGTAAACACCAAAACGGACTTTCCTGCCCCGTTTGCAGTATCTATGAATGTATCGCACTGCTATTAAAACTAAACCGGGGAGGGGGGGGGGGAGGGAGGGGGGGTTTGTAAACTTGTACTGGGACAATAAATATTCTGATTCTGAGACAACTCGTTAAAAGAAAAGTCGAACAACCTAACGCACCACTAGCAAGTCGTGTCTTGCTATTGTAATGCGGGGAATGCAGAACGGTTTGTGTCGCAAGGCTGGTGCGACAATGTGGCACTTATCCTATCTCTCTGGAAAAAAAAAAAAAAAAAAGGTCTGCTGTTGG
>OY757541.1:5683273-5695773 GCA_963584105.1 Alviniconcha strummeri
AAAGATTCTTCCAAGCGCTGGACAAGAAGACAACAACTCAACCACCAAAAAAAATGATAAGTTATTTCCTTTATCATCTCATTTTTCATCGTTTTTAACCGTTTAACTGTTGTTTAAGAGTCGTTTTGTAGCTTGACGAAGGGGATTACCCTGAAAATTTGCAGACTGTGTGTCTGTGTCATAGTCAATAAGCGTTCTTTTGAACCTTTTATGTGTTTGGATCCAGACGTAACCAATTCAGCCAGTCAAGGTCAAAACATAATTCATAAATTTTATCAAATCAGGAGTAGTTGTCTGATCTGCCGTTATGATAGACGTCACTTTGTGTTTGGACAGGCAGGTAATAAGAGTGCAGACAGGCAGGTAATAAGAATGCAGACAGCCAGGTAATAAAAATGCAGACAGCCAGGTAATAAGACTGCAGACAAGCAGGTAATAAGAATGCAGACAGGCAGGTAATAGGAGTGCAGACAGGCAGTTAATAAGAGTGCAGACAGGCAGGTAATAAAAATGCAGACAGCCAGGTAATAAGACTACAGACAGGCAGGTAATAAGAATGCAGACAGGCAGGTAATAGGACTGCAGACAGACAGGTCATAAGAATGCAGACAGGCGGGTCATAAGACCACAGGCAGGCAGGTCATAAGATGCAGACAGCCAGGTAATAAGACTGCAGACAGGCAGGTAATAAGACTACAGACAGGCAGGTAATAAGAATGCAGACAGGCAGGTAATAAGACTACAGACAGGCAGGTAATAAGAATGCAGACAGGCAGGTAATAGGACTGCAGACAGGCAGGTCATAAGAATGCAGACAGGCGGGTCATAAGACTGCAGCCAGGCAGGTCATGAGAATGCAGACAGCCAGGTAATAAGACTGCAGACAGGCAGGTAATAAGAATGCAGACAGGCAGGTAATAAGACTTCAGACAGGCAGATAATACGAATGCAGACAGGCAGGTAATAAGAATGCAGACAGGCAGGTCACAAGAATATAGACAGGCAGGTAATAAGAATGCAGACAGGCAGGTAATACGAATGCAGACAGGCAGGTAATACGAATGCAGACAGGCAGGTAATAAGAATGCAGACAGCCAGGTACTAAGAAAGCAGACAGGCAGGTACTAAGAATGCAGACAGGCAGGTAATAAGAATGCAGACAGGCAGGTAATACGAATGCAGACAGGCAGGTAATACGAATGCAGACAGCCAGGTACTAAGAAAGCAGACAGGCAGGTACTAAGAATGCAGACAGGCAGGTAATAAGAATGCAGACAGGCAGGTCATAAGAATACAGACAGGCAGGTAATACGAATGCAGATAGGCAGGCAATAAGAAAGCAAAATTCCTGGTAGCAAGTGAATCACACGAGGCTATATTAATTCTGACCTGCTCCAGACTTACAAAAGAAATCCTTCGATAGCTCTGGGTTCTCAGCAAGAAGGGACCTTAATTTCTGCGTCTGCAGTTTACCAGGCAAAAACAAAACAAAAAACAACAACCTAAAAACAAAAGAAAGAAAGAAAGAAAAAGAAAAAGGACAGAGAAGATAAAGAGGAAAGCTGTTTCCTACAGAGAGAACCTGCTTGGAAGCAGAAGACCATTTCCGGATCTGATTCACTTCTAAGCAGTCCAACGGGAAAGCTCCCTAAAACTGGGTCGTGTTGCCAGAAGAGAAACTAGCAAAAGAACTGAACTTGGAACGGTCCGATTGTTGCTAAAGTGCAAACAGCTATTAAAGGGTGTCGTTTACTCGTTAGTTTCAAGCACACACCTGCTGGACCTAGCACAACAACCAAAATGGAGTCCATTACTCTCTGGTATAGCCAAACCCAATTCTCTCCCTTTACAGGCGCGCATAAATACATGTAGGACTTCACTTCCGCGTTAGGTGGTGGAGGGTGGGAGTGGGGGGGGTCCTTCACTTTATTTCTGGAAGCAGTCACTTCTGCTTAATGTGTTTCGTGACACAGCTTTACACTTTGAAGAGTATCATATCCATTTTCAATTAAACAAGCTCCAGAATAACCCGGATAGAATGTTAATACTTTTTGGTATCAGGATTATGACTGGCAGCTGCGTCGACCTGAATTCTTTGCAATAACAGAACAGTGTGTCTGTAAATAACTTCAGAATTCAAGACTCTAAAAAATAAAGATTAAAGGTGAGGTGAATAAGCATGTTGGCTCCTCCGATACAGACTCTCAGCACCTGTACCATTTTATGCGTGCTCAGCAGTTTTTCTACAAATAAATAAAAAAATGCATGTGAAGTGTAGTTTCCACTATTGGGACAGCTGCACTTCGACTTTAAGGGATTAATCTCTCTCTCTCTCTCTCTCTCTCTCTCTCTCTCTCTCTCTCTCTCTCTCTCTCTCTCTCTCTCTCTCTCTCTCTCTCTCTCTCTCTCTCTCTGAGCCATGCCTATTATGTATATAAATAATGCCTGTAATTTGATACCTCCTCATCAGTAGCTTAGCAAGGACTAGTTGTTAGGTTTTTGACTGAACTTAAACTATAATCCTTGTAAAATAAAGTTTTCGAGTTCGAGTTCGAGTTCTCTCTCTCTCTCTCTCTCTTCTCCTTTTCAGGCTCCTTAGCGTGGAATAGTTTAGCTCATCATCTCAGATACCCCATGGAATTAAAAACGTTCAAAAGGAAAGCATGTCAGGCATTTGCTAAGCCACCTTGAATACTTCGTTTTACTTTTACTTTTTTTTTTTTTTTTTTACTTCTTCTTCTCTCGCGTCAGACAGCTTGACACGAAATGTATAGAATGTTGTTATTGTTTTCCTTCCTTGCTCTTGTAAAGTTTTAGATTTGAGTGTGTGTGAGTGCGTGTGTGCGTGTGTGCGTGTGTGTGTGTGTGTGTGTGTGTGTGTGTGTGTGTGTGTGTGTGTGTGTGTGTGTGTGTGTGTGTGTGTGTGTGTGTGTGTGTGTGTGTGTGTGTGTGTGTGTGTTTTGTGTGTGTTTGTGTGTGTTTGTGTGTTTTTGTGTGCGTGTGTGGTATTTTCATGAAATATTTACCTTCGTTTTCCTCCTGGTCAATTCCCCCTCCCCCCCCCCCTCAAATTTAATGTTTGCATATATGATTGTGGGTGTATGTGATGTGCTTTGATTTTGGTTAGGTGTGTATAATGCATCATCGCTTAGCTTCCAATCCTGTTAGATGTGATCTTGTCTTATACGAAGATAATGAGATAGTCATTATTCTGTCGCTTTCTTTTATTCGTAAATATGTTTTTTGTAATTCTCTCTCTCTCTTCTAAAAAAAATAGCTTGTATTGGTCTTTGCTTTATTATTGCTCTGTTCGTATGATGTGATGTTTTAGACAGAAATTAGTTTGTTTTGCTTTTAAGTCGTTTTTTTCTCTAGCGTATTTACGTGAATTTTTGTTTGATGTATTGAGTGTTGCTGTGTTTGTCATCAGGGACAGATTTGCAAAAAAGCCGACACGTGCTTAAATCTTTATCCCTGTGTAATAAAGTATTATCTTATCTTATCTTATATTTCTCTCTCTCTCTCTGTCTGTCTGTCTGTCTGTCTGTCTGTCTGTCTGTCTCTCTCTCTCTCTCTCTCTCTCTCTCTCTCTCTCTCTCTCTCTCTCTCTCTCTCTCTCTCACTCTCTCTCTCTCTCTCTCTCTCTCTCAGGCTCTTAAGCTCACGCCTGCGCTTACCATGTACAAAAAGACGGGGAGGGGGGAGTCGGGGGGAGGGGTCTCATCGACTTGATGCAGACAGCTTGTCCGTTATCGATGATTCTATCCGGCTAGCGAGCTGTCACCACAGCGCGATTTCATTCACCGACAAGACAAAATTTAATACACCCATAGTTCTATAACTGAGCGATGCCTCGCGGAAAGGCATCATGCTTAATTCTCTGTACCAGAGAGAGCAGGCTATGCTATACAACCTCTGCTTAAACGTTACATTGTAGATAAGATTCCTGTCGTCGTTTGTTGGACCATACAATAACTGTCCTTTCAGGCGCCGCTGGACAGCGCTCGGCCACCGACGTCGTCGACGTCTTTATTGAAGGAACTTCAAAGAGACAACGGGGGTAACACCAACGTGCTAATTTCAGCCAGGGACCGGAGCTCGGTCCAAGACCTTGCCGTGGCCAAAGACTGTCCGCGGTTGGCCACTGTCCACACTCGCCACAGACCTGTGTCCACCGAAGGCCGAAATCTGACACTTGTTTCGCAACAGTCAGCGGTCTGGACTCTTGCCAAGACACTCGAAGACTTAGGCACTGTCTACGGTAGGCAAGACTCGGCCACTGACTGTGCATGGCACATAGTAAGGCAAACCGCGAACGGGATGTACTCGCGAGCATTTAAAGAGAGGGCCGGAGAGAGAAACAGAGAGAGAAATAAACAAACAGAGACAGAGAGGCAGACAGAAACAAAGACAGGCAGACACAGAGAAAACTCGAACTCGAAAACGTCATAAGGATTTCACTTCACAAGGACTTAGTTTAAAGGTTTAGTTAAACCTGTCAAACAACTAGTCCTTGCTAAGCTACTGATGAATGAAACCATTTTATTTTATTTTTTTAATTTTTACAGGGCAGCATTTATATACATATATGAAACAGGAATAAATAAGTGAAATTTTATACATGGAGCATAAAAATGTCAACATAAAAACTTGCGTGTTCTCAGCGCCAGATTCACACAGTGTATACATACATACTTACATACGTCCTCAGTTATACATGTATAGGCGTACAGCCAGCAGATAAGCCAGTAAAACATCTGATAAATTCATATAAGGTGGTATTACTAATACTGAAGAAGAAACGTTTACCGTATAAGCAACAATAAGTGAGGAAGAGCGAGACAGACAGACAGACAGACAGACAGAGACAGAGACAGAGAGACTGAGAGAGAGAGACAGAGACAAAGAGACACACAGAGACACAGAAAAAGAAAGAGAGACAGAGAGACTAAGAGAGGGAGAGAGAGAGAGAGACAGAGACAAAGAGACAGACAGACAGAGACACACAGAGAGAGAGAGACAGAGAAAGAGAGAGAGAGATGATGATGATGATGACGACGACGACGATGACGACGAGATCTAAGAAGACGAACAGTTCACATTCAAATGGAGAGAAAGGAAGTCGTCAGTTTTGGTAGGTAACCTTTGCTAATTTAATTAATTAACAAAATGGTTCACTTTTACAGTGCCTACCCTATGACCCTAGGCGTTTTACCATGAAAAACATCTATATAGGCTACATATATGCACATATATACAGCAACAGCCCCCCCCCCCCAACACACACACACACACACACACACACACACACACACACACACACACACACACACACACACACATACACACACACACACACACACACACACACACACACACACACACACACACACACACACACACACACACACACACACACAAAGCACGCTCGCACAGGAAGTGTTGTATGGGGGTGGGTAGGGGGGTTGAACAAATCATGCTCGGAAAAAAGGACAAGTTTGAGACAGAATTTCATATGCTGACTTGCGAAAAATATTGTGGGAAATGCCGATTTTTGAGACTGAGAAAAGAAAGCCTTTGGAGACTGTGAAAAAAAGGGAATTTTCTGAGACTGTGAAAAAAGGAATCTTTTGGAGACGGTGATAAAATGAGCTTTTAGAGACTGTGACAAAAGGAAGCTTTCTGAAGCTGTGAGAAAAGGTCGCCTTTTCAGACTGTAAGAAAAGGAAACTTTTGGAGACTGTAACTGTGAGTGTATGTGTGTTTCTCAGCTTTTTGAGACTGTTAGAAAAGGAAACCTATTCTCTGGTGTACACAAACTCACTGCGCTTTACAATATTCTCCAACATTTTCTAAGATAAGTGGGAAGAAGAAGAACAACAACAACAACAACAAGAAGAACAAGAAGAAGAACAAGAACAAGAAGAACAAGAACAAGAAGAACAACAAGAACAAGAAAGGGTTCCACGGTCAATGACCGACAGAGCAAGGCAATTCATTCCAAAGTTGCGGTCCAGAGCAGGAGCACAGCGATACACGGAACGAATACTGTCTGGGGCCTGTGGCGGCCTGTCAGCCTTGGCGAGAAGTGGCTGGACCCTTTAAATAAAACCAGTGGAGGTGCCCAGACAATGGACAAAGACAAAGGCAAACCGCCTCCACGCACAGGTCTCGCATTGTGATCCCCGACCCTTCTCCCCTCCCCCCTCCACCATTCCCCACCCCCTTCTACCCCCTCACTCCTTCCCCCGGCCCACACACCTTCCCGGTGTGTTCCTACCTGTAAGAGGGACCAGCGGTGTGTGAAGGGTAGCCTACCTGTTGGTTCGGGCCGCCTGTACAATAAACCACGCCATTCTCCAAGCTCCGGTTACCCCGGGAAACAAAAGGGCGATTCACGGAGGACCGCCGTGTGATGCAGGGTCCTTGCACGGTCTGCAGTGAGCAGCGCTGACTCAACGCTCTGTCTGCACTGCATACACACAACAACAAGGCCGCTTGTGTTTCCTTTGCTGGTCCAGAGCAGAAGAGAAATAAATGCAAGGTTGACCTGCTTCCCGCTGTCAAGCTTGATATTGCTTCCTATCATTGCATCAGCCAATATTTTTTATAAAAAAAAATCTTTTTCTTTAAAAAAAAATAAAAAATCTCTTCTTCTTCTGTTTGTTTGTTTTTTCTTTCTTTTTTTTCTGTTTTTTTTTTTCTTAAAAAATCCAAATAAAAGAAAAACGAACTACTACCATTCTCTCTCTCTCTCTCTCTCTCTCTCTCTCTCTCTCTCTCTCTCTCTCTCTCTCTCTCTCTCTCTCTCTCTCTCTCCATGTCTCTTTTCAACGTCACCCTCTCCTCACCCCCCCAAAAAGAGAAAGAAATCCTCTGCTTTCATCTGCCATGAAATATTCCAACTGTGCCTCACCCCTTCCCCCTGCCCCGTAAAAAGCTGAATGCGTGTGATTTAAGAAGAAGATGAAGATAAAAATACAGCTGCTCGCGACGATCACTTACAGACTCCATTGTATCTCCTCCACCCCCCGTCCAACAGGAGGTTCCCCCTCCACCCGTACCCGCCCCCTCTACCCTTCTTCACACCCCGCCGCTTTCCTCACCTTCATGATCCGTGCTGTCCAAAGTCGTATGACTGATGAAACACCGAGTAAAGAACGTGTTCCAACACGGAGCTTTGCAAGTGCAAGCGTCATTGTAGTTTAGTACTCTTTGTGGTAGTTACATGGACAGGGACACAAAGAAGGGCTGTGTTTAACAGGGTATGTATTGTCAAGTTACCGACAGGCGTCTTTTGTTTGTTTTTTCTTTTGTTTGTTTTTTCTTTTGTTTGTTTTATTGTGTGTGTTTTTGGTTTGGTTTGTCTGCCTGATATTCCAGAACCGAGCTGCTGCTCTAAACATTGGGAAGCAGAGGTTTTGTTTGATGTCGGACTCGGTGTCACACGTACACAAAGTTCCCTGTTATCCATTGCGATTGCGTTCGAGTGTGTGTGTGTGTGTGTGTGTGTGTGTGTGTGTGTGTGTGTGTGTGTGTGTGTGTGTGTGTGTGTGTGTGTGTGTGTGTGTGTATGTATGTGTGTGTGTGTGTGTGTGCGTTCGTGTGTGTGTGTGTGTGTGTGTGTGTGTGTGTGTGTGTGTGTGTGTGTGTGTGTGTGTCTGTCTGTCTGTCTGTCTGTCTGTCTGTCTGTGTCTGTGTGTGTGCGTGTATCTGTGTGTCTGTGTGTTTGTAAGTGTGTGCGTGCGTGTGTGTGTCTGTGTGTGCGTGCGTGTGTGTGTCTGAGTGTGTGTGTGTGTGTGTGTGTGTGTGTGTGTGTGTGTGTGTGTGTGTGTGCGTGCGTGCGTGCTGGAGCGGCAAAGGTACTAATAACAACACACAGACACACATAACGCACCAAGAAAGCCAGGAAAACAGGATCAAACTCACTTTTTGCCATGTACGACAACGATGGCATCAGTAGTCACCTATGGTTGTCGCTGCCTTGGATGATGGTGGCTGACCGAGGGATGGCAGGAGCACGGTCGTCTGTCGTTGCCGCTGCATGCTGGACGTAAGGCCCAAGCTCTATCTCACTCTGCAGCACGGCACGCGCCAACACACCGTTCCAACTGCTCCGCTCCCAGCCCCACCATAGTCGCGAGGGACAGCTGTTGCCGTGGTAGATGGTCCGACTCGGGAAAAGCCAGGCGCAATGCTGACGCGGGTTCGAGTCCTCGGCGAGAAAAGGGATTTTTCGCCCAGAGTCAACTGTCAGTGCAGACTCTCTCACGGTGTCCGCACAGCCCCAGTGTGCAGTCGCATGCATCAACATCTGTGCGTGCGTTAAAAAAAAAAATCCCAAACATTGGCAGCCATACTGTTGTTTATATAGACACACGAAAAAACGCCACACTCACTGGTAACAGTTGGTAGCGCTGCTCTTGCGGCGGTTTGCCTTTCCCGTGTAAGGCGACCTGAGTTTCCTGCAAGGGATAATGAAGCGTTAAAAGCAAACAGCCACTGAAGCCATGCCTGGGTATCTGGGCGGAAAATAATGTTCTGCACCAAAGGGCCACTCCAGCCGAAGACGCCCCACAGATTCTGTTGAGAGTGAGCTTGCATTCAGCGCCTTGTCTCAGTGCTGCATCACCGCTGAGCTGATCCGATCCGATCAGAACGACCAGTTTTGTTATTGGTCGACACTGTAGGTTGAATCATTCCCATTCTTCCTTCTGCTTGCATTTCAGTTAGACGTCTTCAGCAGAGTTTCGCGGTATTTTCTGCAGGGTATACCCTTTGTCTTCTAAGCTTGTGTGACAGATACTGTTCTTTGAGTTTTAACATACCTATGCAATGTGTCTTATTGTCTACTGTGATGTGGTATATGTTCAGCCACGCATTTAATTTCTCCGATGAGGTAATAAAGTGATGTGGTATATGTTCAGCCACGCATTTAATTTCTCCGATGAGGTAATAAAGTAATCTTGAATACGTTCCACTGTTCTGAAGCCAAGGGTTAGCTATTTAGTTATTAGAGTTTAACATCCCGTCGACTGCACAGGACGAGCAACACATTCAGTATTCTTCTACACCATTTTAAGCACAAGTCTTCAAATTACGAGTCCAAATCAGGGTCATAGTTCTGGAAAAAAGCACACAGTTCCACCGAAGCCGAGAAGCACAGCGAATAGTGATGTCTGCGGCAAACAACTGCAGTGTCATCAGTTCGTCAACACCGAAGATCAATTACGTTGTCACAGTTACTTTTCATTCAGTCTTACCGCTGCATGGAAAGACTCGCACGTACCACTTTGCTTGTCGCTTGCTGGCAACGAAGACACAACTAGCAGTCATGAGGTGCAGCACACCGATGTGCACAGAATCCCTGCTCACGCAGCTGGCACCGACATCAGGAATTTGTTCAGGTGGAGAAGAAAAGAGAGAGAGAGAGAGAAAAAAATTGTAGTAACAGCTCTTTCATGGTGTATATGCGCGCTATGCGCTGCGCGCAATACTACCTGGTCTATTCCAGTGGCAGGCGTCCACTGTCTTCTGCTGTGCCTTACCACCAAGCGCTGCTCCGCTCTGATTTCAGCTGTACCAGTTTGTCTTACGCGTAATCAATGGCTGGCAATTATAGCTCAGTTCATCGTGTGATCGGATACGTCGCTGAATTTGTGACTGGTCTAATGATCTTTTTTGGCTGTTTGTCAAATCTTGTATACTGTTCAAACAACGCGCTGAATTTGTGACTTGTCTAATGATCGTCTTTGCTGTTTGTCGCGCCTTCTATATCTTGAAACGCTATCAGTTTTGATTCATTTTATTTTTGATTATCAAGGAGCGATGTTGAACTGACGTGGTTAAAGAGTTGGTTAGTTTTCTTGCAGCGCCAGCAGTTTGGGAATTTCAGCTATTTCTCCTGCTCTTCTGTGTTTAGCTCCGTCAGTTCTTTCGGGCTCTAAGTTTTCTTCTGAGCTCTCAGATTGTCCACCGCGATAGCCATCACCTGGCACACGAGTGAATAGAAGGTACAGGAACTTCACCAAAGGTGCATCCTTTAGGAAAGGCACATCATCGTTTGTGGTGAGGTTTCAGTGTCACTGTCCACTTGTGTAGCGCAGTTTAACTCCATATAGGACAGACAGCCACGTGCTCGCTGCGCTTGGCGAAGATGACGCAGAAAGGGAGGTAGGAAGGAAAGAGGAGAGGGAACTGTGAGGAGAGGGATGCAGGAGGGACTGTGGGAAGCGAGATCCGGTGAGGGTGGATGAGGAGGCCAGTGGCTAACTGAAGCTGGTTGAAGTGTTGCTTTACGTCCACAGAAACCGTAGGTTTATTAGGGACGGGAGCCCAGGACGTCCACCACGACTCTCACACAGCTCCTGCTATCGAAAAGACGTAACGTCCTCTGCTTTGTGAGGTGTGTCTGGCGGCCTGTTCCAAAGGGTGGGCGCGACATTGCGGAATGCGCCTCTGCGTTTTTCGTTTGTGTTCTCATTGTCTTTGCTAGGCCTTCTGCTATCTAAAGACTAAGCAAAAAGCTGTTGCCACTGGGAAGATCCATTGGCTGAGGTAAGAGGTGGAGTAGACGACTGGAACACAGGTAGTCGTGGTTGAGTGGTTTAGAGAGCTGTGCTGCTAATCCAACAGAAACAGCTACGTGGGCTCGACTTCCGGTTGTGGCAGGCTGAAGGACTGTTTTACAGTTCCCCGGAGTCAAGACTTGTGAGGAATCTCCAACGCTTGTCTCGCCTTCCTGCGCACAGTACGCACGAACACCGTTGCGCACGTAAAAGATCCCTTCTCCACTTTTCGATAAGACAGCCTAACGGCCGACGGCGTGAAAACACGCAAATAACGCTAAATAATGGCGTAGTAATCAAAATATTTATTGTGGCTGCTCCTAATGGAAGAAGGAAGAAGAAAAAGCCGAGCAGCGAAAAGACTGGACTCAGATCTAGAGACTGCAGGTTCGAACCACGGTTCCAACAATGGTCCTCCGGTCCTCCGCTGCTCCACCTCGTCCGACAGCGCAGTGATTCAGTGTCAGCGTCTGCTCCTTCTGCAGAAGCGAGAGAAAAAGAAAAGAAAAAAATATAGTGTTCTCAAAAAGTGGGCACGTCAAAAACACCTCTTCTTCTTCTTCTTCTTCTTCTTCTTCTTCTTCTTCTTCTTCTTCTTCTTCTTCTTCTTCTTCTTCTGTTTAAAGTCGATTCACATAAGTAATATTAGACTGACCTTATCATTATCATGCGAACAACATGTGTCAGCAAGATGCACCAATAAAAATTTATGTTTAAAACAAAAAAAAGCAGAAGAGGGGCTCTGGCAAACGTGTCAAACAAATCCCCCAAACTTCACGCTTCACTGAGCCTGGGTAGCGGCACTCTGTTGTTGCTGGCTTTCCCTGGAAAGGTAACTCTAATTTTCCACGGGGAAACAGTTCCAAGTGGAACAATGAGGCATACACAAGAAAAGAACCTTTGTTTCCAAGTCTTTTGCCAGTTCCCAAGTCTTTTTTGGACCCACCACCACCACTACCACCACCTTTTCTCTTCAGCCATTCCCCCCCCCCCCCCCCCCCCCCGTTCCCCCGCTGCTTTTTTCAAACTGTTTCCAAGTCAAGTCAATATATTTTAATCATCCCTCATAGGGCAATTCAGCTAACTAATAAGGTTTCGTCATCAAAAACAAATTTATTTTTAATAAGAGGCCCTCGAGGTTGTTGTTGTTGTTGTTGTTGTGTGTGTGTGGGGGGGGGGGGTGCGTGCGTGCGTGCGTGCCTGCGTGCGTGCCTGCCTGCGTGCGTGCGTGCCTGCCTGCCTGCCTGCCTGCCTGCCTGCGTGCCTGCGTGTGTGTGCGTGTGTGTGTTTGTTTGTTGTTGTTGTTGTTGTTTGGGGGGGGTCCTAAGGTTGACTGGACGTAAAACACCAAGTTACTTACTTACTCCTAACGTTTCCCAACAAGCCCAGCGGTTTCTGGCTGCCGTGACTCCGTCTGGGTTCCGCTGCCGGAAAGAGGGCGAAAACAAACAGGTGTGGTGATGCTACATGACAGAGATCCCTTGTTAGGTCCAGCCTTTGATGGACAGGCCCTCTGCCACACCAGCGAGAGGGGGGCGTGGGGAGGAACGGATGGGGGTGGGGGGTGGAGGTGAAGAAGATGAGATTTTGCCTTGTTGGCCTTCTGGCCCAAGCTTGTGTCCTCGGAAGAAGACATCGCAGCTGACAGTGTTTCTTTTTTCTTTTTTTTCGTATGAATTTTATGTTGAGAGAGAGGTTGTTTCGCTTTTGTGTAACGTTACACCCACCCCCCACCCCCCTTCCCCGCTTCCCTACACCAGCTCCGGACCCCCCACCCCCCACTCCCCTTCCCCGCTTCCCTACACCAGCTCCGGACCCACCCACCCTCCACCCTCAACCCTTTATGTTGTTCTTTCTAAAGTAAGTAACTTGGTGTTTTACGCCCAGTCAAACAGTACGGTAATATCAGGGCGAAGTTCTTTGTGAAGCATC
>OY757541.1:5699140-5717269 GCA_963584105.1 Alviniconcha strummeri
ACTCCAAAAAGTGGTTTACGACATACTTCCTTCAGTGTGACTCCGAGCATCGCTTTCCGGCACCTTCCTCCAAACTCTGCCAGATTTAGTTACGCCACTGAAGGGGCACTCTTTATCTCCGCGCAGCTGTCCAGCGACGCGGTCAGCACCCTCCGAAAGGTTTCGGTACTAATAAGACTGTGGAAGCAACCAAGCGCCCTAGCACGCACGTAAAACATGAGACGCATCCACCCGTCTAAAATAAAAAGGGTCCGTCTCGATGATGATGATGAGTTGATGCTTAATGTCCTCAGATGTCATTTGACATATTAGGGACAAGTTGTGACCAATGCCGAAGCACGGTTCAATAAAATCCACATACGTAAGGTGTATGCGTGTTTAGCTGTAACCTGCCACCTGTACTTTTGGCAGAATGGCCGGGATTTTTTACGTGCTACTGTGGTAACACGGGGGTGGAACGGATACCGAAATAAGAGTCAGCACAGAAAGTCGACTGACCCTGGAGAAGAAAATTCTCCCGCCGTTCCAGCAGGGATTCGAACCCGCGACCTTTTGGTTTTATTGAGCTGGCGTAAGCAACATGGTCAGTTATAAAGTAAACGTCTGATATAATCTCAGTTATTTGTGTAACAAACTTACCACTGTTTGAGTACCAACAAAAAAACTGCTCGTTAGCTGACAGTTTTCAGGGACCTATGCGTAACTAAATACGGCAGTGGTTGAAGGAAGGATGTCGTAAACCAGTGCTCGGAGTTTGCTCAGTCCTATCACTCAGAAATCAGTCCTTGGCCCCGGAACGGGAAGGGGGGTGGATGGAGGGGAAGGGGGCGGAGCTGCGACACAGTGACTAGGGGGATGAGGGAAGGGGGTGGGCGAGTATTCGGTGCAAAGAGGGCTTGTGCCGGCGGTGTCAGTTTCAGAGCCGGGGAGGAGAGTTGACGCGTCGGTGACTTGGCCACGCCTCTTCAGTTTTCACTGATGAGACAGTGACACGTGAAAATAACCGGTCACAGAGACAGTATATTGCTCAGCTGTTTAGATTTCTGTTCATTTTACCGCCACCCCAAACCCTCTCCACCACTCACTTTTCGGCAGTGTAATTGAATATCGAGGTGGGTGTGACAGAACCCAATGACGACAGGCCGGTTCACTGACTGAACTTAACTGAGTGCAGATGGCTCCATGCTAGAATATGATGTCCTCATCCTGTGCCACCCCTTGTGTGAACGTGACAGTGTCCAATGGGCAAACACGTTTTTCATTTAAAGAAAAAAAAACAAAGCAAAACAAAAACGAAAAAACAAGTGTGTGTGTGCTGGGGGGGGGGGGGGGGGGGGCAGTAAGGTAACTTGAGTTTGTAAGCCAACTGACAGAACATCGAGTGCATAATAGGTGGCTGGCTAGAGTGATATCCCTTTATTGTAACAAATGACGCAACTACTGACATTGTCAAACAAATAACAGCATTACATTTGAGTGCCCAGCAACATGTATCAGTGACATCAGTAACTAAGTAAACATGGTGCTTAACGTCCACAGAAACCATAAGGCTTATTAGGGACGGGAAGAAGGGAGGGGGGGTGGAGGGGGGGGAAGAGGGAGACTACATACCTATCGCTACACTTTCACCACCGACCCAGAATGATTCCAGCATTAAGATGGGCAGAGATCAAGGGTGGTGGTAGTTTTTGTTTATTTGTTTGTTTGCTTGGTGACAATATTGATAGAACAACCGAATGACTGAAGTATGCAGACTAGTCGATTAAACGTGTTTAAGGCCGAGTTGTCTCAAGAGAGGTCCCAGGACTGGTGGGGAAACGGGGAGATATAGTCCTTTGATCTCGAAACTGGCTCAACATGCAAGTAAACACACAAATACATTTCCATGTTGGCCTCAAAGTGAATTGTCTCAGTCTGAAACAGAACGAGGCCCAGAGCGCCTGTGCAGAAACACAACAAACAAGGGAGTTAATTAGCGCTCGAAAGACGTCACACAAACACAAAAGCACAGACATGAGTCACTTACGGTAACTCTCACCTGGCATGCGAGTAAACACAATGTACATAAACTCCACCAGAGGTACATCCTTAAACAAAGGATGCCCCCCAGTGGTAGATATGCATCCATTTCAGGCACACTCGGCAACACATGAATGTACAAGCACTAGACAGAACCAATTATATTGCAGACCGAGCACAGTTGATCTCGAACACGGCAACTGCGGCAACTGTAAATGTGTATATTTGTGTTTATGGTTTTGAGCCAGTTTCGAGATCAAACGACAACGTCTAGCCTTGAATACAGATTGGTTCTGTCATATGTTTGTACACACCTGCGTCGAGTGTGCCTGAAATAGAAGGTATATATGCCGGTTGTGTGGTTGGGCGGTGCGGGGGGGTGGGGGGGGGCGGAGGGGGAGGGGGATCCTTTTTGAAGCTGTACCTCTGGTGGAGTGTATGTACCTTGTATTTACTCGCATGCAGATGAGAGTCCCTCTTTCGAGCATTAATTAACTCCTTGTCTAAAACGAAACGAAACGTACAAACAATGTTCAAAGCAGCTTGACTGAAGGATCAGGTGGCGCTCGTTTGCCAAGAAACCAAAGCATTTTCTACGTGTCATATTTCCTGCGTCAGTCAAGCACGTGCGTCTGTCGCAACAGCAACACATGGGTGAGATGGGGAGGTCAGTGGGAAGGTCAGTGAGGGGAACTGGACTAGGTGACCGAAGCGTTAAATCACTGACGGGGAACTTGCCGACTGAGAGACAGGTGTGGGTGGGAACGGGGAAAGGTTGCTCAGCTAAATCAAAGATCATATAGCTGTGAAATGAACACACCTGCTCGCTATACGATCTTTGGCTAATCCATACGCCGGTTTTTAGTAGGCCAGGGGTATTCTCGTCATCTGATCGGTGGCAGCCACTGCCCACAGAGACGAGTCAAATTTCGCAGCGTCAGGAACAAAAGGGAAAATACTGAATAAAGCCAGTATCAGATGCTCACTCCGAGCATCGCTTTCCGACACCTTCTCCAAACTCTGCCAGATCTGGTTACGTCAACCGTCCACAAAAACCATAAGGCTTAATAGGGACGGGGAGAAGGGGGGTGGGGAGGGTGGAGGAGGGGTATGGAGGTGAGGGAAGAGCGAGATCATATACCTACGGTATACTGTCACCACCAGAATGACTCTTGCATTAAGATGGGCAGCGATGAGAACAATTTTAATGTTTCGTTGATTCTGAGGGACAAAGTCACAAGACGGCAGTGTCCACAAACCACAACCTTTTTGAAGAGAAGGAGAGCCGAAGAGGAATCGAAACGAGGCCCTTCTGCTTACCGCCTTACCTCTAGACCAACTGAAGGGGAACTCTTTATCTCCGCGCAGCTGTCCATCGTCGCTGTCAGCGCCCTTCGAAAGGTTTGGGTAGTACTATATAATAAGACTGTGGAAGCAACGTAGCCGCCGTCCCTAATAAGCGTTATGGTTTCTGTGGACGTTAAGCACCATGTTTACTTACTTACAACATAGCGTCCAAGCACGCAAGTAAACATGAGGTACGTCCGCACCGGCTAAAAATATGACTTCCGTCACGATCCAAACGATTCTGGTTTTATTTGTGGTGGCGTAAGCAACGTGGGCGGTCATAAAAGAAACACCTGATATCATCTCAGTTTTCTGTAACAACTGAACTTCACCTGCCATTTGAGCACTGAGGAAAAACAGTCCGTGAGCACACAGTTTTCCGTAACCTTAGCCAGACACGGCAGTGGTTGGAGGAAGGATGAAAACCAGTACTTGGAGTTTGTCTCAGGTGCTCGAGGTCTGTAAGTTCCAGCTTCCCTTCCACTAACCTGAAGTGCACTCAAAAACCCGGCACGTTATATACTGAGTGTCGCATTACTTTGGCTCCTGTGAGCCGGTGTGGCCTAGTGGTAAGGCGTTAGGCTGGTAAGCGAAAGGACCTCGGTTCGATACCGCTTCGGCTCTCCTTTCTCTTCAAAAAGGTTGTGATTTGTGGACACTGTCTTGTGACTTTGTCGCTCACTTCCTACTGAAACATTAAAATGGCTCTCATCGCTGCCCATCTTAATGCACGAATCATTCTGGTGGTGACAGTGTAGCGATAGGTATATAATCTCCCCCCCCCCCCCCCACCCCATACCCCCCTTTTCCCCGTCCCTAATAAGCCTTAGGGTTTCTGTGGACGTTAAGCACCATGTTTACTTACCTACTTACTTACTTACGTACTTTGGCTCCGAGTTCAGGAGCTGTGTGAAAGTCGAGGTGACTGTCCTGGGCTCCCGTCCCTAATAGTCCATTTATTGTGGTGTCTGTGGACTTAGAGCAACAATGAAGAAGTACTTTAGCTCCGAGTTCAAGAACTGTGTGAAAGTCGAGGTGGCCGCCTTGGACTCTCCGTCCCTAACAGTCCCCATGGTCTCTGTGGACAAAAAGCAACACTGGACTAAACGGAACGGAACTTTAGCGCAGAGCTCAGGAGCTGTGTGAAGGTCAGGGTGGTTGTCCTGGGCTCCACGTCCATAACAGTCCTTGTGGTCTCTGTGGACGTAAAGCAACATTGAACTGCTTTAGCGCAAGCACTCGTCGACCTTTTTTCCCTTTTGTGTGTGTGTGTGTGTGTGTGTGTGTGTGTGTGTGTGTGTGTGTGTGTGTGTGTGTGTGTGTGTGATGGTGTGTGTGTGTGTGTGTGTGTGTGTGTGTGTGTGTGTGTGTGTGTGTGTGTGTGTGTGTGTGTGTGTGTGTGTGTGTGTGTTGTTGTTGTTGTTGTTGTTGTTGTTGTTGTTGATCAGTCAGAGACTGTAAGTAGGTCTAGTAGTCAGTCTTGTTTTCCTTCTCTGTTCTTTGTTCTAGTGTGGTTTGAACTGCTTGCGATAATTGCTGTTGTCGTTTTCCGCTTGTGCTGTCTCAGCCTTGGCGTAAAACTTGAATTCTGCCCAGCGCGCCGAACTGTATTTTATGTTAGGGGTTCGCGCTTTACTGAATATTCATTAATACTATTGGTTTATCTTTGGATTAGGTCGGAAACGGGGAAGAGGAATGGATGGGCGTAGAAGGGGGGGGGGGGAGGGGAGAGGGAGGGAAGGGGAAGAGGGCGTCAATTCAAGCCGACCGGGCAGGCCTTGAAAAAACCCTAAGATGGGCGAAAGTTTGGAGTAACTGTTTTCAAGACATGCTTGGACATTGTTATAATCTCTCTCTCTCTCTCTCTCTCTCTCTCTCTCTCTCTCTCTCTCTCTCTCTCTATATATATATATATATAAAGAGGAAAGCGAGAAAGTGAGCATGATGTTATTCTGTCCTGTAACGATCGATGTTGGGAGTCGAGTGGCGACAAGACAAAGGGGGCAACTTCCTGAAACTGAGACAGACGAATCAACGTAATTGTGTTACTATTTCTTTTTCTTCCCCCCCCCCCCCCCTTTTTTTCTTTCTTTCTCTCTCTCCTCTTTTTTTAATCAGTCTTAACATGACATTTATTTTATTTTCCAAAGCTATACGAAGAGCGGCCTTTGATCCCCCTGTCTCAGTTTTTTTGTAAATTAATAAAAGATAGTGCCCCTTCATATGCCACCTGCCTGCCTGGGTATTATATATACATATTCATCTAATAAAACAATTGATATGGGTATTCCACAGGGCTCAATTATTGCGCCTATCCTATTTAACATTATTATACATGATCTCCCCAAAGTATTATCAAATAACACACGTGTGGCTCAATATGCAAATGATATTGCACTCGTCGACTTTTTGTGTCGACGATATTGCTCTTAGAAAGCATACAAATAAGAGGGTGGTAAATCATGTACAAAAACTATATCAATCGGAAATAAATAAACTAACTGCGTACAGGAAGGATAACGGTTTTGAATTATCAGGGGAGAAGACGTGTTTAATGCTTTTTAATAATGGAGAAAACCCGAAAAGCTTACCTCAAATAGAACTAGATGGTCAGTTATTAAATTACAAACAGAATACAAAGTTTTTGGGTGTGTATATAACTACTAAGCTTCACACTGAAAATTTAATCAATAAAGCCAGAAAACGACTGAATTTTCTAAAAACAGTTAGTAGTCTTGGAGTCAGGATACAAAAACGTTCTTACATTTATCAATATCTTTAGAGAGATAGAAATTGATTTATGGTCAGGAGGTATATTTTTCCGCACCAAACACACTCCTAAAGAAACTGCAAAGTATCGATAGTAAAGCAATTAGCCATTGGTGTTCCGGTGCATACAAATACCAGCAAATCTTACGCAGAAGCAGGAATGATATCTCTCTCCGAACAATGTAAATTGGCTGGGGGGGGGGGGGGGGTGGGGGGTCAAGGTTCCAGGCGAGATCAAAAGATCAAGAGATCTTAGAGGAGGGAGGTGGAGCTGGACCTTCAAATTTGCCCAGAAGAGATCATGAGTAGGGAGGTGGAGCTGGGCTGAGCAAGTTGGACCTTTTTTGCTTCGAGTTGTCCAAGTTGTTCGTCAACAGCAGTGCAACGGACATTGTCTTTGTGACTCTGTCCAGCACAGCAATTGAAAGAGCAACTGCGCAGTGCACAAGTCGCTGGGCAATGGCGAGGGGACACCGCCTTAACGCTTCCATTGTTCTGGCGGCGGTCCACGGTCTCTCCGGTCTTTTTCGGGCGGTTTCCGCGGTCGATCCTTCACTCTGTCGTCCCCTTCCCACTCTGTCCCCGTCCCTAATAGGCCATCTCGCTTCCGTGGACGTAAAGCAACAATGAAGCCTAAACTGGCGATTTCAAAATATGTTATCAGAAGTCTTGCACTCATTAATTCGGTAACAGAAGAAATTTTTATAGATTCAAATAAAGACTATCTCAAAAGTGCTCAAAACATATTCAGCCAATCAGAAATTATATAAACGATTTTATTAACGAATGTAACATAGATATTAAATCAATTCCAGTTCTTCCTACATCACCTCAAATGCCACAGTGGGAACACACAAATGCCAAATTTGATACTGTTTATACTGATTTGAAGAAAAGTGAATCTACAAACATTTTAGCTATACAAGTAAGAGAACATCTAAATAACAAATATCAAAATCATATTAAGATTGTTACTGATGGTTCCGTTCTGGAATCATTAGACAGTGGAGCAGGATTCGTTATTCCTGAATTAAAAGTGCAAAAATCTTTTTACTTAGGGAAGAGTTATATGCAATATTAGTGGCATTAAACTACATATGCAATATTCAGTTAGCAATATAAAATTTTGTGATCTGTGTTGACTCAGAATCAGTTCTCTGTCCATTGAAAAACTGGAACTGTAAAATGAGAGGGGATAGAGTTTATGAAGTATTTAATACATTGTATCATGTACAAGGGTATTGGGATTGAGTACCGTCTCATTGTGGTCTTTATTGGAATGAAATACCAGACAAATTAGCTAAACAAGGTGCAATGAAAAACATGTCAGAGATACCATCCAATAACATACTACTATCATCTCATGAGATTAATTCACTACTTAAGAAGACTGTATATAAACAAATTGAAAAAAGTAAATTTGCGATACCTTCTTGTTCTAGATGTTTAGCAAGAATAATATACAAGTTACGTTTAAATTCATGGAACACTAAACATTCACGGAATGTGACATGCGTTTGTAAAAATATCTTATTTGTTAAACATATACTGCTTGAATGTCCTATTACTACAGTTATTTCAGAAAAAAATGGATATGATTTAAATGCTTACAACAATGTAAGAGATATTTTGTATAAAACTGATGTTATTACTAATATTGTCAAATCGGTTATTCATAGTCCTGTGGGAAAATTAGTATAAGTAATAATTATATGTTTTAGTTTTTTTGTTTTTGTCTAATATCACCTCGATGTGAACAGACATAAATATTGATTGATTTGCCTGGGTATTATAGACTGTAACCTTTTAATGATCAGTTTCCAACAAAACGAACATATTAACACACACACACACACACACACACACACACACACACACACACACACACACACACACAGTCTCTCTCTCTCTCTCTCTCTCTCTCTCTCTCTCTCTCTCTCTCTCTCTCTCTCACACACACACACACACTGTCTCTCTCTCTCTCTCACACACACACACACACACACACACACACACACACACACACACACACACACACACACACACACACAGAATCAGAGACACATCAAATATGTAAAGAATTGTTTTAAAATGCACCTTTGATGTTATCTTAATTTCATCGTAATTTAGATTCGTTAGTGACGGTTAAAAGGACTGGATGCACACAACGACAAGTGTCCCACCCCACCCGTGTAGCACGCACCGCCCTTTGACATGTGTGTCTGCGCGCGCGCGTTGTTTGTTTCACTTTTCAGCGATAACTAAAAACAAAAACCTAATTCGTTACCGGTTTTTCAGTTTTTCTTTCAGTTGAAAATGGGATTCCGATCCTATGCCAAATTCTGCACCTGTCTAGGCTTTCGACTCTCCCACAGACTGTGAGAATTTCTTCCTCAACAGCCTTTCGTAGTCACCCCAAAACTCGCCCGTTCTCCGTCGAGTGCTCTCTCTCTCTCTAACACACGCACACGCTCTCTCTCTCTCTCTCTCTCACACACACACTCTCTCTCTCTCTCTCTCTCTCTCTCTCTCTCTCTCTCACACACACACACACACAAAGGCATAAACACTGTCAGGTAAACAATACATTTTATCGTCAGATCTTCAACAACACAATCTAAATTACCTATCAAGCCACAGTAATTTAAGGCACTTTATTACTCTTATGAAGTGTACAGCCCAGGAACGGATAAACATGCTGATCTTACGGTGATTACCAATGATTTACGTAGAAGATAAATTAAAGTTGGAACAAAACCCTGCGACCAACAAAACGTGTTGCAGTGTAACACTCACTGTACATAAAACAAACCCAAGTCAGGGCACAAACCATTCACCCACTTTGTATAATCAACAATACATTGCATTAAGAAACAAAACAAAACAAAAAAGGTGTAAAATCGCAAATTTATTCTGTATGCAAATCTGAAACAGATCGAGGCCCAGAGCGCTCGTGCAGAATCAACACACAAGGGAGTTAATTAGCGCGCGAAATACGTAACACAAGTACAACAACAAAGACCTCAGTCGCCTACGGTAACTCTCACTCAACATGCGTGCAAATACAAGGTACATAAACATAAAGAGGATGTACCCCTGGTGGAGTTTTTGTACCTTGTATTCACACGCATGCCAGTAGGTGGCTCGGGTCTTTGGTGTTGTACTTGTGTTACGTATTTCGAGCGCTAATTAACTCCCAGGTGTGTTGCTATTCTGTATGCCTTTGATCTCATTAACAAATCAAGAGTGAATAACACTTCGCGTCGCTCCGTGAAGCCAGGAAACTGAGTAAAGAAGACCAAACCTATGACTGACTCAAGGCGACTATGAGGGATGCTCTCTAGGAAGTCAGTGAGATGCTCTCCATGGACAAGCAGAGTTCTGCTGTAAAATAATGAACCGAATGTATTCGGAGTTGGTCGCCCCGATATGAATGTACAAGTAAGAATTTATCACGTGTTTAGTATTCACAGGTGACAATGCCCGGATGGATCGCTTCATGCTCAAAGTAAGAAGAAGAATTTCACTCACACGACTCTTGGGGCGGGGATAGCTCAGTGGTTAGAGCGCCGGACTCGTGATTGAAAGGTCGCGGGTTCGAATCCCTGCTGGAACGGCGGGAGAATTTTCTTCTCCAGGGTCGACTTTCTGTGCTGACTCTTATTTCGGTATCCGTTCCACCCCCGTGTTACCACAGTAGCACGTAAAAAATCCCGGTCATTCTGCCAAAAAGTGCAGGTGGCAGGTTACAGCTAAACACGCATACACCTTACGTATGTGGCTTTTATTGAACCGTGCTTCGGCATTGGTCACAACTTGTCCCTAATATGTCAAGTGACATCTGAGGACATTAAGCATCAACTCATCATCAGCACACGACTCGCATTCCGGAAAGTGCAAAGCCAGATCCAAACACATGAAAGGTTAAACAGGACGCTGTCTGATACAACAAAATACAACATGCCAATTTTCGGGGTAAGCCCCTTTTTTCAAGCTGCAAAACAATACTTAAACGGTGAAAATTGAGATGTTTAGTTCATTTTGCTTAACATCCTCAGATGCTTAAGAGCATATTAGGGACAAGCAATTGAGATGTAGCATATTATCTGCTTTTGGTTGAGCTGTTTTGTTACGTTGTTTCGGTGTCCAGTGTGTTTAACCTTTCTCGTGTTTCGACCTTGTTTTAGAACGCAATTTGCAGCTTTTGTTTCTGACACACATCCGTCTTGAAATAAGTTCAAGGTTATCAAACCTGGTATAAATCATACACAGTTTGAAAGATCTCGTTTAAAACAGTGTCAGAAAGAGTTTTTGTTGTTGTTGTTTTTTGGATCGATCAGGAAACACGTCAATTCTCTCCCTTGACGGCTGCAATCGAATATGACCCTCTCCCATGAAACCAGTCTTAAGGTCGCAGCAGTCAATCAGCCCTTGGGACAGAAATGGCCCATAGCGATCTGGGATTTTGTTTGTGTGTGTATGTGCGCAATATTGCGTTCTTCAGGCCTTAAATTATCAAATAATTGTGATATTTCCTTTTAGAAAAGGCATGAAATTGTTAAGAACTGGGACTAAATACTCCTACTATGGAGTAAAGGATGCTAATGTTATGCGACAGGACCGACGTTTGGCAGAATAAAATGTATTTGTACCCCGACGGAACCCCAGCATGATATACACCGTTGTCCAGTTTATTACAGTGAAACAATTATGGAAGTCTGGCTAACTCTAAAACATGTTGCTAAAGAAAACTATACAAAATGATACAAAATCTTTCAGGGCTTTTTTCTCAAAATGGCTGCCATAACTCTTAGCAACTTCGAATAGCCACAACTTCAATAATACTTTTATTACAGTCTTCGTTTCAATTCCAAATTAATCAGCAGTGCCTGAGGCTTTCAAAATTACGCACTGATTTCGCGAGAGAGGGTCACAATTATAAGAATCAGTGGTATATTCATGATCTAGTCGACGTAACTGACAATCGTACAAAGTTTCAACTGAAGCAGATAATAACATACACTCTCCCGTTGAAACCGTTGAAATATGATTAAAGTCACGGAAAGTAACATGAACAGGTAAAGCTCAATGAGTAAGCAATACTCGACTATTTATTATTTATGTTCGTTTATTTTGCTTGTGGCCGTAATTCAAAATTCCCGTGATCACAGAGGACAAATAAATATTTTTACTGTTGATACCTTCATGCAAAGTTTGACATCACATGTCAGCTGTCGGAGGATATTGCACCCGGCAGTTAACCCCATATTGATCATTACTAGACTTGTCCTGCAAGACTTAATGTCTTTCCAATATCCAGGCGTGACCAGATCGCCACTTTTTCCCCTCGACCTGCAGAAGACCACAGCCTTCACACAAACCACCGGACCGACCATTTGAGGCAAACTCCGAGCTCTGGTTTACGACATCCAAGTTCCTCCAACCACTGCCATGATTGATTAAACCATAAGTCTAAAAAGAAAAAAGAAAAAAAAAAAAAACTGTCAGCTAACGGAGTTTTTTGTTGTGCTCAACTGAATGGCAGTACGTTTGTAACAGACAACTCAAATTATATCAAGCGTTTGAAACGCCCACGTTGCTCACGCCAGCACAATAAAACCAAAGTGGTTCGAATCGACACGGAATTCTTTCTTCTATCCGGGGCGGACGCGCCTCACGTTTACGAGCGTGCTTTGACGCTATAATTACTGCTGCCACAGACTTAGTATCCAAGCTTTTCGGAGCGCGCTCACAGAGTCAGTGGACAGCGGCGCGGAGATGAAGAGTGTCCCTTCAATGGTGCAATCAATCCTGACAGAGTCTGGAGGAAGGTGCCGGAAAGCGATGCTCGGAGTGTGCCTTTAAGGCAGTAACATGCTCCAAGACAGAAGAACAAAAATCGTCACATGGACACATTGTTTTCAAGCCAATCAAAAACCACATGCTGGCACGCGGGCCCGTGGGCACGAGCCAATATGAACTTACGTTGTAAAATACGAGTTACGGATAATTACGTTGCTTGTCTCTCTGACAGTCTACCTCGAGTTAATCGATGAGTTGTCCACCACTACCACCACCAACAACAAAAATTATTTAAAAAAACTCGCAAACCTATACATTTAGAAATGGACACAGCAGCTTCCAGTATCGGAGGGAGTCCTTCCAGTCGTACATTTCCGACTGCCGAGTACTTACGAACGGGAGGAGTCGGTTGACCGAACACACCCGAATCGGGCCAGGGCCCATATGTGTGAGGAGCAAATAAAGTTAAGCGCCGATAGACCCAAATCCCGAGTCGCTAGAGAGTCCAGAAGTCCGGCCCTCCTTCCGCATGCATGGGTCGTCACTAGCCTCAGAAACAGCTGCTGGTTTGTGTTTACTCTTAGATCAAGAAAGTCCCTTTAATACCAACAATGCAACATGAGTGACGACGAAAATTCGAAACTAACTGGACACATCGTGACAACAGCTTGTCAACTTTAAGTTAACAGTTCGTTGCTGACGTCAGTGACCCAACGGCCCATTCCCATTCGAGATTTTTCTATCTCCTCTCCTGTCTGTGTTGATTATGATGTGTTTTGATGTGTGAATCCACATTTTCTGGTATAATTTGTGGTTTTCAATGGTACGTGGGACGGCGTCGGTCCCTGTATGTGTTCGTGTTCTCCTCAACGGTAGCCCCTGTCAGTAACGGCAGAATCAGGGCCGCCGGTTTAGACAAGACCAAAAGTGAGTTGTCATCAAAGTCTTTTTTCAAGTCTCCTCAAAACTAGACCAAAAATGAGGCTATCATCAAACAACAACAACAACACAAAAGACGTTTCAAATCGCCTAAGATTGGTGAGTTCGTTGCCCCTGCTCCTCCCCCCGCCCCCTCCATTTTCCTCCTCCTCCCTATATATAAACAAATCTGGAAGCGTTCCAGCACGGTGTAAGCAGCTGCACGCAGCGCGGGCTGCCATCCGGACTCTTGGACAGCTCCCAGACTGTCACACCGCAAATAGTTTTACATCCGTTTTTCAACAGAGCAGCCACTTCGTAAGCCAAACAACTTGCTCCAAAGACTCCACCGTTGAACCAAGAGCGTTCCCTGTGAACCCGGTTCTACACAAAGAAGAAGAAGAAGAAGAAGAAGAAGAAGAAGAAGAAGAAGAAGGACAAGGTTCTGCATAAAGAAGAAGAAACACAGAACCCGGTTCTACAACACAAAAGAAGAAGAAATACAGAACCCGGTTTTACACACAGAAGAAGAACACAGGACCCGATTCTACACACGGAAGAAGAAGAAACACAGAACCTGGTTCTATACACAGAAGAAGAAGAAACACAGAACCTGGTTCTATACACAGAAGAAGAAGAAACACAGAACCTGGCTCTATACGCAGAAGAACACAGAACCCGGTTCTACACACAGAAGAAGAAGAACACAGAACCCGATTCTACACACAGAAGAAAAGGAACACGGAACCCGGTTCTACACACAGAAGAAAAGGAACACAGAACCCGGTTCTACACACAGAAGAAGAAGATATGAAACCTTGCAGGTTAGCACTAATTTGTGTGCAAAGGTGGTCCAAAGACCAGCGCTGAACCAACAGCGGTTCCTGTGAACCCGGTTCTGTACACGGAAGAAGAAGAAACACAGAACCCGGTTCTACACACAGCAGAAGAAGAAACAGAACCCGGTTCTACACACAGCAGAAGAAGAAACACAGAACCCGGTTCTACACACAGCAGAAGAAGAAACACAGAACCCGGTTCTACACACAGCAGAAAAAGAAACACAGAACCCGGTTCTACACACAGCAGAAAAAGAAACACAGAAGCCGGTTCTACACACAGCAGAAGAAGAAACACAGAACCCGGTTCTACACACAGCAGAAGAAGAAACACAGAACCCGGTTCTATACAGAGCAGAAGAAGAAACACAGAACCCGGTTCTACACACAGCAGAAGAAGAAACACAGAACCCGGTTCTACACACAGCAGAAGAAGAAACACAAAACCCGGTTCTACACACAGCTGAAGAAGAAACAAGCATGGAATCTTGCATGTTATCAACTGCCTACTTTCTGTGAAAAGGTGCTCCAAAGACCACCGCTGAACCGTAAGCTGAACAGGTAAACCAACAACGGTCCCTGTGAATCCGGTCCTACACCCTGAAGAAGAAGGAACAGACATGGCGTCTTTCAGGTCACATAATATACTTTCTGTGTAAGGGCCAAACTGCCCCAAAGACTCTACAGTTGACGCAGCAGCGGTCCCTGTGAATCCAGTTCTACACCCAGAAGAAGAAGAAGAAACAGACACGGCATCTTGCAGGTCACACAAGCAATACACTTTCTGTGTAAGGGCCAAACTTGGCTACCTCCGGGGTAAACCCAACAAATGAGTTGAGCGACGAAATCTGCATGACACCCGACTGTCGGCGCCAACACTCAGGAAGTTAACAACAAAAACAAGGCATTGCTACTCTACTTTCAACAAATCTGTGCACTCGTGCGTCATCAGGTGACTAGTGCTGAAGCGGTTATCCGTCACGGGGTAAGTAAGTAAACATGGTGCTTAACGTCCACAGAAACCATAAGGCTTGTTAGGGACGGGGAGAAGATGGGGGAAGGGGGTGTGGAGGTGGGGGAAGAGGGAGATTATATACCTATCGCTACACTGTCACCACCAGAATGACTCCTGCATTAAGGTGGGCAGCGATGAGAGCCATTTTAATGTTTCATAAATGTGAGGGACAAAGTCACAAGACAGTGTCCACAGACCACAACTTTTGAAGAGAAAGGAGAGCCGAAGCGGATTCCAACCGAAATCCCTCTGCTCACCAGCCTAACGCCTTACCGTTAGGCCAAACTGGCTCACAGGGCCGGGTCACGGGGTAAACAAGGGCGTCTTTTTGAGGGCCTTATGGGGGGGGGGGGGGGGTAATGGGGGAAGGGGGGGGGGGGGGGGGAATGGGTGTAATGTACAGAACAAGTTTGTGCGAGATATGAGGCCTTGCAACGATTCGTCATTCGCAAATTGACATTACCAACACCAACCAATGAAAAGAGAAATTCAATAATAATGATACGCACTACAGAACCAAAACCGGACAAAGAGTGATGTCATTCACGCAATCATTATATAACCCTCTCATACAGTTCATTTTTATCACAGACTCCTCGCGATGAAAATGACGACTGTGGTGACGAGGCAGTGACGAGGCAGTGGTGGCTATGTCCATGACGTCAGCCTAGTCCAACGTCCAATGACATCATCACGACAAAACCAAGCATGGCACCCCAGGAAGCCAGTTTACCGTTCCCACTGGAACAAAACAACAGGTAACGGGTGAGAAGTTCCAGCCGAGTTTAAAACTCGGGCACTTAAGACACTGGGAGAAAAGTAGCCATAGTGGCCTGTGGACTGAAAGACCACCAGGAGAAAAAAGCGAAAGAAAGAAAGATAGAAAGAAAGAAGACAGAAAAAACACCCACCCACCTTCAAGAGCATCACGCCTAAATAGAGCCCACTAGCACGCACGCATGTAGCACACACACACACACACACACACACACACACACACACACACACACACACACACACACACACACAAACACGTACAGAAACGCGCGCGCACGCACACATACACACGCACGCAAAAACACGCACACACGAACGAACGCACAAACACGCGTGCACGAACGCACACACACACGCATGATACACATGAGACGCACACACACACACGGGCACACACACACACACACACACACACACATTGACTAAAAAAACATAAATTTTCTATAGCGCTATTCCCCGTTGAGCGAGCTCAACGTGCTTGTTCACATATATGTACATAATATATACCATTTACATTTACTAACATATATACAAGCAGTCTCATAATACATACTTAATAAATTACACTAATATAAAGCAAGTACTTGTAAAATGGTGAATAAAATAACTGTTATAAAACACAGAGACGTTACAATAATTTAAAACAGGTACATAATTATAAAGCTGTGTTCTAAGTAATTAGCATTATTACACACACACACACACACACACACACACACACACACACACACACACACACACACACACAGGCACTCACACACATACATGAGACAGACACAGACACACACAAGGTCAGGACAGTCCGCTTGGAGTCTCCAACAAGCCTCGTCCTGGAACGACCCTGGACGGTTGACAGGACGTTAAAATCCAAGCACTAACTAACTCAAACAGTTCCCGTCCCCAACAAACCGTATGAGGTTTCTGTGGAGACGTTAAGCATCACTGATCTCCAACAAAGCGTACGCACATAACGACATTAAGAGCGAAAGCACGCTGGGAAACCCAAACCAGCAACAACAAAAAACCACCCGAGTCAAGCTAACTGCACGCTGACACGCAACGTTCCGAGTCGGCGCACACCGCGTGCACCGCCAGCCGACTTCTAAGTGGTCCCTCATGATCTCAGCCAATGGGAAGCCCCGCCTTTATGTTTTGCCCTCTGACCCCCACACCGTAAACTTTTCGCGCTGGTGTCTGGGAAACAAAGGCGGTCTACGATACGCGGGACAAGTTTGAACGGAGACATTTGTTGTACTCCTTTACTGTCTCAGGCTTTTTTCGTTTTTGTTTTGTTTTGTTTTTCACAGCCGTGTCAATCTTTGTCCCCTGCCCACCTCAACTCCCCGGCTCCCCGGCCGTAAGGGATGTGTGGTGTGTGTGATGCGTACGGACGTCTGTGTGTGTTTGTGTGTGCGATGCGTGCGTACGGACGTGTGTGTGTGTGTGTGTGATTGTGATGCGTGCGTACGGACGCGTGTGTGTGCGTGTCATGTGTCTGTGTGTGCGCGCCCGCCCGCGTGTGCGTGCGGGCATGCCAGCGTATGTGTGTGTCAGTGGGTACGTTTGCGTGTGTTTGTTGTAGTCAGTGTGATTGTAAAGCTCTCTGGGCTCCCACCTTGTGCAGACGATGGGCGCTAAATCCCCTTTATTATTACTCTTACAAAGCTGCCCCCCCCCCCCCCCCCCCCCTTTTTTCTTCTTCTCCACAATGCAAATACCCCGATAAGTTGAGCAACTGACTCTTCAGAGAAGCTCGCGTGCGAAGCGATATTAATTTAAAAGCTGGTTAGGGCAACTTTGAAAATTGTTCAGCTGACGGCAGAGTTAAAAACTGCTTTAAAAAAAGATTACTAATCCTGATCGTGACTAGGTCCGTCTGGGCTTCCATCCATCTCTTTTGTGCCGATCTGAATGCAGGCAGGGTCGTGGCTGATGGGGTCTGTATATTTCAGCTAAGCGACATTGTCCATCACCCTTATCAGTCTGTACAGTGTGTGTGTGTGTGTACGTGCGTGCGTGCGTGCCGCGTGCGTGCGTGCGTGCGTGCGTGCGTGCGTGTGTGTGTGTGTGTGTGTGCATTTTTTGCATAGTTACGCTTGAACCCTTGCCTACATTACGTGTTGGCTTTTTCTTGTATTTACAGTTTTATTGCTGATAACATTTCCATCTCGATGTACATTTTGTGTGTTATACTATGCTTGTTCAGCGCTTTGAGCCGCAGGGTAAGCGCTTTACAAATTTCCATTATTATTATGGAAACCGATGCCCCAGAGATCCTCTCTGTTGTAAATGTGGACGTGATTTCAGCTGGAGGAATTAACCTTCTGTTGTCTCTCTCTCATCAAGAGATTCACGGTTAGTTGCCCGAGGTGGTCATGAGGATGGCCGCGTTAACTGGCGTCGTATTCAGGGGAAGCGTGACTCTCATCTACCCGAACAAAGAAAACACGGCTTGAGTGCCGGCCCATTTCATGCCCTTATTGTGGCTGTGTGATGAATTTGACTGATTCTCATTTGGCTGAGTCAGAAAATGACTGTTTTGTTTTTGTTTTTGTTGTTGTTATTGATTTTTTATAAATTATTTCTATTGATTTTTTAAAGAATTATTAATTATTATTCTTTCTTCCTAACTGGACGCTGCAG
>OY757541.1:5717469-5772160 GCA_963584105.1 Alviniconcha strummeri
CTGAGTTGCTTCACCTGCACTTGGAAAAGAAAAGAAGAAAACAAATCTGAATCAAAACAGTCATTAGGAAGGGGTTTACTTTTTCTTTTTTGATATGTACCAGAAGATGACTGCTCTTGCAACGTTCTGATATCAAAGCAAGTATATTACACAGCAACCCTACTGTCTGACACAAAATCATGGTTCAACATAATGCTACAGTGTATCACCCCCGCCCCCCCCGCCCCCCCCCCCCCCCCCCAACACACACACACACACAGTCACTGTGAGTAGCAGCGTACAAAGTCTACAACATCTGACATAAAATAATAAAAATAATAATGTATTTGACATGGAAATCACACACTGACACTGCAGACACTCTGACACAGAGGCCACAATATCTGATGGAGGCTGCAGTGTTTCATATAGTAATCAATGTCTAACACAGAAGTGATGGCAGCTGATACAGACGCCACAGTTTTTAACACAAGTGTCTTACATGGAAGATGCTGTGTTCAACAAATACAGAAGTGGTGGTGTCCGAAACGGAAAGCAGTGTCTTGACACGGGATGCTGCAGCGTCTTACCTGAAATTCTTACAGATGTAGTATCTGAAATGAGAACCAGCGTTTGACACTTAAGCTGTAGTGTCTGACATGAAAGCCACAGTGTCGGACACAAAAGCTGCAACACAGATGCCGTAGTGTCTGACTGGAAAGCCCCAATGTCTGACACCAAAGCTGCAGTGTCTGACTTGAAAGCCACAGTGTCTGACACCAAAGTTGTAGTGTCTGACATGAGAGCCAGTCTCTGACACTGACGTTGTAGTCTCTGACAGCTGCAGTGTCTGACTTGAAAGCCACAGTGTCTGACACCAAAGTTGTAGTGTCTGACATGAGAGCCAGTCTCTGACACTGACGTTGTAGTCTCTGACATGAAAGCCATTCTCTGCCACTGAAGTTGTAATGTCTGACATGATAGCCACAGTCTCTGACACTGAAGTTGTAGTGTCTGACATGAAAGCCATAGCGTCTGACACTGAAGCTGTAGCATCTGATATGAAAGTATTGAGTATCTGATACTCACCAGAAACTCTTCAGTGTTGACATTCCTGCCCCTCTCAGTGGTAGACTGACTGCCAACCCCTCTGGAAAGTTCTGGATACCAATACCAATGGCTAAATTTCTGCAAGAAGATACAAGACAGTGAAGCTGAAGATATAACACCAATTCTGTTGCATAACCTAGGTAGTAGACTGCACCTTTACTATTGTATATTTAGTATTCAGATCGGTACTGTGATTTTTTTTCACCCATTCACTCTTGCCAGTTTACAACTGCCAGTTATACAAAGTATTCACGTAAACTGAATAAAACTGATTCTTTTTACAAAACCACAATAAAACAAAACAACAAATAACAGTGAATTGTATGAACCACTAAAGAACAAAAACAATATCAAGCAGACACAATGTAAAAGAAACAGATTTGGCACCTTAAAATAACAAGTAAATGAATAATTTTCTCCCCCCCCCCCCAAAACAAAACAAAAAACTATGTAAAAAACCCCAACAACAACTGATTTTAGTAACTGCAGAAACAATAGTAGAACTAAAAACATTGTTATGACAGGAAACAAAAAGTGTTACAAGGCTGAAAATCTTAATTACAGCTACTTCACAACAGAACTCCTAGCAGCAATAATAATAAGAAATCCTAATAGCACACTATTCTTTATCTACAGCTGGACAAGATGACCACATTCACTGCCTGAACTAAACTCAACTGTCAATGGGTCTACCAAAAGGAAGACAGCATAGCTTACTGTGAAAATTAGAAAATTACATGTAACAACATACCAGACAGCTACTGTGAAAATTAGAAAATTACATGTAACAACATACCAGACAGCTAGTGAGGGGGAAAAACCATCTCTACTGCACTCCACCATAAAGACTTGTATGCAAATGACCCAAGTACTTCTGTTCATATGTACATACACTCTTCTCCAACTATTTCAGCTAACCAACACTGTTCTTCACTCCCCTTCCTTCACTCCTCAGAGAGAGAGAGACACACACACACACACACACAGACAGCGTATATGCATGCATGCATGTGTGCATATGTGTGTGTGCGTGCATGCGTGGGTGCATACATGTGTGCATGTACATGTGTTTTGTAATTGTGCGTGGCACACACATTTGTGCATGTGCACACATGTGTGCAAGTCTGTGCCTGTGTGTTAGTATGTCTGCCTCTGTCATCGTATAAATTGTATATGTCTGTTGTATATTCATGTGTTCGTGTGTTTGTATGCTTGAACGAATGGGTTTGTGTGCAGCACACATGTGAATAACATGACACACGTGTGCATAGCTAAATCTGAGTCTGTGTGTGCTCACGCACATGCATCATTGAACATACAGTGTGTATGTACATACCAGGATATAATGAATGAGCACAGCTAAAATCTCATCTCACCTTGCACTTTCAAAGGTAGCTGCTTTCGATTTTCCAATAGCACCAAAACCAACCCCTACTGCTAAACCCTCTGTCAACAGAAAAACCAGGTTAGATGCGACACAATCAGTCACACAAACAGCACCTGCAGAATAGAATCATAAGGGGAGCAGGGATAGCTCAGTGGTTACAGCGCCGGACTCATGATTGAAAGGTTCTGGGTTTGAGTCCCAGCAGGAGTGGCAGGAGAATTCTTCTCCTGGGCCAACTTTCTGTACTGGTGCTTATTTTGGAGTCTGTTCCACCTGTGTGTTACTGCAGTAGCATGTAAAAGAGCCTGGTCCTTGTACCAAAAGGGCTGCTGGTAGGTTACAGTGAAAGACACATGCACCCTATGTATGCGGCTTTGCATGAAGTGATGTGACATGGTGCATGGTTGAAATACTTGAATGGTGTACATGGAATGCACCGAGATGGCAACAGTTTCACATGGCACAAGCCATGTAACAACCAAACAGCACTGTAAGTACAAACAGCACTGTAAGTACAAACAGCACTGTAAGTACACCACTTTGGTGGATATTCAAAATGCGCTATAAAAAGCTACAGAGTCACTCATGTAGAAACACATGTGACAAGAGCGCAGTGAGTCTGCTCAAGAGCAGAGAATAGTGCTACATAAAAAAGATCAACAACAACATAAATGTGACATAACCATTCATGCAACACAACTGGCATTTGCACAACAGGATCATAAAGTTCAGTTTTACCTGTGATTCAGTTTTGTACAACCTTGCTTTCTAATAGAAACTGGTTAATGAAAAACAACAACCAAAAGTATGTATTTATTGCTCATCTTCGCTTATTATGGTACCTAAGCCACAGAGAGAGAGAGAGAGAGAGAGAGAGAGAGAGAGAGAGAGAGAGAGAGAGAGAGAGAGAGAGAGAGAGAGAGAGAGAGAGAGAGAGAGGAAGGAGGGGGGAGAGACAGAGAGAGACAGAGAGAGACCAACAGACAGACAGACAGACAGGAGAAGAATGAGTCAGACAAACAGAGAGAAAAACAGTATCTAAGAGACAGCCAGACAGAGAAAGAAAATGTAATGAAGACAGAAAGACAGAGAAAGAAACATGAGTATGAGAGACAGACAGACAGAGAAACAGTAAGAAAGAGAGAGACATACACACAGACAGACTGAGAGATAAGACAAAAAAATTAAACAGTAAAAGACAGAGAAAGAGACAGCCAGACAGACTGAGAAAAAAACAGTAAGACAGACAGGATGACAGAGAAAGCAACAGTAAGACAGACAGACAGTGACAGAGACACTAGAGCAAAAAGGAACACCAGAGCTGGAATGTTGTGTATTGTGATGGCAATGATCAAGAGAAACAGTAAGACAGACAGACAGACAGAGACAGAGACATTACAGCAAAAAGAGACACCAGACCTGGAATGTTGTGTATTGTGATGGCGATGATCAAGAGAAGAATCCTTCTCCAGCTGGCCTGCTTGTTGGCCTGTTGCTGCTGCTGCTGCTGTTTGCTGTACAATGATGATGACGATGAAAAGGACGGCGATAAGGGATCCTCATACTGCTGTATACTGGGTGGCACACCACCACGCCTCTTTAACCCAGCCTCTCGCTCATTCAGAACTGACGGCACTTTGATTCCATCTAGCACAGAAATTTTTTAAAAATAACAAACATCATTCAGAATTGATTTTTTGTTGTTGTTGGTCAAACTCTTCATCTTGCTGGTTGTGGTTAAAAAAAAAAAAAAAAAAAAATCAAGTCAGGAATCAAGCACCAGCTCTAAGTCCAAAGGGAGGTAACTGAAATAATACAATTCAACTTTGTTGTCTTTGTGTAGAGAAATTTGCCTTCTGGCTCATTATTTACATAAAACATTTAATACATTTTATACTAAAACATTTCACGATTCAGTAAAACATGCAGCTCAGCACTGCTCAAAAAAATAAAAAAAAATATAACACTGTGCATTCATGCACTCACATATGTACACACACACACACACACACACACACACACACACACACACACACACACACACACACACACAAACAACTATGGCTCTGCTGATTAAATATCATTTAACTCCTGTTATCAAAATACAAGCAATGCACTAATGTGTCCGATATCCACCCTAATTAACAAAATACAACAACAATAAGAAAAAAAAGGAAAAATCAATAAAAGGAAAAGTGGACTGATGAATAAGAAAAAAAGATGCCCTCAGAGTCAGACAGCCCTCACCTTGTATACCCCCATCGACAGAGAGGTCGAGTAAAATATTGTTGTCTTCTTGTTTGGGTGTTGACTCTAGACTGAGGGCCAAGTTGGTGGTGCTGCCTCCCTGTTTCATCACAGGGACAAAAAGATGGGTACGTGGTACCAAATACTCGCTCAACTGTGAAGGCAATGGTTATGCTAGACATTTTTCAAACTGGTGTGACATCCATCAGGTGGAGAAAGTGGTTCATGGAAACCAGTCACACAATCACTGTAATCAGTCAGATATGCAGCTGTCTGTACTTCTACTAGAGCTCTTCTAACAATCACCATCCTCCCTTGCCTGTCTATAACACACACACACACACACACACACACACACACACACACACACACACACACACACACACACACACACTCACAACATGCCAAACACACTCTTTTTTCTTTGTTGCTGTTGTTTTCCTTTTTCTTCTTCTTCATTTTTTTTGTTTTTTGTTTGTTTTGAAAACAGCTCAAACAAAATAACAGCCAGTATGTCTGACCAATTGCTTATTTTTTCCCTCAGTGTGTTATATTATGTTGTCTTTTACAGGTAAAATACCAGAAATTACCTAGTCTGACTCATAGTCTGATGAGCCTATGAGTCTGATTTTCCTGCACAGAAGAAATATATAAAACATGTGGATATGACCAAATGATTTCCAGGTAAAATGCTTTCTTACTTGGGTTAGAGCCTTTAAATCTGATCACTACCAGCTTGGATCCAAGACAGCTAGCTTCCAGTGCATGGACAGGCAGTTTAGTGCAGGGATGCTACCATACATGGAGTCATCTGCTGGCTTTTACTGCATAGATAGGCAGTTTAGTGCAGGGATGCTACCATACAAAGGTGGAGTCATCTGCTGGCTTTTACTGCATGGGTAGCCAGTTTAGTGCAGGGATGCTACCATACAAAGGTGGAGTCATATGCTGGCTTTTACTGCATGGGTAGCCAGTTTAGTGCAGGGATGCTATCTTGAAAAGGTGCTCTGTTTATAGACTGTATGCAGGAGGGTGGGTGGGAGGGAGGGGGGGTGGGAGAGAGGGGGGGTGAACCAGCAGCAGCCAATTTCACTAAGGGTCACTGATGTTGTTGTGAACTCACCAGGTGTGGCAACAAGACATCAGCACCATACACGAAGGCTGCCCCAAGAGCAAAGCCGACAGCCACTGGTATAAAGGCCCACTCTCCATTGGCACCATAGATTCCTGAAGATTCGGCCATCTCTATGGCTGGTGCCAGCAGTGACCAGTAGGAGGCTGCTGTCATCACCTAGACAAATCATAAACATGCTGTCATCACCATGACAAATCACAAACATGCTGTCATCACCCAGACAAATCACAAACATCATGCTGTCATCACCCAGACAAATCACAAACATCATGCTATCATCACCCAGACAAATCACAGACATCAAGTTGTTATTACCCAGACAAATCATGAAGATCATGCTGTCATCACCCAAACAAATCACAAAGATCATTCAGCACACGTCAGTCTGTTTTCCTGTTTATGCTTGTACTACATTATGTGTGTATGCTTGTTCAGCGCTTTCAGCCACAGGGTAGGTGCTTTACAAATTTCCATTATTATTATCACTTACTTGTTAACTCTTACTACTTTGATCTGAGCCTTACTGGGGAAAGGAGACTGCTGACACTGCCAGTCAAGTCACGAACATCATTCAAAACATGTCAGTTTCCTTTCCTGTTTATGTTACTACTTTGATATGAGCCTTACCTGAAAAGGCTAAACTGTGCAAACCCCTGTATACTGTACAAACACACGTGTTGGATCTTCAGTGAGGCAACCATCCCCAAACCAGGCATGTCTACAGGTAGCAAACAGTGGAACAGCCTCCAATTCCAAATAGGCAGATAGTTTAACAGCCTCCAGGAGTAAGGAGTTTAGCTGTGAATAAACTGACTTGCAGTAAACAAGCAGTCACAGACCAGCTGGACGGGATGTGGTAACAGGTGGCACAGCTACACCAACAAAAAGCCCCATATACACGTCTGTGACAGTTTCATTAGGTGAGTTAGGGCTGCCTTAACGGCTCCAGCCATACAGAAGGACACTTCAGAGAAGCAGAACAAAATGGAAAGGGGATGCTCGTCTGCTTTGAGTTGCAAACTGTCTAGAAATAAAACTTACTGAACGAAACTCAGACAAGAAAAACCAGTATAACGCACAAGGGAGTTAATTAGCACCTGGAAGATGTCACACAAGTGCAACAACAGAGACCTGAGTTGGTAACTCTCACCTGGCATGCATGTCAATGCAGGGTGCATAAACTCCACCAGAGGTACATCCTCAGAAAACCAGTGCAGAAACCAGATGCACAGGGCCACTGGCACATGTACACCAGTTATTACCACAGTGATGAACAGGCAGTTGACAACAACAGCAAGTGTTCTAATGTGGGCAAGCTAGAACACTTGCCATTGTTATAAGCAGCTGTCCTGCTGGTCATTACTCTCAAAATTCAGACAATATAATTATCATTATATAATAATAATAAAAAATATGAGAGCATTTAAAAACAAAATCCTTTGTTAAAAATCATAATTTCAATCTCTTCTACCTTTTTGACAAAACATGTTTTGAGAAAACTAGTTCCTTTAACCACAGGTTCTTCACAGCAGAAAACACTATACAGAGAAGTTGCAATTAATATAAATTATATTATACAAGTATTAGCAGGACATACCCCTGCAGCAAAGCCAAGGCTTCCATCCAGCAGCTTTCTCTGATGACAGAAAACAAAGCCAATGGTAGTCAACAGTACATGCCTGAAATTATCACCAAAATATCACTATGCCAGGGTCTACAGTCAAACTGCCTTCACCCAACAAACATGAAACAACAAGCAAATGCCAGTTACTTAACATGTGATGATGATGATGTCATGATGCAGTAGTGTTTCATCATGCAGAAATGTCCTGAAGAAAAGAATGGTTACTTAGCAATTGGATTTTATTTTAATGTCCTGTTAGATGCACCTCAGGACCATCTTGAGAAGGAAATAAATGACAAGGTCACACAGCACAAAGCATCCCAAATTCACTTCAAATTCAGAGTGTATGAGCCCACAAACTAAGCTTTCGGTTGGCACATGACCTGATAAATGTATACAACCTCATCATGTTTAAAAACTGTTAACACACTAATTAGATCTATTCAACATCACAAAATGGTGCACTTTGTCATTCTTGCACTGGTTCAAGATGCCACAAGCTGACCTGATACTGGCATTTTTAAATACAATCTGTTTCACAGAGTCTTGGATTTGAACTTGAATCAGCACATTTTATACATCAACTGAAGTTCTAGATTATAAGCATGCATAAACTCATGTTCTTATTTAAAGTATCAATTGTGCTGGACTGATTCAGCATCAGTCTCAAATAAGAGTCAAAATGGCCCATTACATCAGACTTAAAAAGACAGACTTAAAAAGACAATCAGAAACTACTGACACTGACAGTGACAATCTGACAGTGGAATACATGTCCCTAGCCAGAATGTTAGAGCTAAAGCAAAAATTTTGTTTTTGATGTGTGTGTGTGTGTGTGTGTGTGTGTGTGTGTGTGTGTGTGTGTGTGTGTGTGTGTGTGATCAATGAATGATTCATTGAACAACTCTGTGACAACTGATCACTTCTCTTCACTTCTTAGATTGTTAGAGTGGTCTTCGAAAAGAAGTTCCACAGTACTGAACCAGTTAACGTACAGTAAATTATCTAAAAATAAATAATTAAAACATAAAGGAAGCTGTGAAAGGGGGTTAGGGTCTTGTCTCTGTTAAGATCATATTCACTGTGCATGGTACTGACAACAAATGGGGTGTGACTTTAAGTTTAACAAACAAAAATCGAAATGTCATCACAGCCTAATGAAGTGAATTCCTGCCAAGGGGTCGGGGTCGGGATGAAAACTGAGATTGACGTCACCAAAGGCAAAGACAATGGCGACGAAAACTAGGCCTAACGATAGCTTTCAGTTTCACTTCAGCTTTCGACATGTTGTCTGGGAATTATTACTGCTGACGCAGCACATCATGATAATTATATTAAACAGGGTTCATGTAGTTCATCACGTGCGTTTCATGTCCTAGTTTGCTGGTAGCACAATCTCTGCAACGTGTCTGGGAAAAGTCGATAGAACTGTGCCAACTAAGTTCTCTTTCTTCGGACCGTCATGGCCTATCCTCCAATCTACACTGTACCGTCTTGTCATTTCTCACCTGCCCGCTGCTGAAGACGAATACCAGGCCGGCACCAAGCGCTGTCAGGCCCCATGTGAACAATGTTCCCAAAATCGTTTGCAGAACAGGACCAGCATGTTCAATCATTTTTTCCTCCGCGTACACAATAGTTTCGGTAAACAAATGTGTTGACCGAGAAGAGTCCTGTAATCCCAAACGCTAATAGTCTTTCGACGTTTCCAGTTCCAGACTGCTGACCCGGGCGTTTCAAGTTTGGTAGGAGGTGTTTGGTTCAGTGGCTTATGCACAGACACGACGACTTTGACCCCACGAGCTAAAAATGTAATTTCTGAGGTTTGATGTTCCGCGTTTCTGGATGCTTGCAAGGACAACTCGCTTGTTTGCGGTTAGCCTGACCAAACCCAGCCTCGAAAGAGCACCACCAAGAGCTAAGAGAACGCGAACTTTGGCTTTGTTTGTTCCAATAAAACGGTTTCATTTTTCATTTTTAACGTTATTGTGGGAAGACCGCATCTGAGTAAAAACATGTGTAGTGAAAGCAGTTCCTGAGGACTGCATCGGAGTTTTCCGAGGATAAACATCCAGATAGCAACTGGCAAGAACTGCTGATGCTTCGAAGGACGACAACTCGCCAATTTTTGGTTTGTTTGTTCGGGAGACTAGCGTAGTTTTTGACTTTTTCATAGAAGACCGCATGTAAGGGAAATAAGATCGCACGCGCGTCAGCAGAGAACTAACGAAGAGAAGGGATAGGGATTGCTCGATTGTGTGGTCTATGCTCACGCAGTTTTGACATGTGTGAAACAAATATTAATCCTGAATTTCACGTAAAATTATGCATATGAGAGCACTGACAGAACACTCAACAATTACATAGCCATGAACAGACACAAATGATGAGCAAAGTACAGTTTCATGCCTAGTAAATCACTTGTCCAGTCAGGATGAAACAAAGTACAAACATTAAGATGATACATGACGCCTGTACGAACTGCAAAACATTATGCCACATCATGTGTGTGTGTGTGTGTGTGTGTGTGTGTGTGTGTGTGTGTGTTCACGAGCACGTGTGCGTGCATGTGGTAGCTGTACATTGCATGAATGAGATTGTTATGTTGTTGAATTTAGCATTATTTCTAACTTTTATACCTGGCTAATTCAGTCATTGTAATGTTTTGTCTATTTGTTAATGCACTGTATGAATGGAATGTCACCAAGACAAATTCCTGTGTACACTTAAATGTCACTGGAGAATAAATGTCCTTGTAAGTCAAGTTCATCATAGGGAGAAAAAAAATCCACATCCAGTCTTACTTCTACTGTCAGTTTGATGTCTGCCTCAGCAAAAACATGTTAAAGACTTTTTTTTTGACTTTTTTTTAATTATCCTTCCTTTGTCATGAAAATTCACAAAGGTGTTAATATTTTGTGCAGCCGGGTTTACCATTCTCTGTCAGTGTTCAAGTAGGGTGTAGTATGCTGTCCAGTTATTGGAATTCCCAATGTTAGCATCATGGCTAGATATTTCATGACATTTTTGTCTGTACAGTTCCTCATTTTGTCAAGGTTAGCCAACATAGACTTATGGATCTTGTTTGGATCGTCTCCCTTTGTTCTGTATTTTAAATGATCGCAATTTTAATACTCTCAGGCCCTGAAGGGAGGCCGGGGATGTCCGATGTCTTCCTCCTGTCTGGAATCTCAGGGCTGTCATTTGATTCTCCTTTCCTGTCTGTTTTTTTCTACCAAGTCCTCTTGCTCTTTCTGTCTTGTGGTCCATTCTCCTGCCTTTTTTTTCCTCCAGAAAACTCAAATATTTTTCATTAAGGGTTAGGCTTTTTTTGTATGGCTCTTGTTAAGCAGCTAGGAGATGATAGTTGGTAGGTGGTATTTGCAACTTGCTGCCTATGGCACTGCTATTTTCCATTATGCATTTACGTAATATTTTTAAATTTTATATTGTGTCTGTTCACTCCTTTTTTTCTTTTTTCTTTAATCTGGTATCAATACATTAGATGGAATGGTCGACGATACCAGCATGTCCTAGCCTTATGTGCTCTTTTAACAGGGGTAATATTGAAGAGACTAACTTTTCAAAATTTGTATCTGATGTTTATGTATGTTTTATGTTTGCAAAGTGATTGGTTTTGTAGACTGACTTGACAGAGGGCTGATATGTATGTGAAAAGAGTTTAGAAACGTGTATTTGCTATGACCTGAGTTTGACTGTCCTGAGGTGACCCTGTGTGGTTGACAGGACATTAAAATCCAATTACTACTACTACTACTAATACTCTAAATCTTTGTACATCCTCAAGATTATATTATGCAGGCCATTAATTCTCATCAGTTGAATTGCCCATCTCAGAACCAGATCAATAGCTGAAGATTGACTCCAGAGATAATGGAACCATAAAACAGGAAAGAGAAAGTCACCTGTGACTTTGAAAATAGTTCCTGCTCATCAAACTCTGTAACGTGCCAAACCCTGGAAACCTTGAATTTGATTGGATAAAAATGTACCAGCCTTCCAAAGTTTGAATTTGATTGGATAATAATGTACCAAGAAAGCACAACTTCCAGTCAAATTATAGCTGTATGACCTTTCTTCCAGTTCACATGTTTGGTGGCAGCAGGACACTAAAATCCTGTAAAAGCTCAGATGGGCAACTAGTCTTCAAGAAAATCACAGTGTTAATGATTTCAACACAACAGGATGGCTGTGTGCAGTGTAGGCTGAGCTAGAGAGGCTGACCTGTCACAGATCATAGAAATAGACAGGCGTTTTTACTTGTGTTTGTTTCCTCTTTTTTTCCTGCAATTCAAATGTGTGTGTGTGTGTGTGTGTGTGTGTGTGTGTGTGTGAGAGAGAGAGAGAGAGAGAGAGAGAGAGAGAGAGAGAGAGGGAGCAAGAGAGGGAGAGAGAGAAGCAAAGACATCCATTTGCAAATCAATTTAATTCACATATTTATCACAAACAATCTGTGTAAATAATAAACATCATGCCACAATTATGACTAAAATATTTTAAAAAATGGTATTACAGCTGATTTGTGCATCTAAGATGCTGCTACTAGTACCAAAGTTGCATATATTCATATTTAGCTGGTCATGATCTTGTCTTGATAAGTTGCAGCATGAATAATTGGCACATCATCAATAAACAAACAACAACAACAAAAAACAGCGTAACACTGAAAGATATCAATAATTCTTGGTCAACACAAAGGAGTACATATTAATTCATCCTGGATTTTTTAATATGAACTGCATAATGGCACAACCTGTGATGATTTTCTGTGACCAATTTTGCTTTGTTACGTTCACCATTATTCAAGGCATACAATGCATCCAACATTAATATTTCCACTTTCTTGTGGACTCAGATAGCCCAATGCAGTTGACCAGATGCTAAAATCTGCCATTTTTCCATGTTTCACACTTCTAAATTTGTTAATTAGAAACAAAAACATGTGAATACATGTACTTTGGATCACTTCTTCAACAATGCCTGCACAAACAATCTTCTCTTTGAATTTTCCTTTGAATATTCTACATTATGGAAATCTAGAAACTCAGAGACTGAAACAAAACATCTGCAGCAGCAACATCAATAACAAAAATCATGGAGTCAAGGTCCAACAAGCAAAAGCTAAAACAAAAATAATTCATCCTAAACTGAAGTCCAATAAGAAGTATCACACTGTCAGTGAACACTCAAAAATAAAAACACAAGAATGGGTGAACACTTTTTAATGACAGGGCAAAACAACACACAGATTTTGAGGCAGATTTTGCCTTCAGCAAAACAACAGACATGTGGATAGCTAGTTATCTGATGTGATAACACATGAAAATAAAAAGAAGGCAAAACTACTTCTCTAAATGCATTAAGTAGATCATGCAAACATGAAGGGTGAGTGAATACTGGAAGTAACTTTTTTTTTCTCCGTCTCCCATCAGCACCCAAGTGAACAAACATGATCATAATGTATAATAATAATGTATATCAAGCTCATTTAGTTCACAACACATCAAAATCACAAAAAGGGTCACTTCCATGGCTTGTCAGAATATACAAATGCAAATGTACATCAAAAGTTAAAAAAGAAGAAGATGCTGATCTCATTCCAGACCTGTTTAGACAGACTCAAATACACTTAAAAAATACTGCAGTATTTTAGAAAAGAGTATTTTCATTTCTTTTTCATTTACTTTTGTTCTCAGTGAAAATAATCTGAAAATAATTTCAACACAACTTCCAGAAAAATCGTGAACCCTTGTAATTCGCAGCAGAAACACAAACCTCACTTTGAATGCCCAACAAATCAGTGCCGAGACTACACAAAGCGCAATACAGAAACCGACGCTACAGCAGTGAGAGGTAGTGACACTTACACATGTGCCACTGAAAATCCAGATTTCGGACTGGAAAACAAACAAACCCCAAAACTTGTCTAGAAATATTAGTGATTGTATTCCGGGGTGAAATTTTCATATGCAGAAAATGTAGGCATACAAAATATGCCCAAGTAATATAAGTAAATAACTTAGTTCACAACACATCAAAATCACAAAATGAAGCACTTCTACAGCTTATCAAAATATATGCATACAAATGTATGTGTACATCAAAAGTTAGTAAAACAAGAAAAATACAGTTGGCTGATCTCATCAAAGAGGATGTGGTCACACAACGTCACATCACAAGCCCAAGCTTTATCTACAAACTGATGAAAGTCTTGCAGGGGCAAGATCACTGGAACGAAAAGCAAGGCCCAGGATCAACGCAGGTTCTGTTCCTTGGTGCAGCAAGGAATTTCAACTTTCAGTGCAGACTCTTATACAGTGTTCATACAACCCCTGCGTGCAATCACATTCATCAACTTCTTCATGCACATCCAAAATTCTAAACAGTTGCAGCCATATCACTGTCTGGATACATGAAATACTGCACACATCAGTAGGAATGGGTAGCATTGCTCTTGCAACTGCTGAAACAGTACCCTGATAAGGTGGCACAGATTGCATGCACTGGATTAATGGATTTCTTAATGAGAAAAAAAGCAGTGGATGTCCACAGACACAACAGCAATGTCTACATCCAGGGTTCCAACTGCTATGTCTACATCCAGGGTTCCAACTGCTATGTCTACATCCAGGGTTCCGACTGCTATGTCTATATCCAGGGTTCCAACAGCAATGTCTACATCCAGGGTTCCAACAGCGATGTCTATATCCAGGGTTCCAACAGCGATGTCTACATCCAGGGATCTGTCAGTGATGTCTACATCCACGGTTCCAACAATGATGGCTACTTTCAGGGTTCCAACAGCGACATCTACATCCAGGGTTCCCACCCACTCCAGGTTCTGCCCAGGATGTTCGGGTCCATGGCTTGGTCGATGAGGGCTGCCACCTGCTCTTCTTCGGTCAAGCCTGTTGCTTGGAGCTTAGCCCGGATGTTCTCATGCTTGTCACCGAGGGCAACATTCTCAAAGGCTTTCAGAGCGGCATTCCTGGAGTGCCCAAGCCGCAGCTCATCACTGTGACAGAGAGAGTGGAAAATGGCTGTGTGATTTTCCACAGTGATTAAGCTCTATCACTCTTGCAAACAAAAGAAAACCAAAAGTGATGTTTAAAATCTTCCAACTTGGTGTAAAGGTAACTACAAGTCCAGGAGCACCCCCCTGATGGGTGCCAGTGCACCTGTCCATGTACATGCGCTGAACAACCTATGAATAAAAGAATTTATTCTGTTAAGAAACATCCCTGAGATTAAAAAGCAAGACCCAGTGGCATTACCTCTGCAGAACTGCAGGTACCCTTTCGTATTGAAAACTTAGTCTGCCTGTTCATTTTCAGCCAGTTACATCCACAATGAGAAAAGTACCAGATATCTGATGAAATGGCCTAGGATGATGGGCAGTGTTAGTGTCCCTGGGAGAAAATTCAACCAACATTTCAACAGTAAACTCTTCCACACCATTTAGATGAGAAATGCGAGTGTTCAGATGTTCAACAATGAATTCTGCTGCAAAACAACCAGGCTCCCAAAAATCTGTTGTGTTGAGACAGAATGTGAAAGACTTTCATCGCCTGCTGTCCTGAATCTTACCGTGTAATGTAGCAAGGATTGTCTCCCTTCAGTTTGCGAGCTGCAAACTGCACCTTCTGTTTTGGATACCATGTTATGTCCTCCTCTGCATCTGTCATCACAAAAACTCCACCATGTTAATTGTTATGTCCTCTGCATCTGCCATCACATAACAACTCGACCATGTTCTTCTGCATTTGTCATCACAGAAAAACTACCATGTCACCACAGAAAAACTCTAAAGTGCTTCTTCTTCCTGAGCCGCACTACAATCTGTTGTTTTTTCACATACGCATGAGTAGAGGTACACATGAGCACTCGTTATCTCTGTCTCACACAGTTCAGATGAGTTCCAGATGGTGTCTACATGTCTGGTAAAGCCTATAATTATGCACTTCACACAGCTCTCCATTTTCCGGTGTTGCCTCCCAGTTGCGGTCTGTTTCTCATCCCTTTGACAGTTCAAGGAAGATCAACGAGCCCTTCCTCTTTCTACACCTCTCTCCTCTAGGTGATCAGTGGTGTGATGTCCTTGACTTTGTGTCTGCATGTAGTGTCTCAAGCTCCTCAAAACTTCAGATTTTCTGAGATGCAAGACACTTGTGACAGTTGCTTTGCTCAGTCCCAGTCTATCCACTCAGTCACTTCCCTTATTCTCTCTCACAACACAACACACACACACACACACACACATACACACACACACACACACACACACACACACACACACACACACACACACACACACACACACACAGATAGTTACCCTCAGGTTCCATTCCTTCATGCTTCTGCCTTTCCGCAAATTGCTGGGGGAGAAATGGCAATGAGTGAAGTTAGTCTCACTGTTCAGTATACATGAAAACAGTTTGCTCTGCTGCACAATGCAATCAGATACCCAGACATCTTGCCACAAACATTTACCTAAAGTTGAACTAAGAAATGTATACCAAAGTAAATCACCAAGCCAACTGATGTTAGACAGCAACATCCATTGATTCTATCAATTCAAAATTTATAATGCCTTACATAATTCACTCTCTCCATCACTCTCCCCGACATCCACATGCACACAAACAACCCCTCCCTTCCCTCTTTCTCTCTCAGTCTCTTCCCACACCCATCCACCCCAATAATCACCAGTCAACCAGTAAAGAAGTAAACAAAAACAAACAAAACTGGTATGGTGTGCATGCATAAGATTAGAACAGGATGGGGGGCAAAGATAGAACAGACTGAGAGAAAGGAGATAGGGGAGGAGAGAGGGAGGGATGAGCCTGTGTGTAAGCGTGTGTGCATGCGCCTGTGTGTGGAAGTGAATGTGTGTGTGAGTGTGTGTGTGTGTGCGCTCGCGCAAGTGAATGTGTGTGTGTGTGCAAGTAAATGTGTGTGTGCAAGTGAATGTGTGTGTGTGTGCGTGTGTGCGCACATGCAAGTGTATGTGTGTGTGTGTGAGAGAGAGAGAGAGAGAGTGTGTGTGTGTGTGTGTGTGTGTGTGCGCGTGCATGTGTGTATGTGTGTAATATATTTACCAGTGTGACTGCTCATTGTGTACAGAGCTGTATCAGTACTGTGCACACAATATTAGCCAGGTGCATGCAATACACAGTCTCACCGTCCAGTCAACGGACACCTCCTTGACAAAGACATCCATAGTGGCCAGCAGCAGGTCATGGTTCTGCCTGAGTGCACGCAGCACATGAACCATGGTGTTCTCCAACATGCCCTTCACCTTCAGTGGCAAGCCAATGTTGACAATTTGACGAGTCAGGCGAATCGCCATCAACTCTGGCACTGGAAGAAACTGCAACCAACCGAAATGTTTGTAAGGGTGTAAAGCAAAGTGGTCCAAGACAGAAACACACACACATCTAAGATATAAAGCAAAGTGGTCTGAGACAGAAACACACACACCTAAAATATAAATCTTTTTCACCATGAAAAAACGACAATGTCCACTTTTAGCCCCGTCAGTTCACGGTCCTCAAATGGTATGAGTGTGTGTGTGAGTGTGTGTGTGTGAGTGTGTGGATGGAATGAACCTGAAGTATGCAGTATGTTGGCATATCCACGTATCAGTTCATTTCATACTATGCCAGTGCTATACACAAGCACACGCGCATCCTCAAAAAATTTAACACATCTTACTGTGGGGTGGTTCACCATCCCATTCATATATAAACACCAATATTAAAAATGAAAAGCAACTTCAACAAAGGAAAAAAAGGATGAAAAAAAACAAGCAAAAACAAAACCCCTCAAACTAAGCAAGTTTTTGTTTGTTTTGTTTTTTTAATAAAAAAACAAACACATAAACAAAGAGACACAAACACACCTGTGTGGCAGTACCAAAGGCATGACCAAAGTCAATGCCAACCATCTGGCCAGTCTTCAGGTTGACCATGAAGTTGGACAAATGGCGATCACCGATGCCCAGCAAATAGTGACAGATGCTGACCACCGCGTGAGATGTCAGCATGGCACAGCGCAACACATGGAACGCTTCCACTGAAGTGCTCATGGCCTGAAGGGCTCGTCTGGTGAAAGAGAAAGTGACCAAAGTACCTCACTGCAGGCAGTTGGACCTAACTGTCCCTGGTGTGGTTTGGTGCTGATCTACCTGTTGCTTTAGACAGTGAGTGAGAAGGAGGCCGTGTGTGTGTGTGTGTGTGTGAGAGAGAGAGAGAGAGAGAGAGAGAGAGAGAGAGAGAGAGAGAGAGAGAGAGAGAGAGAGAGAGAGAGAGCATGCATCAATGGAGATAGTAACAAAACTAGCAGATAAATTACATACAATTTAAGATATGATTATGAAGGTCTGTGCCAAAGTAAAAAGAACTGTATAAACTATTCAAATTCTGTTTTTATTTCTCCTCCCCATAAAATACCAGCATATTATACACAAAGAACTTGCAACAAAATCAGTCCAGTCCAATCAAGCCACCTAGGTATCCTGACTCTTCACTAACCTCTGGTGGTTGTTTATCCATAGTGTTCAAAAAGGAAAATGGAGGTAAAGCCAGCAATGTGATTTCAGAGTGAACAAACATTTGCATGCGGCACATGGAAAATTCCAGACAAAACAGCGCATGTTCAGAGCATCAGGTATCCACAAACACACTTGATGAAACAGGGCTACCTCACCAACCCACCTGGACAGGTTCCATGGCACCTTTCCCTCCTTCATCCTGAACTCTCGCACGGTCTCCGTTTTGCTGTACTTCTGATACACCAGGCTGTACATCCCCCCAGGTGTTTTTTTGCCTGCCACCCAAAACTTGGCTGTCCATTTCTGGTGCTGACGAGATGGACCCTGCCTGGAAAACAACCAGTCAACAACACTGACCTTCTCTCTGCCTCAACTTGGGCAGCGTCACAACACATTGACACCAGCAACAAGACCAAGGCTTGGGCAGTGTCACAACACATTAACACTAGCAACAAGACCAAGGCTTGGGCGGTGTCACAACACACTGACACCAGAAACAAGACCAAGGCTTGGGCAGTGTCACAACACACTGACACCAGAAACAAGACCAAGGCTTGGGCGGTGTCACAACACATTAACACTAGCAGCAAGACCAACACCAGCAACAAGACCTAGGCTTGAGCGGTGTCACAACACACTGACACCAGCAACAAGACCTAGGCTTGAGCGGTGTCACAACACACTGACACCAGCAACAAGACCTAGGCTTGAGCGGTGTCACAACACACTGACACCAGCAACAAGACCTAGGCTTGAGCGGTGTCACAACACACTGACATCAGCAACAAGACCTAGGCCTGGCTGTGTCGCAGCACAGACACCAGCAACAACACCAAAGCCACAGCATACTGACACCACCAGCAACACCAAAGTTACATTCAAATGTTGTTAAGCACTGCATATTATGTAGGAACTATCTTCAGCCCTGATAAGCTTCTTGCATAGAAACATCCACCTTCCAGAAATGGAGGTAAATCCTCTGAAGATTGCATGTGGCTGCCCATGTGGCTGGGTATTAAAAACACATGCAATCCTCTCACCCTATGGTGAAAACGGAATCAGAACTTACTCTCCAGCATAATATTTTCTTTCCGAGTCGGTCATGGCATCATAAAAAAAGTCCTTGAGCGGCAGAGTGTTGTTCATCCATTCAATGAGACCTAACCTGCAACATGAGAACACAAAATCATCCTCATCATAATAATAATTAAATATTTGTAAAGCATGAACCTCTAAGATAAAAATATATGGTGTGCTAGACAGAATTCAAATATAAACTACATCCATGTTGAGACACCACAAGCAAAACATTTCAGTAACAATGACGTCAAACAATTCAAATCACAAGAAGCTAAACAGCAGAGCCTACCATACATGATCATATGAAACTATATGTAACACATCCTTATGAATCCCTGTCAAAACAGTTCCTGTCTGCTTCCTGGCACTTTCTTACATACAGAAACACTGCATGTGTTGCATTAGCATCAACCATGTAAAACACTTGAGCTAGGATAAATAAACAGAGTAGGTAGAAATTTCAAAGGGCAGAATCTCTGGCAGTTGTTGAAGCATGCAAAGCTACACAGCCTTATGAGTGACTGCTCTCTGGGAAAAGGTTTCACTTAAAAATAGAGAGAGAAAACCCTTAAGTCATCATAACTGATGAGGGCGTACCTCTGGTAGAGTTTCTGTACCTTGTATTTACTGCCATACCTGGTGTGAGTTACTGGAGGTAATTCAGGTCTTTGTTGCTGTTGTCCATATGTTTTTCGGGTGCTAATTACCTTCATTTGTATGTTGCTTCATCTTACCTGGTGTTCATAGGAATCACTTGGTAGGTCTTAAGCTTCAGCCTGCGAGCACGGCAGGCGGTGTCCTTCTCCATTACACGGTTCATGATGAGGAAGAGCTGCTCGATGCGCTGGTCCTGACGCAAGTCCTCCCCACCCTTCACCAGGTAGTGGTACTCCTTCTCATTGTTCCCACGAATTGTGATGCGCTTGGGCTTGCGGATGGAGGACATGATCAGCACCTGTGTTACAGTGCAGTGACAGTTAAAGGGAGCTGAAGCCAGAATGCAAGCTGGTCTGAAAACGTAGAAAATGTGCCCAGTATTTCCATCTGCATGCTTCCTGTAGTTGTTCTGTCAATATACTTTACCATCTCCACTGGCCACCAATCAGCAGCCAGATTCAAGAGAGCTAGTCTGACAGTGTAACAATGTAAGCAAAGAACCTAACACTAGCGGACTATTAACATTACCAGTTTCATACAATAAAGTGGTCTTTTACCAGTAACTTTCACAGAGAAAAGGAAACAAATTCAATGGAAGAACATAACAGAAGCCCATAATAAATAGAATGAAAAAGTGTTTTGCATGAGTGACCAGAAGTGAATGAAGAAGCACTCACCCTTTCATCAAAACCAGCCACTTTGACATGATACTCTGGCAGAGGTTTCTTCAAACCATCATACTGCCCTGAAAAAGAAAACAGCAAATACATGGCCACACTGCAAAAACTGTCTCTAGACTGGACACTAGGGACTAGAAAGGAGAGAGAAAATCCAGGAACAAACAGCCTGAGGAAGCAAACCCATTTACGAACACTTCCTGCTCAATCACTTCTAGTTTTTTTAAAGTATGTTTAGTTTTCCTGAACAACAACCACACACACACACACACACACACACACACGCATGCATGCACACACACACACACCTTCCCTGTACTCAGACAGAGCTGGATAAGCAGGATTCCTACTGGTCTCTTTGGTGAACTTCAGAGTTCTGGAAAAAGACTTCACAACCTAGAGTGGATGTCAGCAGTGGCAATGACTCCATTCACCAGCTGCACACGCTCCAGCAGACCACCCTCTTCTGACTGAAAACTGGCCACTGGCAACCTACATCACTTCAAGGTTTCCCACAGGGCCACTGCAAACTGCTCTACATTGACTCAAGGTTTCCCACAGGGCCATTGCAGATTGTCTGCATTGACTCAAAGTTTCCCACAGGGCCACTGCAGATTGTCTGCATTGACTCAAGGTTTCCCACAGGGCCATTGCAGATTGCTCTACACTGACTCAAGGTATTCCACATGGCCACTGCAGATTGCTCTACACTGACTCAAGGTTTCCCACATGGCACATGGCCACTGCAGACCACTGAGCAGCCTACATGACCTCAAGGATTCAAACATGGCCATTACAGACTGCTGAGCAACCTACGTCCCCTCAAGGATTCAAACATGACCATTACGGACTGCTGAGCAGCCTACATCACCTCAAGGATTCAAACATGGCCACTGCATACTGCTCTGCATCACTTCATGGTTTCCCACATGGCCAGTGCAGACTGCAGAGCAACCTACATCACCTCAATGTTTTCCCACATGTTTAAGTGTCCCTGTGGAACAGGATCCCAGACCCTTGAACACATTCAACACCACCCACAGTCAACTTGAAAAATAAAACTCAACTGCCAATGGACAGCGGTCAAAACTGATGTAAGCACCTGTCAAAAAGTGAACTACCCAAAACTGTTAAATCACTGCTAAATCACAGTTCTGTGAGACTACCTGAACAATCAACTACACAGACACACAACAATCAAATCATAGTATACAGTGACTACCACAACAATGCTCTCTGGTGCCAGACATGGCCACAGCTGCCAGGACTGAGGAAGAGGCTGCTGGGCTGCTGCAAAGACAAGCAGAAGACAGAATAATATGTCAGGATGAGCAGGCTTCAGACTCAGCTTAACTGAAGACATCTGAATGCACAAGAAGAAGAAGGAAGAAGGTCTAAGACTAAGTTATAACGGCATACAGCAAAAAGCAGAGGCATACCTGGAATCTCCAGTTCTCGGCTTTCCCAGTTGGGATTGAAGTTGGCCATCCAGGAGCTGTACTCTCCCAGCTTAGTGGGTGGCACCAGGTGGCGCTTGTCCTTCTGACTCTCAAACTTCTCCTGGATCTTACGCAGCGCACTGTTGAACTCCTGGAAACACAGCAGCAACGATGAAGTCACATTTCTTCTTCTTCTTCTTTTTTTGTACACACCATTTATCACTGCATTCACCTCAAGGTTTCATCATACCTGCTCTATCTTTCAGCTATTAACGAGGACAGGTTTCACCCTACCTGCTCTGTCTTTGAGCTATTAACAAGGACAGGTTTCACCCTTCCTGCTCTGTCTTTGAGCTGTTAACACGGACAGGTTTCACCCTACCTGCTCTGTCTTTGAGCTATTAACAAGGACAGGTTTCACCCTACCTGCTCTGTCTTTGAGCTATTAACAAGAACAGGTTTCACCCTACCTACTCTGTCTTTCACCTATTAATGAGGACAGGTTTCACTGACCCTACCTGCTCTGTCTTTCAGCTATTAATGAGGACAGGTTTCACCCTACCGGCTCTTTCACCTATTAATGAGGAGGTTTCAGAAATTCACTGACCCTACCTGCTCTGTCTTTCAGCTATCTAATAACAAGAGGGGACAATGCTGATGTAGTGATCACTGGCTCACCTTGGTGGTCATAGTCACCAGCTTCTGACCTTCCGTCCCAAAGACATTGTCAAACTCCTTCTTGAAAGTCTGAAATATGACCATTGGTGGAACTATTGAGAAACATCATATCAAAAAATCAACACAGAGTCAATCAGCAAAAGCAATTATAATGACAAAACTGTCAGCCATCTTGAAAAAGTAATCAAATTTAATTAAAAAAACTAAAAACTAAAACAAAATAGATGTATGATGCACAAAACAAGCAAACCATACTCAGATAAACATGACTAAAGATTACCTGCATCACTATGCACATAGTTCTGATGATCCAATAGTTGTGTTGTATTTAACAAGCAAACCATGGCACGGTTATACTAACAGTAACCTGGACAAATTTATTTCACTTTATGCTGTGTAGAATTGTAACTAACTGAAAGAGCACATTTTATTTTTTATAAGCTTCTGCTTCTTCCACTAGTGTCCATCTTCAGCATTTGGAAGACCGACATTTCTTAGTGCCAGGTTATCTTGGTGTTTCCATAATCCACCAAACTGCCAATGTAAACAAGAAACCTTCCAACATTATCTCAGCATACCTGTGCTTCAGCTGAAACTGCCCATGAAAACAGGAAAAAACCCATTCTATGTTACCTGGGCAAACCTGCACCTGGTGGCAGCAAGAAACCCCACTTTGTTACCTCAGTAAACCTGTACTGTGCCCATAGAAACAAGAAAGAAACTCCTACATTACCTCGGCAAACCTGTGCCTGAAGTTGCCCATGGCAACAACCCCCCCCCCCCCAACACACACACAGTGCTATGCCCACAGAAACAACAAATAAACCCTCCTACATTCCCTCAGCAAACCTACGCCTGAAGTTGCCCATGGCAAGAACCCCCCCTCCCCCACCCTGGTACCTCAACAGACCTGCACTGTGCCCACAGAAACAACACATAAACCATCCTACATTACCTCAGCAAACCTGCGCCTGAAGTTGCCCATGGCAACAGGGGCAGAGATGGAGTCTGAGGTCAGGGACCTCTGGGTGCTGGAACTGTCGTCAGCTGCAACAGGAACCTCCAGCAGATTGTTGTAAATCTCCAAGTATTTTTTCTTCAAAAGGGCTGGGGCTCGTCCTGCCTGAAGCATCTTCTTCACATCATCAGCCCAGTCCTAAGATAGGCACCAAACAATGCAAATGCAGACTTTTCATCATTCTGGTTGGATGCGGAATCTTCACGCTTAGGACTGGCACCGGTAAAACAATGCACATGCATACTTTTCATGATTTTGACTGGGTACAGAATCTTCACATTTTGTGAAGAAATACTAATATGCTAGAATAAATTTGCCGCATAGTTATTCCAGCCCAAATATACCTGCCCACCCCACCCCTCCCCTCCCCTCCACCACCACTGGAAAGGCAAAATGATCGAGATTTATGCTGCTGCTTCAGAACACCCCACCCCCCACCCCCACCCATATAATGAGCAAAAAAGCACACACAAAAACAAATGATGATCAATCAACACGAAAGCAAGAAAGCATAAACAGTTTATTAACATACACAACAACAACAAAAGAAAAAAAGAAAACAGAAGCAGAGACAGCATGACAAACTGATGAGCAGTTCCTTAATAACAGAACTGCAGCCATTGTGAAAACTTGGATGACAAACTGGTGAGTACTTTATTTATAAAACAGAACTACAGACAGCATGACAAACTGGTGAGTACTTTATTTATAAAACAGAACTACAGACAGCATGACAAACTGGTGAGTACTTTATTTATAAAGCAGAACTACAGACAACATGACAAACTGGTGAGGACTTTATTTATAAAACAGAACTACAGACAGCATGACAAATTGGTGAGTACTTTATTTATAAAACTGAACTACAGACAGCATGACAAACCGGTGAGTACTTTATTTATAAAACAAAACTACAGACAGCAAGACAAACTGGCGAATACTTTATTGATAAAACTGAACTAAAGATAGCATGAAAACCTGACGATTAGTAAACCGATAAAACAGAACTACAGACAACACGAGGAACTAGGCAAGAGGAAAGAGGCACCCAACTGACCTTGAACATATGGAAAGGTTGCGCAAACTGGTCCAGAGCTGAGATAAATTTGGTAACAAGAGGAACTTGTTCATCTGTCAAGAGGGCTGCCAACCTGTTGGAGTGTCAAACAGTGCAAATCAACATCACAGCATTAAAAATATGAATAATAATCATCCCCACCAAACATGACACACACACACACACACACATACAAGAAGTATTTATCTGAAGGAATCATTTACATGACATACACACATACAAGAAGTATTTATCTGAAGAAATCATTTACCTGAAAATGCTTTTGTCCAGTTTTGAGCTGTGGGGTAGGCACTTTACAAATTTTCATTATTATTATTATTATACACTACAATGAAAACAAAAAGGTGTCAATTCTCTCCTGTGATTAAGAAATTAACTGATAAAGTCAACTACAGCATTGTAATATTCATACCTTTGGTAGTCCATGAATTTAATAATCATACAAAGTTTGAACATGACTGGATGCATCTTACAGAGAAAGACATTTAGTTTTAACTGTTGAGGTCATTGCTGTGACCTTGAAAAAGGTCAAGGTCACAGAAAGCAAAAGTGGTATGAGCAAATAAATTTTATAACGTGCTGTGATACTGCAAAATTTGACATCACATATAGTGCCCAAGAAAATATAATGTTAAAGTTTTATCACAGCTGGCTGGCAGGCTGGCTAACCAGTTGGACAGACCAACACTAATACATTTGTGCTGGTCTGTCAATTTTTTTCTTCATGTGTACACAAACCAACAATAATACATTTGTGTTGGTCTGTCCATTTAAAGGAGAACAAAAAATTGATGTACAGACAAACCAACACTAATACATTTGTGCTGGTCTGTCCATTTTTTATGGGAGTCAAAAAGGTGATGACACAAAAATAAAAAACTTTTCTAGAACTGAACAGTGGTCAGCGCTTTTTGAGTCAGTCACTCACAGTCACATCCCCTAGCTGCTCACAAACTGATGAAGGTTCAGGTCATGGTCAGCTGGAGAAAAGAATGGAGAGAAAAAAAAGTAAAACAAAAACAAGAAAACCCTCAGGTCCTTACTTGTCTACTCCCTCCTTGTTCTGTCTGTCAGCCTGAGTGGATCCAAAGGTGAAGCCCTCCTGACTGATGCGAAATGGGTACACCACAGCCTGAACACCAAAACACCCACTAGGCATCACAAACATACACCACAGCCTGAACACCAAAACATCCACTAGGCATCACAAACATACACCACAGCCTGAACACCAAAACACCCACTAGGCATCACAAACATACACCACAGCCTGAACACCAAAACACCCACTAGGCATCACAAACATACACCACAGCCTGAACACCAAAACACCCACTAGGCATCACAAACATACACCACAGCCTGAACACCAAAACACCCACTAGGCATCACAAATATACACCACAGCCTGAACACCAAAACACCCACTAGGCATCACAAACATACACCACAGCCTGAACACCAAAACATCCACTAGGCATCACAAACATACACCACAGCCTGAACACCAAAACATCCACTAGGCATCACAAACATACACCACAGCCTGAACACCAAAACATCCACTAGGCATCACAAACATACGTCACAGCCTGAACACCAAAACACCCACTAGGCATCACAAACATACGTCACAGCCTGAACACCAAAACACCCACTAGGCATCACAAACATACACCACAGCCTGAACACCAAAACACCCACTAGGCATCACAAACATACACCACAGCCTGAACACCAAAACACCCACTAGGCATCACAAACATACACCACAGCCTGAACACCAAAACACCCACTAGGCATCACAAACATACACCACAGCTTGAACACCAAAACATCCACTAGGCATCACAAACATACACCACAGCCTGAACACCAAAACATCCACTAGGCATCACAAACATACACCACAGCCTGAACACCAAAACATCCACTAGGCATCACAAACATACACCACAGCCTGAACACCAAAACATCCACTAGGCATCACAAACATACACCACAGCTTGAACACCAAAACATCCACTAGGCATCACAAACACACCACAGCCTGAACACCAAAACATCCACTACACATCACAGTCTGAACACCAGAACATCCACTACACATCGCAAACAGAGACCACAGCCTGAACACCGAAACATCCACTACACATCGCAAACATACACCACAGCCTGAACACCAAAACATCCACTAGACATCACAAACATGCCACAGGCTGAACACCGAAACACCCACTAGGCATCACAAACATATGTCACAGCCTGAACACCAAAACACCCACTAGGCATCACAAACATATACCACAGCCTGAACACCAAAACACCCACTAGGCATCACAAACATACACCACAGCCTGAACACCAAACATCCACTATACATTGTGAACATACACCACAACTTGAACATTAAAACACCAGACATAATGCAGATCTGATACTATACGACAGCCACAGCCTGATTTCTGTTCCCTGGGGGAATCATCCTACCCCCCCCCCCCCACACACACACACACATACAGCTGGTACCTGTGGACAGTCACAAACCAAACACAGTGCAGGTCTGATATTATATGATAGCTAAAGCCTGGTTTTTGTCCCCCAGGCCAATAACCCCCCACCCCACCCCACACAGCTGCGGACAGTCACTGGCCAGATGTAATGAAGGTCTGACACTATGAGGTAGCTGGAGCACAATCTTTGTTTACCAGAGGAATCCTCCTACAAACATACTCCCCCCCACCCCACCCACCAACTGGATGAAAGCGGACAGTTTCCAGCTACACATAATGAAGGTCTGATATTAGGACATACATAGAGCCCGACTTTTGTCCATCAGGGGAATCATCCTCCAAATACCCCCCCCCCCCCCCAACACACCACTGGATATAAGTGGACAGTTTCTAGTTACACAATGAAGGTCTGATACTATGAAAAAGCTGGAACCTGGTCTTTGTCTATCAGAGGAATCATCCTACAAACATACCCCCCCCCACACACACACCATTGGATATAAGTGGACAGTTTCTAGCTACACAATGAAGGTCTGATACTATGAAAAAGCTGGAACCTGGTCTTTGTATAACAGAGGAATCATCATACAAACATACCCCCCCCCCCCCCCCCCCACCACCACAGACTACACACAGCTGCGTACCTGCGGATAGTCCTTGGCCAGCCGTAACAAAGCAGGTCTGACAGCTGGCGCCTGCTTCTTGTCCATCAGCGCCATCATCTGACTGATCCACAAGATGAACATCCAGCCTGGCACCGCCTCCGCCTGCACAGCAACAACTTATACAGCACATCCCAGTGCATAACCAGCCTGGCACCGCCTCCGCCTGCACAGCAACAACTTATACAGCACATCCCAGTGCATAACCAGCCTGGCACCGTCTCCGCCTGCACAGCAACAACTTATACAGCACATCCCAGTGCATAACCAGCTCCATTTCTGACCAGGTGTAGAGTTTCAAAAACAAATGTTAGCCTACTCCACCACATTGTAGACTTTGTCATTTTACTTGTCTGACACTCCAAGAACTACTGTTGGTCAAACTACTGGCCGAACTATTGGTAGAACTACTGGTAGAACTACTGGTAGAACTATTGGTAGAACTACTGATAGAACTACTCGCAGAACTATTGGTAGAACTACTGGTAGAACTACTGGTAGAACTATTGGTAGAACTACTGATAGAACTACTCGCAGAACTATTGGTAGAACTACTGGTAGAACTACTGGTAGAACTATTGGTAGAACTACTGATAGAACTACTCGCAGAACTATTGGTAGAACTACTGGTAGAACTACTATATTCTACATGTGTATAGAATATCATATTTAGGTTAACATGTATCATGAGCGCTCAGGGCGTTGATGAGCGCATGATAAATGTACATTATTAGTATTATTATTGCTAACTTTCATGAATAAAATTATGCTGACAAAAAGAACATCAAAAACAAAACAAAAACCTAGTGTGTGGGGCACTGTGTGGCTGGGCAGAAAACAGTCTATCAGTTAGAGAATCTGGGAATCAGCATGCTTGAAGATGATACACTTGCTGCCTGAACCAGAGGATGCAGCTCAACATGCACAAGCCTCAGGCAGATGAGTAGTAGTGGTGGTAGTAGTAGTAGTAGTAGTAGTAGTAGTAGTAGTAGTAGTAGTAGTAGTAGTAGTCGTAACTGGATTTTAATGTCCTGTCAACCACACAGGGTTAGCTCAGGACAGTCAAACTCAGGTCATAAGCAGATAAACATTTCTAAACTCCTCTGCAAATGAGAAATGTAGATCTAAACAATGACCACAAAGAAAAATGATGAAAATCTTCAGTCACAAAGCTGAGAATGACCTCCCCCCTCCCCATCACCTCCATGAAGTCCAACAGGTAATAAGAAATGTAGATACAAACAATGGCCACAAAGAAAAATGATGAAAATCTTCAGCCACAAAGCTGAGAATGACCTCCCCCCTCCCCATCACCTCCATGAAGTCCAACAGGTAATGAGAAATGTAGATACAAACAATGGCCACAAAGAAAAATGATGAAAATCTTCAGTCACAAAGCTGAGAATGACCTCCCCCCTCCCCATCACCTCCATGAAGTCCAACAGGTAATGAGAAATGTAGATACAAACAATGGCCACAAAGAAAAACGATGAAAATCTTCAGCCACAAAGCTGAGAATGAACCAACTTCAGCTCAGAATGAACCAACCTCAACCTCACGAACCAAATCATCTCCATGAAGTCCAACAGGCAGCAACTGCATACCTTGTCAATGAAGAGGTCCATGGTGTCCGGGTGGTTCTCAATCACCTGCAGGAGGCGTGGGAATCTCTCCCTGGCTTCGGACGACCCGTCCCGCATGGCCTCCATCATGCACTTCACCACCGTGCTGGGGAATGACGAGAGCTGGTCCTCCGTCAGCGTCAGTTTTTCTGTCAAATCAAGCAAGTCAGTTTGTTAGTAATTAGATTTTAATGTCCTGTCAACCACAAAGGGGCACCTCAAAACGATCAGTCTCTGTCATAAGCAAATGCACATTTCAAAACTCAAGTGCTCAAATATTCTGCATAAGAGTGAAAGTGCTCAACAATTCTGCGTAAGAGTCAAGTGCTCAACAATTCTGCATAAGAATGAAGTGCTCAACAATTCTGCACAATTTGAAATAAGAGTGAAGTGCTCAACAATTCTACATAAGAGTGAAGTGCTCAACAATTCTGCATAAGAGTGATGGGAAAGGACACTGCTGATGCTTCATTACTGTCAGTTCTCCTGCCAAATCATCATATGCACAATACTAAATAAGAGTGATAAGAAAGGAGACTGGTGGTGCTTCATCACAGAGTTCTCCTGCCAAATCGTGTGATAAGCACAGGCCATTGCTAGTACTGTATAATTATCCACTAAAAATAAACACATTTCTGAACCACAGAAGAGGAAGGGGTGGGGGAAGGGAAGGAATGCAAGTAATGAAACAACCAGCCACCAATCAACAAACACACATGCATACACACGCTCGTATCTGCAGGCACACACACACACACACACACACGCACACGCACACGCACACACAGAAGATGAGAAAATAGCAAGCAATCAAATAACGCAAACACACACAGACACAAACACTCTCTCTCTCTCTCTCTCTCTCTCTCACGCACACACACACACATAGTCATCGGTCAGTCCTACCATCCTCATTCAAGTGCAGATATTTGTCACAGTATTTGGCAAGTGCCAGCTGCAGGTCTTGCTGTCTACACACTGGGTTTGGTAAGCGTTCATCCCCTGGGTCAGACACCGCCTCTCGCATGCACTTGAATCCTCGCATCACAAGCTGACTCAGGATCTGTCCACACAACAAACCAGAGGCAAAGATATTCTGTGCATTTATTTCAGCATAAAAAATTCCTTGCTATTTATTCCTAATCATCAGTATTAATTCTTCATGTCCATGTCATTTTTGTTTGTGAGATATCACTGACAGAAAAATAGTCAACAAACATGGAAGGCCAAAAGAAGACACTAAACGTGGTTAAGACAAAGACAGGTGAAAATGGAAAAGGGGAAAAAACAGAAAGGACAGAAAATCTGGATCAAATCTCTATTTATTCTGTTCATATCTATACATATCTATATATATTTGTAACTGAGTGCATCTGCACATTGTGTCTGTGTTGTACTCTGTATGTCACTTTGTTAGTGTCTCTAGCTTTTCTTCTGTTGGGCGTGGGGGAGGATTATGATGTCATTTATTTGTAATAATTATTTTACGTATGTGTTACGTGTTGTGATTTAGATGTCATGATAAGACTGAGTGAGAGAGTGCGAAAGAAAGTGAGAAGGAATAACAACGGCCCCTCACATGTACCATCAAAAGGAAAAAATATAATCAGGAACCTCTGGCTGTTGCTCGTTTGTTGTTCCTTACTTCAAACCCGCTACTTCCACCAACCATATACATATTCAACAAGAAAAGTAAACAGAACACCAACATGTTTACAGTCCAAGCTTTTTTTAGCCTGTCAAGAACTAGCTAAATATAAACCTTTCTTCTTCTTTTTTCCTTCTTTTTTAGCGCTTCAAGAACAGAAGCTAAATGTAACCTTTTTCTTTTTTTAGCCCTTCAAGAACAGAAGCTAAATGTAACTTTTTTCCAGCCCTTCCAGAACAGAAGCTAAATGTAACCTTTTTTCCCAGCCCTTCAAGAACAAAAGCTAAATACATCTCTTTTTTTCCAGCCCTTCCCAAGCAGAAGCTAAATACACCAGGCTGTCTCCTTTGAGTTGGAGGTTTAAATATACAAACATATATAGACATCACTACAATACTAAATCACTACAGCACACTGGGTTACACAGCATACTGTAGACAGAAACCATACCAAATCCTTGTCCAGTTTTGCAACATCTGCACAGTGCTTCAGCTTGTCGGTGGTTCTGGGGTTGAGTGACGTCAGTGACTCCAATCCCAGGATGCCTGTGACCAGCGTGTCACACGCCTCTCCCATCAAAACACGGTGACGCAGATTCAGGTCATGTCTCTCCTGAAGTGGCTCCATCTTGGATACTTTGCCTGCAAAGTAGTCAGCAAGGAAGATGAACTTTGTTGCTCAGGAGGATGTGCGACTGTAGGAAAGGGAACTGAAGTTTTAATATCAGTAATATCATATTTCTGGTCTCTGTAGAGCTGTGAGATCTTTGCTGGGTAACTGTAGGGAGATTTGGGGGATGCATAAGTGTTCGCAAGTGAATATGCGAACAGTATTTAATGACGGACAATATCTAAAGATAGGCATATGATGACAGCACAAAACAAAAACAAAACATACAGATGACATTGTGAGGATTAATTTTCCATTTGTTTTCGCATACCAGATTACTGTGCTCTGCCTTTTCTACAGCAGGATATAGCCGCTGTGTAATACTACCCAGTTTAACACTACTCAATCCTTATTGTGTAACCACACATCTTCAAATTAAACCTGCATGTATTTTCCCTTCCACGTTTTGCAAAATTCTTAGACCATATATAATGCATGGTTAACTATTCAGGGATCAAGTGTGCATTTCTTTGTTGTTTTTCAAATGGTATTATCCACACAGAATCACTGTATATTACTTGCCTTAAAGTTTTTTCTTCTTGTTTTTTCAGTCACAGCTGGTAAAAAATGACTCCCAACCCCAATTTTCTTTTAAAAGAAAACAGGCCTGAGGCACACACACACACACACACACACACACACACACACACACACACACACACACACACACACACACACACACACACAAAGAGTTACACTAACCAAGCTGATCAAAAGTGCTGGCAATGTTGTAGACAGTGTCATCAGTCCAGGTACCGACAGTGCTCAGAGCTTTCCTGTGGTGAGTGCTGGTGTACAAATGACTCCACTCCACAAGTTGAAATCCACTGCTCTCGTGTTTGCATTTCTGTTAACAACAAGGCAACAGTTCTACAACAATTCCCACACATGCTGAAAGAGATCCACCATACCCTATTTACCTAACTCCAAGTGATGATCTGTCTGCCACACAAGGTTGTTTTGCACACATGGTCAACTACAAGGTTGTCTGGTAGGCTTGGTCAACTACTGAAAGAAATGCAAGTAATTTTAAGCACGGAAACACAAAAACAAAAGTGGAAACAACTGAAAAGTGGGCTGGATAGGGGTGGGGGGTGGGGGCACTGCTGTCACTCCATTTTGACCATTCTCATCCCTGTACATAATGACAAACACAAATCTCCAGTCCCCTTATTTGATCCCATGAGAGTGAGTATAAATATTTTAGACTATTGGCTTGCTGCTGTGTTTTCAACAGCATAAAATGCAAGTGCATTTTTAACATTTTTTTCTTCAAAATGTAGGCAGTTTTGCAGTGGACATCCACTAGTTAGCTGAAAATTCCCATAATTCTGAATGCCTAATTATTACTTGGCTGATTATGTTTTGCAGAAAACACAGGTAAGACTTCCCATGGGAAAAAACAGCAACCAAAGCACTACTACTAAATGACTGCAAAGTAATGCTGGTGTCCAAAAGTGTACAGCTTATACATGATACAGAAAATCACAACAAATTCACAGAAAATCACAACAAACTCACAGATAACACATTAATGAGAACCAATTATGATCAAATCAGAAGAAGAATGAAGACTTTTGAGGACAAATAAGTCATTTTTTTCCACATTAACTGTACAGGTTATTTCAGGGCCAAAACATGGCCCAGGAACTTCAGACAGAGACGGCCCCAAGAGCCACACTCACAGAGAAAGTCTCCTTGAGGATGCGTAGAGCCAGGGTGAAATTGTTCTGCTGCAAGCAACTCCTGGCCATGTTCAGACGCAACTCCAGCTTCTCATCCTCAAACATGTCCCCCTCATCTGTCTCCATCGAGTCTGCCTCCGACTGCAGACGCTCACGCATCTTGTCCAGGAACACATTTCTGTGAGAGTCACATACAGAATGAGGGAGGGTTTTTTCTGTTTAATTTTTTGTTTTTAATTAAACATTTTTAGAATGCCCGAGCTTATCAATTCTTTGAATGCGTTCTGTTTCAGCTCAACACCCAGAGTAGCAATGCCCAAAAAAAATCCACTTGATGTATGATGGGTTGAATAGAAATAAAATATTAACACTACTTTGTACTTGTTTATGTGAATGCCAAATATGGAGCCAAAACTATGTGGCATCATCTTAATTCTGTGCTGCCAGCAGTTCAGAAGGATCTGTGAGGTGTAAGTCAAAAGGGGAAACACACTAACTTTAAAAGCCACTTCACAAGCAACCAGCCAGTTCACACCAGCTGTTCATAATCTTTCTTCTCAAGAACCCATAGACTGTAACCAGGCCAAAGTTTCACACAAGCACACACCTGTTGGTGACAATATCGTCCCAGATGTCAACAAGCACCAACCAGTTGGTGACAATATCATCCAAGCTGTTGACAAGCACACACCTGTTGATGACAATATCATCCCAGCTGTCAACAAGAACAAGCACACACCTGCTGGTGACAATATCACCCCAGGTGTCAACAGCCACACACCTCTTGGTGACAATATTATCCCAGGTGTTGACAAGCACACACCTGTTGGTGACCATATTATCCCAGGTGTCGACAAGCACACAAATGTTGGTGACAATATCATCCCAAGTGTCACCAAGCACACACCTGCTGGTGACAGTATCATCCCAGTTGTCAACAAGCACACACCAGGTGTCAACAAGCACACAACTGTTCATGACAATATCATCCCAGGTGTCGACAAGCACATACCTGTTGGTGACAATATCATCCCAGGTGTCGACAAGCACATACCTGTTGGTGACAATATCATCCCAGGTGTCGACAAGCACATACCTGTTGGTAACAACATCGTCCCAGATGTCGACAAGCACATACCTGTTGGTGACAATATCATCCCAGGTGTCGACAAGCACATACCTGTTGGTAACAACATCGTCCCAGATGTCGACAGAGTCCAGCTGCAGGTGAGGCAAGCGCTGCAGCCATTTGGCCGCCAGCTGACGACAGTGCTGCTGGGAGGTGCACCGACCTGATGAAAAAAAAGCAACGAAAAGTAGCGCTAACGATTTTGAATCTGATAAAATCTTCGGCTTTGTCATATTACTTGCAAAGCTTTTTTATATACATATGTAAAATGAAAAAATCAATGCCCTCATGGTTGACTGGGTATTAAAGAAAACAATTTCCATTCCATTTTCTCTCTCCCTCACCTTGATATAACTGTCCCCCCCCCCCCCACCAAGCCACATTCAAGATGTTGCAGAAAATTTGCACCAACTCTTAATTGTACTGTTGGCAGAGATCAGAGGCACATTGTAAATGTCACTGCAGAGCTAATTACACTCAGTAAGCCAGTCCACACTAGGAAGAAGAAGAAGAAAATAAAGAAAAGTAATCTGTGTTCCTACATTCAGCCCAAAAGTATGGCTTCACTTTCATCCCAACTTCACTTCAACTTCATATAATCACACAGATTTTACTCCACACACCTTCATCGGCCATGAATGTGAGAAATTCTCTCAGTTCCACAAGGGGCTGTAGCCGCTGAAGTCTGGATGCTCGGCTTGTTGCCATCAGACTGTCTGTACTGCTCCAATCCTGTCAGAAACAACAGAGGAGACTGTTCACCATGTTAAGCAACACATGCCGATGATTCAGGGGCTGTACACGTAAAGTCATAGGACAGTGGCCAGATGAAGAAGCAAAGTCCCCCCCCCCCCCCCCTTCCATTTTGAGTTCATTTCTGGAGGTAAAACAGCTGACAAAAAATCTAAACTGAAGTCTCAGTTCTCACGAGAGTTGAAGATGGAAACTATCACCGAAAGTGACCCTGATATTCCAGATCCAAACTACTCACAAGAAACAGGACATTTTTATTTCAAAGAGGGCTTCCCAGAGATTTTACTTTAGTTATTTCAAAGATGGGTTGAGGTACTCTCAAACATGCAACCCTCCACCACGCTGCCCCCCCCCCCTCCCCAACCAACCAACAACAGTAAACATGCATGCACACAACAAAGCCCCACACTGTGAATGTGTCACTAGACACCGAGACCCCACCTGCAGGAAGCAACCGACAGCTTGGTTGGCATAGTGTCGAGCACGGTCATAATCCTGCTGCCACATGTACATCAGAGCAAGTTCCTCGCTGTACCAACTCTGCACACAGATAACAAGGCAGACAATATACCGTTACTTACTGCAGTATACCATCTCAATGTTTCTTTTGTTTCACCCTGCTGCTGTTTGTAGGTACACATCTGACAAATCCAGGAATCAAATGAAAAGCAGACAATTATTTTCAAACTAAAGCAACTTACCCAACTTGTTTCTGCCCATCCAGTTTTACATTCTTAATTTTCACTCTGTGTTCACCCTGATATAACTGTACTGGTTGACTGGGTGTAAAACACCAAGTTACTTCTCTCAGTGCAGATGAACCTTTCATAGTGACCTGGAAATTTTTTGCTATCATGTACCCCCATCTTGCCTCAACAACATATTTTGAACTGTGTCAAACTGTATCCAAACACAAAAAGGCTCAAAAGAACACTTAGAATGCTAGCAGTCATTCTGTTTCAAATTTTTGTGTCAAACTGTATCTCACAGTTTATCAATTTTGGGAGGCATTACTCCATCAGCTTTACTTAACTATAGGCATGCACTTGTAAACAAATGTGTGTATGTGGGATGTTTAACAGAGAATGAACCACCTGAATCTGTATGTAAGTCAGAACACACTGATGAGGAAAGCTAAGGGAATCTGATCTTTTTCCAAGTAAATGATAAATTTTACCACTGTTGATCAACAGTCTCTTGAAATCATTCAAGAAAATGTCTCTTTCTTTACTTTCAGAAATTAGTTCACCTAGTTTTAACACATGAAATAAAAACCCAAACTCCATCTTACCGGACGCTCCACTGTTGCCAAGCGAAGCTCAACATCATGTACAACTCCACAACCCCAGCACAAGGCAACAAGAAATACAATCCTCAGAGAATAAAACCAAAAACTTAGCACCGGCAAAACACATCCAATACCCTCAAAAACTATAGGCATTCCGATTGGCTCTTGCGTCATCTGGCGTGATCCCAGTTCCATGCAGAAAAACCTGGGAGGTACATCTACAGCTCATGTTGCCAGCCTGCATGGGGGCAACTCAACATGCCATCAGCTAATCTTCCCTGAAAGAGAGAAATGAAAGAAGGAAGTGTTTGCAAACCTCCAGGTGACGCTTCTTGTCTGGCTCCTTCATGGAGGTGTCGATGAAGGTGAGGAGGGACTGCTGATGCTCATCCCCCTGCAGCAGCAACTTCACCTTGCTGCGCAGCAGGTAGGGCAGGTATATTTCCTGCACATGCAGTGCAGATGAGAGTCAAAACAGGAAACAAACATACCTGAACCATCATAAAAAAAATAAAAAAAATAAAGTGTGTCTGTACACAAAACATGCAATAATAATAATGAAACACTTTTTTAAAGCATCATTTGTAGTTGCTTTAAAAAAAACAAAGGGCTCAAAGTGATTTACAATTTCCACACCAGGACAACAAAAAACTTATTTGAATTAATTAACTGGTTCATGAAAGGTAAGACAATGTTATTATTTCTTTTGTCAAGGGGGCCTTGTCATCCTATGCTTTACCAGATTCAAGCCTATGATTTTAATTAATTAACTGGTTCACGAACGGTAAAACAATTTATTATTTCCTTTGCCAAGAACATCTCATCATCCTACACTTTATCAGACTCAACCCTGTGGTGGTGGTGAGGTACTGCAGATGCAAACCTTAAGGTCCACTCTGCCGGGAACCTGGCGCCATCAAAGGCTCTGCTTTTTCAAGCTTGGAGTAGGACAGACTACAGCCATACTGTTGGATCAATGAATGTGCAATCACACAACCATCCAGAGACTAGCAAGACTGTTGTGCTAGACTGCCATCTCACTGGGTCACAATACCTCTTGCCACTTTTAAGCCAATTGGTCTACTAACTCACGATGCAAAAAGTATTATTCCAAACAATGCTCAGAAAATAATTATTCCAGCCCCTCCTCTTCCCATTCAACAAGTTAAGTCCTCTCAGTGGATCATACAAAGGATCCTCCCAGACAGCACCAGGAGAACATTCTAACCCTTCCTCTCACCATTCAACAACACATTTAGTCATCTCACTATCCCTTCCCAATGTTCAGCCCCAAGTCTCCCAATGTACAATGTAAAAAGGGCCCTTTGAGACAGCACCAACCCTTGCTCTGACCATTCAACAACACGTTTAGTCATCTCACGACCCCTTCCCAAATAGTCAGCCACAAGTCTCCAAACTCACAATGTAGACAGGGTCTTCTCTGATAGTACCATGAGAACATTTCAACCCCTGCTCTGCCCACTCAACAACAAATTCTGTCCTCCAACTGGGTGATGCCACCCCTTTCCAATACTCTGCCAGCCGTCATGCCACCCCTTCCCAATGTTCTGCCAGCTGTCATGCCACCCCTTCCCAGTGCTCTGCAGCCGTCATGCCACCCCTTCCCAATGTTCTGCCACAGTCATGCCACCCCTTCCCAATGTTCAGCCAGCCATCATGCCACCACTTCCCAATGTTCTGCCAGTCATCACGCCACCCCTTCCCAATGTTATGCCAGCCGTCATGCCACCCCTTCCCAATGTTCAGCCAGCCATCATACCACCCCTTCCCAGCGTTCAGCCAGCCATCATTCCACCCCTTCCCAATGTTCTGCCAGCCGTCATGCCACCCGTTCCCAATGTTCTGCCAGCTGTCATGCCACCCCTTCCCAGCGTTCAGCCAGCCATCATTCCACCCCTTCCCAATGTTCTGCCAGATGTCATGCCACCCCTTCCCAATGTTCTGCCAGCTGTCATGCCACCCCTTCCCAATGTTCTGCCAGCCGTCATGCCACCCCTTCCCAATGTTCTGCCAGCCGTCATGCCACCCCTTCCCAGCGTTCAGCCAGCCAGTCTCCCAACTCACAATGTAGAAAGGGTCATCCCAGATAGTGTCGAGAGACACATCCTCTTCTTTCTTCAGCCCCTGTTTGGCAACTGCTTCCAGGTCACCCCACTGGGTCATGTGGGCGAGACACTGCATTCGCCCTTCATCCCAGAGGTCCACTTCCGCCTCCAGGGGTTTCTTGTCCCAGTCTTCCTGCAGCGCCTGCGATATGATGGATGCAAATCTCAATGACACACAGCAGACAGCTTCACAATCCAGTCACACATGCAGGTCTGGAGACTTCATTACCGCACACTGTGCAGATTCAAGTCTTTCCGTCACAAAGACTGCTTTGTCTTGAATGTCTGCTGCTGGGGAAGCCCAAACTGAAAACTCTTCCCAACACATCTCAAAAACAGTGTATGTCAACATGCTCCCAATCAAAGACATTACTGACACAATCTTACCAACAGAGAAAAATCTGTTATTCTTCTTATATTTCTCCCTTTCTAAGGGGAGGGGGAGGGGGGGTCAAATAGCCTATTGTCAGTAAAAATAAAACTGAATTATTTTTTTCCTCTCAGAAGCAAAGGTTTTAGATTAATTGGTTACATTTTTGATATTTTCTTACTCTCACTCTTAGACAGAAGAAAAACATTCTTGACTCTTTGCCAGTGGCGCCATCCAGTGTGGCACTGTGCTGTCCCTTGGCAGATTACTGGATCACACATTGCATTACCCTATGTCTGCAGTGCATAGCGAACAAACAAGAACAGAATCAAAAGGGCTACAACTGCAAGCGTTGTATCTATATGCACAGCGAGTGTGAGTGGGAAAAATTGGGTAGGGAGGATGAAGTCTTGGAAAAATTAAACCTTTGGAGCACCATGTGTATTACTGACAAAGAAGATCAGTCTATGACTATATGTCTGGGAAAAGATCAACCCTAGGAGCACCATGTGCATTACTGACAAAGAAGATCAGTCTATAATGCTGAGATGAGATCAACCTCTGGAGCACCATGTGTATTACTTACAAAGAAGATCAGTCTACAACTATGTCTGGGAAGAGATAAACCTCTGGAGCACTATGTGCATTACTGACAAAGATCAGTCTATGACCATAAGGCTGAGAAGAGATCAACCTCTGTAGCACCATGTGTATTACTGACAAAGAAGATCAGTCTAGGACTACTGTGCCTTGTGTGGATGACTGGCTGCTACAAACCTTATCGTACAGTGCCCTGGCCGCCTTGTAGTCGGCGCTGGACTCCTTCATCATGGCCCGCTGTGTGATTTCCTTGGTGTTCAGCATGTCGCTGAAGATGCCCTGCAGGACATCGTACTCTCCCACCGACTTGTACAGCCTGTCAAACAAACATGATTTTTTTGTTGTTGTTAATGTTTCACACATCCCTGAAGGTCCCCACCAGGACATCATTTTCTCCCAGACTCATACAGCCTGTCAAACACACATGACTGATTTCTTTATGTTTAGCACTTCACTGAAGATCCCCTTCAGGACATAATTTTCTCCCACTGACTTGTACAGTTTGTCAAACAGACATGTCTGATTTTTCTATGTTCAGATCATTACTGAAGATGCCCTCCAGGACATCCTATTCTCCTACCAACTTGTACAGCTTGTCAAACAAACATGCCAGATTTCTTCATGTTCAGAACATTGCTGAAGATCCCTTTCAGGACAACATTTTTTTCCACTGACTTGTGCAGCATGTCAAACAAGCATGACTGATTTTTTTCATGTTCTGCAAATTGCTGAAGATGCCCTACAGCATACTGTATTCTCCTACCAACCTGTACAGCCTGTCAAACACATGACTAATTCTTAGCACCCAACACCCATTCAGGTGTGAAGGTTGTATAAGGGCAGAGCCGCAAGCCATTGGGTCACAAGTCTAGAATGCTGGTTCACCACCAGAAGATAAAGAAATGAATCACAAGCAAAAGATGGAATCGTCAGTCATGTTTCATGTCACCTTATTTTTGGAGAGGACTGGAAGAAGAAAAGTATTAAATGCACTGAAACACACAACAAATCTTACTTCTTTATACTTGTCCTGCTGTGATAGTCCAGGATGTAAGACTAGAGCCTTGAGAGAGCCTAGGAGACCAGGAACACTGATATCACCTTAAACTGAACTGTAACACACAAACCCTCCAACTCATTCATACAGGCCATGCAACTGAAATTCTCATTCGTCTGGTTGTCTGGAGCACCTTTCCAACACACCTGGAGATTACTGCTTCAACTTGCATCTCAACCATCCGGTTGTTTGGAACACCTTTCCAACACACCTGGAGACAACTGCTTCAACTTGCATCTCAACAATCTGGTTGTTTGGAACACCTTTCCAACACACCTGGAGATAACTGCTTCAACTTGCATCTCAACAATCTGGTTGTTTGGAACACCTTTCCAACACACCTGGAGATAACTGCTTCAACTTGCGTCTCAACCATCTATCTGGTTGTTTGGAACACCTTTCCAACACACCTGGAGATTACTGCTTCAACTTGCATCTCAACCATCTGGTTGTTTGGAACACCTTTCCAACACCCCTGGAGATTACTGCTTCAACTTGCAGATTTCTATTTTAGTTAAGAAAGAAAACATGGAGGACCTTGCCAGCTCAATCCACAATGAGACATCCTGTGACACAGTCGTGCCCTCATGTCGGCCACACTTGACAGGTTGCCTCCCTCCCTCGTCTTCCTGGATCAGCTGCTCTTCCAGTACCTCCATACCTGCCAGGTACACAAACAGGTGATGCACACGTCATGAAGCACTACCCTCATTTAGCTCTCACAATGCAAGTCTACAAAACAAACAGTAATGTGAACTCCATTTGTATACTGCCAACCATACATAAAGAACTGTTTATTATGTTTCATTCTGACTCTGAGCTTAATGGCTAAGATCAGTGTCCACTGTGTGTCACCTATCTATACAACCACTTCACCATGTCCTCCATTGTGTCCTTCTGCATACAAGAACTTCATCATGTCCACCATGTATAAAGACTTGATCATGTGTTCTGTGTATAAGAGCAATTTATAAGTTCTTCTGTCTCAGAGAACATTTTCAAGGTCCTCCAATGAAATGAACACTTTTTAAGGTCCTTTATAACACTTCAGAGACAAGTACACTTCACAGGTTCCTGTTTTAATCAGGCCCTGTCCGTAAGCTCAAAGATGGAGCCACTGTAAGCCAAATAACTATTTCCCATATTTCTTCTTTCTCCTTCTACTCTGTATCAGACTAACAGATGGACAATCTGCCTTTCTCCCCCCTCCCCCCACCCCCCTGCATGATACCGATATGGAGTATGTGGGAGTTTTTGACAAATGTAGAAATCCTCTCACCAGTCAACACACACAGAGTGGCTGATGTAGTTACATATCCTCCACACACACACACACACACACACACACACACACACACACACACACACACACACACACACACAGAGAGAGTGACAGATGTATGCAGATGTATGTACAAGTGTAGAAACCTTCCTGCCAGTCAACACACACACACACACACACACACACACACACACACAAACAAAGAGTGGCAGATGTTTGTACAAGTGTAGACACCTGCCAGTCAACACACATGCACAAGCATGCACATGCACATGTACACATACATGTGCACACACACACATATGCAAATACACACACACACACACACACACACACACACACACACACACACACACACACACACACACACACAAACAGCTGTACATACCAAGTGGCTGGAGCTTGCTGGTAACAGCGGCTGTGCCTAGGTCTCCACTGTCCACTTTGAGGCTGGACTGCAGGCTGTATACAATGTCCTGTGGACAGAAACCAGGGCCAGTGTTCAGTACGTGTACACACTGTCCTGTGGCCAGTACTCATCACATGTACACATTGTCCTGTGGCCAGTTTTCATCATGTACACAATCTCCTGTGGACACAAACCAGGGCCAGTGTTCAGTAGATGTACACACTGTCCTGTGGCCAGTACTCATCACATGTACACACTGTCCTGTGGCCAGTACCCATCACATGTACACACTGTCCTGTGGCCAGTACCCATCACATGCACACAGTCCTGTGGCCAGTACTCATCACATGTACACACTGTCCTGTGGCCAGTACTCATCACATGTACACACTATGTACACACTGTCCTGTGGCCAGTACTGATCATGTACAGAATGTCCTGTGGCCAGTACTGATCATGTACAGAATGTCCTGTGGGCATGAACCAGAACCAGTACTCAGTACATGCACATCACAATAATAGCTGAGAGTGAAATTCACACTTCAGAAAAGTCATTTGTTCTACTTTTTGGATAAATTACAATTAAATTACAATTGTTAACACAAAAGGAAGGTGGCACTGACAGCCCCCCCCCCCCCCCCCCCATCTTTCCAAAGCAACACAAAAAATTGTGTTAATGGGGCTCCTATTAGCAAGTATTTTAAGGAGGTCCCTGGGACTCCCTGCTACAACTTTTAGAGGGTCCCTGGCCAGTTTTAAAGGGTCAAGCCTAACAGGCAACAGCAGCTGTGCAGAAATATTCTGCACTGCATATGATGCCCTTTGTCCCTTCTACAACTCAGCACTGATTTGATACACTCGCTCTAACTTGTGCCATCTGGACAGCTGATACATACTGGATCTAACTTGTTCTGCCATACAGCTGATACATACTGGATATATTTTGCACCAGCCAGACAGCTAAAACAGTCCAGATCTGACTTGTGTTACATCAGCGGGACAAGGGATATATATGCCACACAACTGATACATTTCGGATCTAACTTGCATCAGCTGGACAACTGATACATGTCGGATCTAATTTGCATCAACTGGACAACTGATACACACCAGACAACTGATACATGTCGGATCTAACTTGTATCAGCTGGGCAACTAATACAGGACAACTGATACATATCAGATCTTACTAACATCAGCTGGACAACTGATACATGTTGGATCTAACTTGCATAAGCTGGACAACTGATACACACCAGACAACTAATACATGTCGGATCTAACTTGTATCAGCTGGACAACTGATACATGCCGGACAACTGATACAAGTCAGATCTAACTGGACAACTGATATATGCCATGTAACTGATACATGCTGTATAACTGATGCATGCTGGACAACTGATACATGCTGGATCTAACTTGTATGAACTAGACAACTGATACATGTGGCAAACTAAACCAAGATTCAAAACAAAAGTGACACTGAAAACCCTAAACCATGACGCACACCACGAAGGGTAGGTAATACTGGGTGGAACTGACCTGTCAACCCCACCCCCACCCCCCCCACACACACACACAACTGTTAAGATTAGGAATAAAAGTGAGAGTGAGCACCCCATACCATGATGCATGCCATGAAGGGTGGGTAGTACTGGGTGGAGGTGGACAGCATCTGTGTCAGACTGGAGTTGATCTGAGTTTGCATGTCTTCCATCTCACGCTCTGTCTTCATCGTCTCCATCTGTCCGTAGATGGCCTTGAACACAGCGCTAAACAGCAGACGTGCCACTGTGCTGTCTCGCTGTGAAACACAATGTCTCAAGTACTTCATTCCAGCATATAATAATCCAGAAGGCAAGGTTACAACTAGAGCTGGACATATAAATTCCACCTCAACTATCTAAAGAAGCCGCAACACTCCAGCATCATTAATACTTTTACCTCTTCATTCTAGCATGCATGGAATGCCAAAAGGATGCCTGCTCTGCACTACTGTGAGTGTCTTATGATGTCATGCCACGTGAGAAGAGACGAGCTCCAGGACTTGACCTTCTTCTTTTTTTACACCTACCCCAATTTTTGAACCACAATGCCATACTTGTTTTACACCTAACTTTTGGACCACAATAGCATCCATTTTTTTACACCTACCACAGTTTTTGGACAATTACCTACAATATTTTTTGGACCACAATGCTGTACCTTTAAAAAATAAAATAAAAATTAACATCTACCACACATTTTGGACCAAAATGCCATACTTCTTTTTTACATCTACCATACAGTTTGGACCAATACCTACCATAATGTTTGGACCACAATGCTGTTTTTGTTTTTTACATCTACCATAATTTTTGGACCAATATTTACCATAATTTTTGGACCCAAATGACATACCTCTCTCCTCCCAGGCTTGACTGCCTGCCTGTGCCTTAGAGACAGCAGCACCTTATCTGTGAATAACATTTGGCAGGCAGGCCTTTCTGACCAATGATAACCATATCTTGCAATCAAATCAGCTGGACTGCTTCAGAAATCGCACTGCTTGGCAAACTGATCAGTGATATCGTCCGGGCAATCAACAGAGCACATGATCAGTGAAATGCAATTTGGAATGACTCTATAGGCCTAGTAAAGCACATTGCTACAGACACTTTCTGAAAAGTGGGAAATTACAAACAAAAAAACACATGTTGACGCCAAATACAAATGAGAGAAAACTGTGGCAGCCTCAATTCCAACTTCTCCAAGTCCTGTGGTTGTGAAGAACTGGGTTAGCTGACATATCTGCTGTGCTGCTTGTCTCCAGAAAATGATGCCGCATACTGTATTTTGATTGATGCAAACTTTTTGTGTGTGGCAAATTTACTGAACATTTCCACCTCCCTGTATTACATCAGTTTCCTTTGTGTTTTATGCATGTCAATCAAGTTCTTCCTAAGCATATTTTGGACAGCACACCATATATATATCCAGAAAAACTTTATCATCAGGAAAAGCATACATGATAAAGAAGAGAAAAAATAAATGATCTTAAGGACCATAAATGTTAAAAAAATTGACCAAAAGCAACTAACATGAGCCAGGGCCTGCAGCGGGGCGATGATGTAGGAGTAGTTGATCTGGATGTCCGGCAGGTCTCCAATGCGATATTTACGATAGAGTGTCACCTGGTTCTCCCGCCGCAATCTCTGCTGCTTCATGGTTTCCTGTCAGTATAAAGGAAACAGGCAATATTAGGGTGCAGAAAGCAGGAAATGATGCCAAGGTAAAGAAAACAGACTAATATGTCAGGTTAAAGGAAACAAAGACGTCAGGCTAAGGAAACAGACAATGGCATCTGGTTAAAGAAAACAGACAACAATGTAAGGGGAAAGGAAACAGACAATGTCAGTAAAAAGATGATGGACAATGTTGGGATAAACAAAACAATGGTGTGTGGCTAAAGGAAACAGATAACAATGCTGGGGGGAAAGGAAACAGACAAGGTCAGAAAAAAGCAGACAGACATCACTGTCAGGGAAAAGGAAACAGCCAATGGTGTAATGGTGAAGAAAACAATGTCAGGGTAAAGAAAACAATGGTGTTAGGTTAAAAGAAACTGACAACTAAGTCAGGGTAAAGGCAGCAGATGACATCAGGTTAAGGTAAAGAAAACAGTCAATGATGTCAGGGTAAAAGAAACAATGTCATTGTAGGTTACAGGTGGGAACAGACAATGATGTCTGGGTAAAAGAAACAATGTTACTTAGGATACAGGTAATAGACAATAATGTTAGGGTAATGGAAACTGGCAAATCTAAAGATGCTGCCATAACAGATCACATCCCTTTTAGTAGCAACAAAGTCAAATTTAAGGGAAAAACACCTAATCTTATCAAATGAGGCAAATATCACCATTTACTAGCATTACCATTCACATTTTCTGATGTGCAAATTTACAGCCAACACAAACTCTCACCTCCTTCATCTTCTTCAGTCTGATCATTCGACGGGCAAAGAAGACCCTGTTCCCTTCCCGGTCTTTGAGGAAGCGCCGTTTCAGACGCCATACGTCAGTACTGTCTTCTGATTCATCTGGCAGCAATAAGACATGAAAAGATACAATACTATTAACCACATATCTTACAACCTCAAAACACCCCTGCCCACCATCCCTCACCCACCCTAATTAGCCCAAACAGGCACAGTTTCAAAGAATGCATACCTGTAACAGACCTTCCACTTCAATCTATGTAACCATACCTGTAACAGACCTTCCACTTCAATCTATGTAACCATACCTGTAACAGACCTTCCACTTCAATCTATGTAACCATACCTGTAACAGACCTTCCACTTCAATCTATGTAACCATACCTGTAACAGACCTTCCACTTCAATCTATGTAACCATACCTGTAACAGACCTTCCACTTCAATCTATGTAACATGCAGGACAAGCATTCAGTCAGAAGCCTTCAGTTTTAGTTATCCAATATTCAAAACCAGTAAAGCACTGATTCACTTATAAACTAATGTGTCACCAGGAGAGCTCCACCCACTGCCATAAGTTCCAACAGATGTGCAGTGGCACCCACATATTTAAAACATTTATCTATACTCACAAATACTTTGAATACAAGCATATAGCTATTCTTCTATAGATACTTGTACACACTTTGATGCCAACATATAGCAATTTACCTAGACTCCCACCCACTTTGCATGCAAACATATAGCAATTTACCTATACTCCCACCCACTTTGCATGCAAACATATAGCAATTTACCGATACTCCCACCCACTTTGCATGCAAACATATAGCAATTTACCTATACTCCCACCCACTTTGCATGCAAACATATAGCAATTTACCTATACTCCCACCCACTTTACATGCAAATCTAGCAATTTATCTATACTCCCACCAACTTTGCATGCAAGTCTAGCAATTTATCTATACTCCCACCCACTTTGCATGCAAATCTAGCAATTTATCTATACTCCCACCCACTCTGCATGCAAATCTAGCAGTTTATATATACTCCCACCCACTTTGCATGCAAATCTAGCAATTTGTTTATACTCCCACCCATTTTGCATGCAAATCTAGCAATGTATCTACACTCCCACCTAATTTGCATGCAAGTCTAGCAATACATTTATACTCCCACCCTCTTTGCAAGCAAGCACAGTAATTTATCCATACTCCCACCCATTCTGCATGCAAACATATAACTTTATAAATACTCGCCCCAACTTTGCATGCAAGTCTATAACACTTTATTCCCACTTTGCATGCAAGTCTGTAACACTTTATTCCCACTTTGTATGCAAGTTTGTAACACTTTATTCACACTTCGCATGCAAGTCTATAACACTTTATTCCCACTTTGCATGCAAGTCTATAACACTTTATTCCCACTTGCACCCTTTCTGCCAGCAGACCAACACTGACCCTCCTCCTCTTTAGCCGAGGTGCTGGCAGTTCTGGGTCGGGGGATGCGGCCAACAAAGGCACCCCTCAGACCAGACCCGCGGGTGTGGCCAGGGCCAATGGGACGTTTGCTGGATGATCCCTGGCCCGATGACCCCATGGTGAAGAGGAGGGAGGAGGAGGTGTCTGACGCCGGTAGGCTGAAGTCAGTGAACGTGTCCAGACTGCTTTGGGTCAGCCAGTTGAACGGCGCTTTGGAGCCTGGGGTCAATGTACACGGCAACATGGGAGAATAAAAATGCATGCAGCTATGCAGGGTTATTTATGAAACATTTCAGTATCAGTGAGTATCGATATCCACATGCTAGTCAACAAGGTGATAAAGAGAAAACGCAAACAACAGAAGAGAAACAATCTCCCAAATACTTACACAAAAGCAGACAAACAAAAAGAAACAATCTCCACACACACGTTCTCTCTCCCTCCCTCTCACACTCACACACTCTCTCACACACCCACACACATGCACGCACACACTTCCTGAATGTTTGCCATTTATCCTATTTGGTGCTTCAGTAGACGAATTGATACTCAACAATAATTAATAACAACAATGATCCCACAAATCCACACACACATGAAACATCTACAGCAGTCAAGCCACTTGCTTTCACCAAGAAAAGCAACTTAAATTTCTCCACAAACCCCCCACTTACCCACCCACCCACCCAACCAAAAGGATGCCAAAGTATACAAAATCCAAAACTAAGAAGACCAAAACTGAGATGAAAGTTGACCAACTACTCCAGCTTCATGCCTGACCACAGTACCTGCCTCGTCCATGGTGGCGGTAAACTGCTGAACATCTTGCGTAGCTCTGATCTGTCCGTCCACACTGTCCTCTGACGAGCCCATGGACTGGCTCATCTGTGTCACTGCAAACAGCGGAGTCATGACAGCGTGACGCTGTCGCCATGATGACTGTACCGAGTAATCCTGGAGTGAAATAACAGAAACATAATGATGAGGCAATACTACACATTACACATTTCTAAAGGGTAATTTTTGAGACCTTAAGAATGAATATCACCCACAAATTATCAAAGTAAAACAATCCATGTTCTGACGCATGGAAATCCAGTTAAAAGGAACATTACTCCCATTTACTGTTGTCTGCCACTGGGTGGACATAACTGTTGCGTAAGAGCATCTCCTCCTCATACTGCTGCATGTTCGTGTGATTTAGCAAGTTTACAATGAGCTGTATGTTTGCAAGTACAAGTTATCAGCAGCTTAAGTTCACACATACATGAGTAAATTTACCCATGAAGGCAATGCACATATACACGTATACATTCACGCACACACACACACTTATTACCGCACAGATAAAACAGCAGTGGCATAACTCAGTCTATTCACAACAGACCTTGAAGGTGCACTCAGACAGAGGGTGCTCAAAGATGTGTCGGTTGTAGTCAGGACTCTTGGAGGTCATCTCCAGCAGCAGGTTGGTGGCATAGCCAAGGTAGTGGCGCTCACTGCTGGGTGTGTACATGGCCTCCAGCATAGCCACAGTGCGGTCAAGCGTGCCCACAGGCAGGCGAGTCTCACTGCTCCAGAAGTTCTGCACTGTGAGTCTGAACAGCAGTCAGGAATAGGGCTGTTAACACAGCGAAACTGAGGAGAGACCACTGTTATAAAACTCTTTCCATTGGTTTAAGCCTTTCACTCCAAACCATGCATTCTGTCACGGCTTCACTACAACCCTCAGCAACATTCTGGGAAACCCCGGAACCCTGATCACATGATCAGTAATGAAGTTGATGTTGAAGAGTGCTTGCAAATGGCACCATTTTTGTGGTGTTTGAGGTTACTAACAGTTTAATAAAGTAAACAATTGTTTTTTATGTGTGTAGGATCTCTGCACCATAATGGCAGCGCAATACTTCATTACAGATAAAGTGATTCATTATGAATATTCCAGGCAATGGAATTGAAAGCAATGAAGAAAACATGTTCAAAGAGAAGGGGGATGCCGAGTTCGACCCAGTCAATGGTAGTGACAGTGACCACGCTGAGGAAAGTGTTGAGGAGGTAAACGAACCCAGCACATCGAGAGGTAGGGGGTGTGGTCATGGGAGAAAAAGCAATGTGGTAGTGGTTGTGGTGGTGGTAGGGGATGAGGACAACAAGCACAACATTTCTTTCATTTACTTGTTAGAATTTCAACTCTGCGTGTCGGAACTTACTCAAACAAGTCAGGTCCTCCCTTTCAGCACACAACAGCACGTTAAAAAGCTCACACACACATCCACAGTCAGTACATTTTGCAGTCCTGTAACAAATCTACTTTCTATATTGCATATTCTGATGAAATTCCTTTTACATGGTAATGCAAAAAAGTGAACAAAATGGCTAAGGATATTTTACATTTTTTTAGCATTTTTATTTATCCTTTTCAAATAAAACCATGGAAGTGAAAGGGTTAACAGTCAATGGGGACAAATGTGTCAAGCATTCACTTACCTGCAGTGTAGATCATCATCGCATAACCCCTGCAGCAGTGTCTCTTTGGTCATCTTCATGATCTCCCCAGCATCGTCACTCTCAATGTCCCTGTGAATATCAACACTCTGTACACAAGGCTTGGCTAACAACTTTCACACCATTCCTGTAAACTTCAGCTCACCAAACAGACGATTTCCGGAAATAACAGGCGAAGATAATCTGACAGTGTTTTCTTACTCCGGGAGAGTGAAGTCCCCTGAATGGAGGTGGCAGCAAAGAAGAGCTGATCTGCAACACTTTGAGATCTTAAGGCATGGACCTGTTATAATTTATACTAGACTACCAGCTGGGGGAACCTACTGTCCGATCTGCACATTCCCCGCGAGCAGAGAGTATTTGATCGGCATTTCTGATGCCTTTTCTGCCTTTGTTTACGGGTATCCGTCATCTTGCCCATGTGTTCAGTGTACCCCCAACAAAAGCGTGCCTACTCTGCACTACACTCGCAGGCATGGACCTATATACACAGGTCCATGCTTGAAGGTTCTTACCAAGTGCAGTCCCCTGGATTTCCGAAGATCGTCTATTGCATCACTGCATTCCTGGAAACTTCAGCTCAGTAAACTGCATCACCATAAAATCTAACACTGTAGCAGGTGGGTACACACACATCCAACAACCTAGATCCCATGGGTCTTTCCTCTGCGAGCAAAATTGTGCTGGGGTTCCAATTATCTATACCATAAAAAAATCCAGAACTGATCATCCAGAATGTACAAATGCCATACAGCAAAAATGTTTTTTTTAAATGTTTGTCTACAAGTCTGGAATATGTGACTGCTGCAGACGTCTTTGTGATTGCAACACAAGTCCTCACTGTCCAGTTCCTGCAGAACTGTTCACAGCCTTGCTGTTGTATAAATCTTATGTGACTGCTGTGGGACTCTTGACCCCAGCACATTTTCGCTTGCAGAGGAAAGACCCATGGGGTCTAGGTTGTTGGATGTGTGTGTACCCACCTGCTACAGTGGCAGTCATAAGAGTCTTGATTATAGAATCTAAAACCACTTGGCTTGCATGGTAAAAACTAAAATAAGGTGAAGAAGCCCCCCCCCCCCCCCCCCCCACACACACACACACACACTTATGCAAGAGGAGAAGGAAGGGAAAAAAGAAGAGGGAAGCCAAGGAAGAAGAGGACAGAGGGGGACTTGGATTCTGTAAGCTTAGTGCCAGTAAGACGGTAAGTTCTGTTTTGTGGATGAGCAGTCAAGTTATCAAGACATAAACAAAATTTTCTGGTCCTCATGCATTTAGCTCATAACAAGCATCACAAGAAAATTCAACACAGCCGGACACAACAAATGACAACAACAAAACTTCCATGGGTGCTTGCAAGCGATTCTCACAACTAATTTTGGTAAGAGCAATTTGTGTCCACAGCACACAAGAAAAGAATAATTTCCACATCAAACTGCAGAGACACCATCAGAACTCCTCTGATACCTATAATTTGAATTTCATTTCTTTTACATGTTACTTTGGTGGTACGTTTCAAAGCAAATTTCCCTTGACAGGACAACAAAGTATTATCTTACCTGTAGTTGTCATAGATCCACATGAGACAGTCAAACATGGTACGTCGACACGCAGCGCTGGGATGGCTGCTGAAGCTGGTAACTGCAGGCATGAGTGACAACAGTTCTTTAGCCGTGACCTTGGGGGCCAGGGACCTGACAATGCGCAGCGACACCAGCTGTGTGTCTTCATCCCTGCATGAAACCACACAAGACATCTATGTTTGGTTGTTGTTGTAACATTCCCCTTCTGAACAGGCCGGGGTTACCTGGTTTATAAAACTGTGCATTAACAAATGCACTGCACAGGGTGCGGGGACTGCATGTGTGACAGGTATATAACTGTGCATTGACAAATGCATTGCACAGGGTGCGGGGACTGCATGTGTGACAGGTATATAACTGTACATTGACAAATGCATTGCACAGGGTGCGGGGACTGCATGTGTGACAGGTATATAACTGTACATTGACAAATGCACTGCACAGGGTGCGGGGACTGCATGTGTGACAGGTATATAACTGTGCATTGACAAATGCATTCCACAGAGTGAGAGGACTACACACAAATTCTGTTGTTTTTTAAAAATTACTCCACCACATGGGGTTTGGAGGACTTATCTCTACTTCCGGGTGGATGCTGTTATCCAAAAAGCTTACCATGGCTGAAGAGTCTTCTACACAGCACATACCATTTTAATGTAGCCTTGGTGTTCTGGCTGGTGTCAGTGACCTGTGACAGCCTGAGCAGAGGTGACCTTTATCAGTAATATTACACCCTGAAATACTGAAACCCTTGACGAAAGAGTGCCCTTAGAGATGAGTGACCAACCCTCTTTCCATGACTTACAAAACGTCACTCACAGTCACATGCTAACACACTCAGATGGCATTTGCATGAAAATGAACTCATCACTGACCATCCCCACTTCATGAACACTTTTCCCATGATTTCATTTTTATGGAAGAATGGGCAGGGTTCTGCTTTACCTGTGTGTGAGGAAGGTTAGAAGACCTTTACTCCACAGCTCCAGATAAGCATCCTTCATGTAATCCACTCGACCTTGAATGACCTCCAGACACTGGCAACGAAATTCCCCATGGAGACTGGGTAGCATGAACAGCAGCTTGCTCAAAAACCTACCACACACACACAACATACACAATTAATACTCCACATTTCATGAAAGAAAAATGAATCACACCCAAGGAACAAAATTCTGCACTTCTTGGCATCCAATTTTTGTTTCAGCCATATGAAAGAAACCAGACTTGTATAGATAAAGGGGAAAAGCATGCCTACTCCCTGTAGCTCTGACAGCTCACTTAAGAAATCCACAGGCAGATGAAAATGAAAGTCAAAGATGACTTGGGGGGTGAAGTGGGGGGGGGGGGGCGTTCCTTGGCTACTTTTGAAAAATACTAAGATATTGTCCATGCATCACCGTAGGCAAGAATTAAAAAGCTATATACATTGGCAGGAATGGGCAATGCTGCTCTTGCAGCTGCTGTAGCCTTGACCACACAAGGCAAGCCAAACTGCCAACAAGGGACTGACAAAGCCGAGAGTCCTTTCTTCACACAAAACTCTTGTCTCTTCTCGTACCTGTCAGCGATAGGAGGGTAGTGTCGATGCATGTGGTGGACACACACGATGAAGCTGTCAGGCTTGACCTTGCTGAGGCACGACTCGATGTAGGTGTGAAACGGTCCCTCCGTCTCCTTCTCTTTCTCAGCCAAGTAGGCCAACACCATGCCTACCACCTCCGCTGCCACCGCATAAATTGTCTTGAACTTGTTGGTCATGGACACAGCTAGTGTGTTGAAATACCTGGTGATAGACAAACACTATGCCTGAGGACCATTTAATCAACAAAGCAAGATTCTTTATCAAGGCAGTCGAACTCCCACAGAAAGACCGCCCCAATGAGAGACCACCCTGACGAGTGCAACATTTAGCATTGGCACATGTATTACACAACAGTTAAAATGAGAGAAAAATTACGTGTCAAACTGTATGTACATGAGAGTAACACCCCTTGACGTGGGTTGGAGACACCATTCCTGGATGCCAGTTGTCAAAATGCACATCCATCAAATGAAATAAGCAATGTGCTCCTTACAAAAGAGAGACCACCCTGAGAGACCATCCCTCTTCTCTGACCACCTTTTCTGAAATTTTCTCCATCTTCCAGTTACATGAACCTCTGCCAAGCACACCCCCATCCCCGCCCATGTTATGTCATGGTGGTCATTTTATGACACAGTGGGGACTGTTATATCATGTAACTTCATGAGATCAAAAGTGAGGCTGGAGTGCCATTCTTTGTCAAGGTTGAATTGTGCAAAGAATGGCCATCCAACCTTGCTTTTGATCTTGTGACCTGCTGTGACCTAGTTCATTAAGTATGACCCAAGGTCAACACAGAACCCATTCAATCATGGTTACCTTGGTGACCTCTCACATTCTTTCAACTGGTCCACCACATGTACACTGAACTATCAAGGGGCCAGCATGGATTTCTGCGAGTTTTGCTTTCACATCAAGTGTGCCTAGCATTGCATTACTGTTAAAATGAGAGTACCCTATACAAGAAGCATGGTACTTTACCCGTCTCTGTCAACAGGAGCTGAAGGTCCATATGGCGCCATCTTGCAGGTGAGAATGACTCCCAGCACCTGG
>OY757541.1:5772360-5839860 GCA_963584105.1 Alviniconcha strummeri
AAATCTGTTTTGAACAGATGTTTCAACACAACACTGGAGAGATCTGGACTGGAAGGATTATTGGCATTCCTGAACAAATGAATGGCACACTAAAGTAAACTAAACAATCAACACTTGCAGTGGTAAACAACACATGTCCACCTTCAACCTCTGCCTGGTATCCTTGGGATTAAGTGTTATTATAAAAGGAATGTAACACTGGCAGGTGCTGACAGTAAATACATATGATCAACATGACCAACTAGAAACAACACACAATGTTTTAACAAAAACAAATCTGACCTCAAACTCCAGTGGAAATTCATACTTGCGCTCCTTGTCAACAATGTTCTCCAGCAAGAATTGTCCCTGAAGTAGACATATAACAAATTCATCAGTCACAGACAACACTTACCAGTCTTTCAATACATTAACACATTATTCAACATTCAGTTTATCACACAGGTACCATCATCTTCAAGGCTATTCAGCTTCAGTATTTTCACAAGCTGTTTACCTTGACTACCATCATGTCAGCCCATTTGGCCCAGCAGTAGAGTATTCAGACACACCCAGGTTGAGATTCCCCTTTGCTCATCTTTCTCTTCAAAAGTTGTAGATTATGAGCATTGTCTTGTGACCACTCCCACAATATGTCTTGTGACCACTCCCACAATAATACAGTGAAGTGATTCACACAAATACTTATTTCAATGCAGTAATCATTCTTCTGCTGATTACAAATATGCAACATTTGATATGGGCTGCTCACTGCAGCATTTGATATGGGCTGCTCACTGCAACATTTGATATGGGCTGCTCACTGCACCCCCCACCCCCAACCCATTGTTCTGGGATTTCAGTTTTTGGTGGTACCTTCACAAAAGACACTGCATAGCACATGTTAAATAAATGGTGATCACGGTAATGTAAAGAAGAGCACACACACACACACGCACTACATGATCATAATGATTATCATCACCATCAACATGTTTGTCATCATCATTGTAATCACATCATTGTAATCACCCAAATCAGAAGCAGCAGAAGCATTAGCATCTCACCTTGGCCACATTATCCTGGAAGAGGAATCCCTTGTAGAACTTGGCTTCATTCTGAACGCACGTGATGATGGCAATGAGAAGGTTGTAGCTGTAGCAGTGATACTGACGTCGCAAGTCCACCAGCATTGTCTCCCCTCGAGTGTCTTCACTTTTGGCTTCGTTCACTGCCCTGTGAAATAACAACACAGATGATGATGGCGACGAGAAGGTTGTAGCTGTAGCTTCTGGCATCAAAAGCCTGCCAGCACTCTCTCCATGAATCTCTTCTTTTTTGGCTTCACTCACCATCCTGCCAGATAATGACAACAGCAACACAGATGATGATGGTGGAGTATAGGTTGCTGCTGAAGCAATGGCATCGAGCATTTCAAGTCTGTCAACACTGTCCCACCCTGATGTCTTCAGCAGTAGCAGTGGTACTGAACAGTTCAAGTCTGTCAACACTGTCCCACCGTGATGTCTTCAGCAGTAGCAGTGGTACTGAACATTTCAAGTCTGTCAGCACTGTCTCATGCTGATGTCTTCAGCAGTAGCAGTGGTACTGAACATTTCAAGTCTGTCAGCACTGTCCCACCGTGATGTCTTCAGCAGTAGCAGTGGTACTGAACATTTCAAGTCTGTCAACACTATCTCACCCTGTCTTCAGCTGTAGCAGTGGTACTGAACATTTCAAGTCTGTCAACACTGTCTCACCCTGTCTTCAGCTATAGCAGTGGTACTGAACATTTCAAGTCTGTCAACACTGTCTCACCCTGATGTCATCACTTTGGGCTTGTTTCCTGCCCCATAAGACACATGCAACAATCAACACAAGAAACCACCAACACTGTGACTACCACAAACAGTGTGAAAAATTAGGTGGATCAACAAAAACTTTGGGATAATACTCCCATTTTTTCCCCAAAAGCCAGTGTTAAAGTTTTTGCCACAGTCTTACAAATACAGATCATAATACAAACTCATACGATTAATCAAACCAGTAAAAATTATGTGTGCCCAATACAGTCCAAACACAGCTTGCTAACAGTGACTCAAGAAGACACCCCAATCCTACCCTTTATCAAATGAAACGAGCACAATTTCCCAAGCCCTAGTCAACACATTTTAAAGCAGCTTTGACTGACCTGGTTATTTTCTGTGTCATCTCTTTGCCAGTTTCAGGATTGCCGAAGCAGACCTTCCTGTTGATGAGGGACTGTGGTGAGTTGACTTCCTCCCGTGACAGTCGGCTGTACATCACCTCCAGCAGCTGGAAGCAGCCGACTTTGCTTGTCAGCTGGCTTTCCAGCAGTGCCTGTGGGCCCTGCACAACAGTCCAACAACATAAATACACAGACTACACATGACACTTCTGAGACCTTCCTAATAACCACGTAAAAGAGATAGACCACTTTTGAGACCTCTCTAACAACCAAGTAAAAGAGAGACCACTTCTGAGATCTCTCTAATAACCAAGTAACAGAGACAGACCACTTCTGAAACCTCCTTAATAACCAAGTAAAATACTCAAAGGGGGAGACCACTTCTGAGACCTCCCTAATAATCAAGTAAAAGAGAGAGCACTTTTGAGACTTCCCTAATAATCAAGTAAAAGAGAGAGAGAGCACTTTTGAGACCTCCCTAATATGTAAAAGAGAGAGAGAGAGCACTTTTGAGACCTCCCTAATAATCAAGTAAAAGAGAGAGAGAGCACTTTTGAGACCTCCCTAATAATCAAGTAAAAGAGAGAGAGAGAGAGAGAGAGAGAGAGAGAGAGAGAGAGAGAGAGAGAGAGCACTTTTGAGACCTCCCTAATAATCAAGTAAAAGAGAGAGAGAGAGAGAGAGAGAGAGAAAGCACTTCTGAGACCTCCCTAATAATCAAATAAAAGAGAGCACTTTTGAGACCTCCCTAACAATCAAGTAAAAGAGAGAGAGAGAGCACTTTTGAGACCTCCCTAATAATCAAGTAAAAGAGAGAGAGAGAGAGAGAGAGAGAGAGAGAGCACTTTTGAGACCTCCCTAATAACCAAGTAGAGGAGAGACCACCAGTGAGACCTCTTTTAAAAGGAAACCCTGAGCTCAACGAGAGGACCACTTATAAGACCTCTTTCAACGCCACCTTAAGCATCAAGCAAATTAAGGTCAAATTAAGACCATCTTAATCATCAAGCAAATTAGGTCACCATAAAAACAAAGTGAAGAGAGAAAGAGAGGAAGGGAGATCATTTATGAGACCTCTTTCAAGGCCACCAGGTAAAAGTGGCCTCTCTCTTTTACCTGATCTTTAGGGTGGCTTTAAACAAAGGGTTCCACTATACTTTTGCTGAGCACTTTACTTGGGAAGACATTCACAAAACCAACAGTGACTACTCAAGGAAGACATTCAGCACAAAACCAACAGTGACTACACAAGGAAGACATTCAGCACAAAACCAACAGTGACTACTCAAGGAAGACATTCACCACAAAACCAACAGTGACTACACAAGGAAGACATTCACCACAAAACCAACAGTGACTACACAAGGAAGACATTCCCCACAAAACCAACAGTGCCTACACAAGGGAGACATTCACCACAAAACCAACAGTGCCTACAGACCCTGGACAGTCGGAGCTCCACAGTCTTCATCAGGTCCTGGATGTGGTCCAGGAAGAACTCGATGAGAGCAGCTTTGTGCACAAGTCTCAGCATGGGCAAACAGACACGCTGCACAGTGGCACGGCGGATGATGTTGGGGTAACTGCCTTCACTGGCAAATATCTTGTAGCCAACATCCAGCGCTGACTTCTGCTTATCTGCTGGGAGTCTGAAGACACAAAGAAAGGGTGAAGTTAAAATGCAGAAAAACAACAACAACAACAACAACAAAAGAAGTGTAGGCAATGGCATTACAAACTATTAGTGTGATGTAAAGCATGCCAGTTAACAGCTTTTACTGAAAAAGGGTGAAGTTAAAATGCAGAAAAACAACAACAACAACAACAAAAGAAGTGTAGGCAATGGCATTACAAACTATTAGTGTGATGTAAAGCATGCCAGTTAACAGCTTTTACTGAAAAAGGGTGAAGTTAAAATGCAGAAAAACAACAACAACAACAAAAGAAGTGTAGGCAATGGCATTACAAACTATTAGTGTGATGTAAAGCATGCCAATCAAAAGCTTTTATTGAGCTGCCTGTCTTTCACCATTTAGAAGGCAGCCAGGGTGGCCTGTATGGAATCTTCGCTGACCTGTCCGTCTTTCACCTCGACAAGTCACCACTCACCATTTAGAAGGCAGCCAGGGTGGCCTGTATGGAATCTTCACTGACCTGTCCGTCTTTCACCTCGACAAGTCACCACTCACCATTTAGAAGGCAGCCAGGGTGGCCTGTACTGGACCTTCACTGACCTGTTTGTCTTTCACCTCACCAAGTCACCACTCACCGTATTGTGAAGGCAGCCAAGGCATCTTGTATGGCATCTTCATGGACATGCTGACCCTCCTCACGACAGAAGATGCTGATCAACAGTTCCACCAGGACCAGGCTGCCAGACAGTTCCAGGGCACTCAGCAACTGTACAATGTTGACAACACCAGCATCACACATGGGCAGAAAGTACTTACAGTATCGAATGTGGCTAGACAGCAACAGATGCAAAGTGACTGGTATAACAAATAAATCAATGGAAGGCAGCCCTGAAGGTATCTGCTCTGGAAGTACATTTACAGAGGAAAGCTTTTGAAATGATTCCTTTGGGACAGGAATAATACTTCTTAAAAGAGATCTGCATAAAGAGAACTGCAAACACAAAGAAAATGTACATTTGAGATACTATCACAAGCATAGTTTGACACAAAAAGCCATAGCACTTCCTGTCCATTTTTGCAACTGGGACAACCTATCACCTCTTTCCCAGTCTGGAAAACCTGCCACCTTAAGCATCCATAATGAAATGAGGCTCATCACAAGGGAATTAAAAATATCATTTTAGTAACTTGTGGTTCTGCTGAAAGACAATATTCTTGCACCCAAGTGAAATTAAAGTGCCATTCTCCAAGTATTATTTTCTTTATATATTTTTTTTACAATAATACTGGACTGGAAAAGAATCTTCTGTTGCAACATTGCCCCTAACCTTGTCTATGGCACTGATGTAGTCATTGAATCTTGGCGTTCCTTTGACAAACTCAGAACTCTTCAGGGGAAAGTTGTCTGCCACAAATCGATCCAAACTCTCCCTGCAAAAAAAGAAAGAACAAAAAAGACAATGACCTGAGAAGGAGAAGGAAAACAAAAGAGCCACAAAACTAACAATGACTTAATATTTCTTACTTAAATCCTTTTTTCTTTTCTTCTTCTTCAGTTTTTCTGAAATATTGTAAATAAAGGCAAAAATGCCTAATTGCTTGAAGATATTGTGTTTCAGATTAAGAACAGAACCTGTCAAGTGCAACTACACTACTGAAAGATCTCTAATCATTATGATCACTTTTTTTACAGACCCCAATGGCTCATAATGACATGAAATGTGACCTGAATCAAAAAACATCTGGATTTTAACTTGGGGCTCCTGTGCAGTGTCATTAAGTGTGGTAGCTACAACCAGGTTTCACACATCACTGAACAGCGTGGACCACACCTCACTCTTACAAGTCTGCATAATAATATTTTTATAATCGTAACAATGGGGATTTAGTGCATCTAAGCAAGAATACCCTAAGCAATTACAAAAATTGTTTAACACTTTCCTTATTTTTAATACATACATACATTTAGATGTCAAAGATTCAAATACAAATATATACAAACACACACATGCATACACACCAAAACATGTACACACACCACCAAACACACACTCACACACATATGTCAGGACAATGGAACTGGAGAAAAGGTTTGTCCAAGAGAAAGGCTTTCAAGGAAGATTTGAAAGAACTGGCAGAGGCAGCATGACCAAATGGACAGAAACAGGGAATCGGTTCCTGCTACTTGGAGCCTGGTGAGAAAAAGAGCCCTGACCACTGGACTGCATGTGGTAAGATGGTATTCTTAACACTTGAGAGTCTGTGGAAGAACAGAACTGCTGAGAAATGAAGATCCAAGAGGTAGATGGGGGCCCTGATCAGAGACGATCTTAAAGCAGAGTAATGAGAGTTTGTTCTGGATTCTCTGCTCAACAGAAAGCCAGTGAAGAGGGTGAAGTGGACGAATGTCAGGCACAGATCTGGGGCTTCAGAAAATAGGTCCTACAGCTTTGTCCTGGATCTTTTGAAATGTTGATACACAGGGCAGCCTGCCAAAAGGGCTTTGCAGTATTCTGCTCTTCAAAGAAACACACACATGAAGACATGCCTGGGCCAATCTCAAGGCAAGTTGATTTCACACCATATCTAGTGCTGAATCAAGGTTCACCATGTCCGTACACATGGTCATAATGACAATGAACAAACAAAAATACAGCCGCCAATGAACTCACTTCAGTTGTGCATCATAAGGCTTGGGCAGCGCAGCATAGAATGGCAACAAATCCAGCACACGATTCTGGAAAACAAAAACAGCATATCCACAAGGAGCTCTCTATATACAAACCCTTAGATCAGCCACAAGCATTTATAAGCAGCGGGTGAGTAAATATATGGTAATGGTAAACAATATAGCATGAACGGGTGAGTAAATATATGGTAATGGTAAACAATATAGCATGAATGGGTGAGTAAATATATGGTAATGGTAAACAATATAGCATGAACGGGTGAGTAAATATATGGTAATGGTAAACAACATAGCATGAACGGGTGAGTAAATATATGGTAATGGTAAACAACATAGCATGAACGGGTGAGTAAATATATGGTAATGGTAAACAACATAGCATGAACGGGTGAGTAAATATATGGTAATGGTAAACAACATAGCATGAACGGGTGAGTAAATATATGGTAATGGTAAACAACATAGCATGAACGGGTGAGTAAATATATGGTAATGGTAAACAACATAGCATGAACGGGTGAGTAAATATATGGTAATGGTAAACAACATAGCATGAACGGGTGAGTAAATATATGGTAATGGTAAACAACATAGCATGAACGGGTGAGTAAATATATGGTAATGGTAAACAATATAGCATGAACGGGTGAGTAAATATATGGTAATGGTAAACAATATAGCATGAACGGGTGAGTAAATATATGGTAATGGTAAACAATATAGCATGAAGGATCAAATATCAGTTTTCTCTGGCACAAGTTCTGCGAGCAGTTCCAAGCAGGAACCACAGGTGAAGTGTATAGCTTAGGCACTTACGTACACTACCAGTGACATTTCTGCCATACATTTGTTTTCTTTCAAACTTACACAACAACAAAAAGCCCACCAAAAAAGTGACACTTTCACAGATGTGCTGTCAGTACTACATCACCCCAGAACCCCCGAGACAAAAAGAAACTAAATGAACTCTGCACCGTACCGTAAGACCTAAGCCCACAGGCAGACATACCTCTCTCTGGGGTTCCTGCCAACTATAGCCTCTCTGAAAATGAGACAGCTGTCTTGCGAAAGTAGGGGTGGGTTGGGGGAGAGAGCTAAAAGAACATATGACTGCTGCAGTGGCAAAGAGCTACTCAGAATCCAATGGCCTGAACCTTGAAAGCCAGGTTGGTCTTGTGATTGGTCAGCAGAGTCTGGTACATGGACACCATTGCTGCACAGTGGGCCTGGTCAGGATCCAGCACCGCCTGAAACCAGCATGGCATCAATTCTGAACATACAATCATCACAGTATTAACAAGAAACTAAAATCAAACTACCACGAAACTCTCCTCTCATGACCTCCCTGAAAACCAGTGTGGTATCAATACTGGACATACAATCATCACAGCGTCAACAAAAAACAAACTACTGTTCAACTCTTCTTTCATGACCTACCTAAAAATCCAGCTAATACGGTCTTAAAAGATGGACAGTATTTGGTGAGGGGCTTACTTGCATGGGAGCACAAAGGGAAAGGTTAAAAAAGAAAGAAAAAAAAGTGGAATTGTGGAATTACAAGATGGATTTTACATTAGGGATTTGGTTCAGGTAAGTTGGAGCCTGATAAGAGACATAACACTGGCCACAGAAGAGTGTGGAAGGAAGGTATTATAAACACTTGAAGGGGTGGAGGTGGGGAAGGGGGGCTGCAGGGTCATTTCTCACCTTGCTGTCAACCAGCAACACTTTGGTGAGCAGCAGGATCAAAGTCCCAGGGAAGAGGGGGGGGGGGGGGGGGGGGGAACTGTGGGAGAAGGGGGGGGGGGGGGTCGTTTCTCACCTTGCTGTCCACCAGCAGCACTTTGGTGAGCAGCAGGACAGCCAGACCCTGCAGGTCTCCAGAGGCCCCCGCCGTCCACCACTCCGCCACCTGACTCCAGTTGCTCATCACCTCCTGCACTAGCTTCTCACCCTGTCTGCAAGGTTCAAACACTGGTGAGCGTGCCATCAGTCAGGTACAAACATCACCATGTCAACCATCGTTTACCAGAGGAAGCTCCAGCTTCTTAGAAGATGACTCAAGTTGTTTATTACCTCCTCTGCTAGCTTCTCATCCTGTGTGTAAGGTTCAAACACAGGTAAGCGTGCCATCAGTCAGGTACAAACATCACCATGTGAGCCATCTTTTACCACAGGAAGCTCTAACTTCCTAGAAGATGACTCTAGTTGTTTATTACCTGCTGTGCCAGCTTCTCTCCCTGTGTGCAAGGTTCGGGCACAGGTGAGTGTGCCAACAGTCAGGTACAAACATCACTATGTCAAGCATCATTTACTAGAGGCACACTCCAGCTTCTCATTATTCAGTCAGCCTGATGACTCCAGACTCTCATTATCTCACACACAATCCTCTCTCTCTCTGTAATACAGAAGCACATGTATCATGCTATGTGTCTGAATACAGCAATGCTTATCACTGTCTATTTAAACAGTAGCAGGCTATGAGTCCCATCATCAAGAGTGAAACACCAGGACTTCTGCAAAATGACAGAGACAAGACATATGTGCACACATGTACACCCATCCACCAACATGATGGCATGCCACAACCACCACAACCCAAACAAGACAGCAAAGGACTTCAGGTCACAAAACACACATACACTACTACTTGCACTATACAAATAGGTATAAACATGTTATACTGTTTGCACTATATGAGTATGTATCAACATGTTCTACTTTTTTGCACTATACAAGTGTATAAATATTGATACGTTATACAACTTGCACTATACAAGTCTGTATCGATATGTTCCCATCATCACATGCAAACCACACACACTGTTTACTTTTTGCGCAGAGATCTGTCTCTGCCCACATGGTCCAGCACAGCCACAAGGACACTGCAGACTCGGTGCGGATCTTTCCCAGCATGCCTCATCATCATGGCCACGCTGTCTGTGTTTATGGCCATGTGGGCGGCCACGTTGGGCCTGAAGAGTGTGAAGAAATGGTCTCCCAGTGTGTGGCGGGTGCCCTCCACAAGACCTTGCACAGGGGTCGAATCCAGCAGACCTTCCACAAGCACCGTGCACTGAAAAGTTACCACTGCAAGGTTAGCAAAGGAAGCACCACAGTGAGTTTCAAACGTGTGAAGAGATGGGTCTACCATGTTTGGGCATGCAGTGTACACTGTAAGGTTACCACCATAAGATTAGGATAAGTGCAGGCTGATGAGTACGAGGCGTGAAAAGTCATGTGTTCCCATGTGCCCAATGTGCTGCGCATGGACAAAATACCACAGCAAGATTAAGACAGGAAACATGTCACCAGGTTTGAGAAGCATGAACTATCAGTCTGTCGGAATGTGGTATACACTCTGCATTGAAGATCACAATCATTAGATTAGAATCGTTTAAACATGTATTTCAACTATTTGTATTAATATCAGCAATTACTACTTCCAGTGAAACTATTACATGGCAAACTACTGAATCACACTGTGCCAGACCTCAGAATTTAGTCAGCAATGATTTCTGTATCACACACTATTCCTATGCCTCTAGACTGCCCAGCAACAACAGTTTTCATGTCACACTGTGAAAAGCCTCAGAACCCACCACCACTGGACTGATATTGTTCCCTTTATCCACTGCCTTTCAGCAGTGTTATTTTGGTGTGTCACGCTGTGACACTCACCAGCAGTATTTTCTCTGTCAAATTATGCCTTGTTACCACTGCACTTCAGCAGCATTATTTTGCTGATTTGCACTGTTACAGCTCAGCACCATTTGCCACCTCATACACTGCACAGTGCAATTAGCATTTGCCACCACATACACTGCGCAGTGCGATTAGCATTTGCCACCACATACACTGCAGTGCTGTTAGCATTTGCCACCTCATACACTGTGCAGAGCTGTTAGCATTTGCCACCGCATAAACAGCGCAGTGCTCTTAGCATTTGCCACTTCATACACTGTGCAATGCCTTAGAACTAACAAGCAGCATTTGTCACCTCATACACTGTGCAATGCCTCAGAATTAACCAGCAATGAGCGGACAAACATGCTTACAGGCAACTGGAGTTGGAAGGCAAAGTCGAGGAGAGAGGCGGCTGCTTTCTGGGCTGCTGGGTTGAGGGACAGCACTGTCCGTTTGTTTCCCTCCTGCTTCACAATGACCTGAGAGAGACCCACCAACTTATAGTTAAGTCACAGACTCATGTAGTAAACAAGAATCTGCAGTACTGCATGAGCGTCCTGCTGGTGCAAAGTGCTCACATTTTTTCTAGTTCATTTCAGTTTATTTCCCAGACATCAGGGTAAACATGAAAGCGGCCAATTACAGTGGAATCACTTCAGTAAAAGCTCCCTTCAAAAACAAATTCTGCCTCATTCAAATATTTTTCCTTGTATCTTTAGTTCGCTTTTCACAAATTTTGATTCAGAAGAAAAACTGTTCACAGTCCAAGCCCATTTGTTTTGTAAGGGGACCACTGTATCAGTCTATACAACATTAATGACACCAACTGAAGGACACTGACAAAGAATGTAAGGTAATGTAACAGAATATTTATAAAGCACCTATATCTAACTAGAGCTCAAAGTGCCTGGTACAAAATGATAGGGTCAACAACAGTATACAATATTAAAAGAACAATGAGATCATACTAATTACAAAAGCAAATGCACTACAACACTTCATTCAGCATCTTCCTCATCACTTCTAACACAAACAAAACACACACACACACACACTCACACACAACCACACATGCTCACAAGTAAGCAAAAAATGTTTCCTTATCTTACTGCCTGCTGAACTCAAAGGCTCACCTAGCCGAACTGAAGAGCTGGCCTACACAATGTTTTCAAATGTTATTCAAACGATTCATACCAAACAAACACACTGAACACTCATATAATTTGTAGCTCACTGTTATCCTTTTCAAGCCCTGTGTTCTCTGTTATGTCTGTGAAGAGGCAATGCTAGTTTAAAGATGCTGTCCAAGAGTAGCACACTATTATGATTTTCCGGTCCTGTGTTCTCTGTTATGTCCATGAAGAGGCAATGCTACCTTAAAAATGCTGTTCAAGATCACTGTTTAAATCACTTTTATCCTTTTCCAGCCCTGTGTTCTCTGATACGTCCACAAAGAGGCAACACTACCTTAAAGATGCTGTCCAAGAGTTGCACATATTATCTTTTTCCAGCCCTGTGTTCTCTGTTATTTCTGTGAAGAGGCAACGCTACCTTAAAGATGCTGTTCAAGAGGAGCAAACTATTATCCTTTTTAGCCCTGCATTCTCTGTCCTGTCCATGATGAGGCAACACTACCTTAAAGATGCTGTTCAAGATCACTATTCAAATCACTATTATCCTTTTCCAGACCCGTGTTCTCTGATATGTCCGTGAAGAGGCAGCACTACCTTAAAGACTCTGTCCAAGAGTAGCACATATCCTTTTCCAGCCCTGCATTCTTTGTTATTTCCATGAAGAGGCAACACTACCTTAAAGATGCTGTTCAAGATCACTATTCAAATCACTTTTATCCTTTTCCAGCCCTGCATTCTTTGTTATTTCCATGAAGAGGCAACACTACCTTAAAGATGCTGTTTAAGATCACTAATCAAATCACTATTATCCTTTTCCAACCCTGCGTTCTCTGTTATGTTTGTGAAGAAACAGCACTACCTTAAAGATGCTGTTCAACAGTAGCACAATATTATGATTTTCCAGCCTTGTGTTCTCTGTTATGTCCACAAAGAGGCAATGCTACCTTAAAGATGCTGTCCAAGAGTTCCCTGGCCAGCTGGGGAGACTGTGTTGCTGTGCCGATGGCAGGCATGAGTAGCCCCACTGCATGGAGCTGCTGGTAGCCCTCCACCGTTTGCTGCAGCTGCATGTAGTCTGCGGTCATGTCCACCAGAGAGATGGGCAGCCGTCCAAACACGTCTCTGAAATCCAAAAATATTTCATCCTCAAACAGGTTCATCCCAGCCATTTGCTTCAGAATTATCAAACTTCTCTGAAATCCAAAAATATTTCATCCTCAAACAGGTTCATCCCAGCCATTTGCTTCAGAATTATCAAACTGTTCCCAAACGTAAAGACCATCTCCCTGTCCAGTTACAGCCCAGTTACACTCACACACAGTTTGAACACTTTTGTGTTGCAGACGACACATTGATCTGACTCAGGTATGTGGGTGATTTCAGATGCAATCAATTTTGTATTTTCCTTTTATCATCTGTCATATCCCCCCCCCCCCACCCCACACACACACACCCCCATTTTGAGTTTTCCGTTGTTGTATATGATCTGTTGATCCTTATTATCAAATTCCCAAATTTCCCAAGACCTTGTCCAAATATGCCATTTTCATCAAACCACCCAAGCCTAGGTAAGTGCAACTCAGTTGTTTCCAATATTTTTCTGTTCAGAGGTCATTCAGATGTGAAAATTTAATTTCTTTTTTAAAATTAGTAGGCTAAAAAAGGGGGCAGCTCTGTAGTTGGTTGTAACAGGATGTACATGGTATTGCAGAGTTCGCTCTCTACTTTACTTGAAATCCAGTTCTTACAGTTCACGCAGTAGCAGCGCACCCTACCAAGGCAGCATTGTGGCAAATATACAGAACACTTTAAACTGCTTTATACCTATACTCAAGACCAGTGTTTGTTTTCCTGTGACAATAGCTGTCAGCACGAATTAACGCAAGACATGAGCCAGGTGTACCTGCTTCCTTGAAGCTCTTGCTCTAGCACTGACAGCAGCTTCTTCTTCTGTGGCTCGGTGAGACACCGTGACAACACTGTCAGTACTTGGTTCATCTGCAAAGTACCTACTGAATCACTGTCTGAGATTAAGTGACCATCATCTCACAGGGCTCACCTGCAAAGTACCCACTGAATCAGGGACTGAGATTCAAATAACCAACATCTAACATGGCTAATATGTAATGTACCCATGAAATCAGTGACTGAGAGTCAAATCACCAACATCTGACATGGCTCAGCTGTGATGTACCCATGAAATCAGTAACTGTATTTCAAATCACCAACATCTGACATGGCTAATATGTAATGTACCCATGAAATCAGTGACTGAGAGTCAAATCACCAACATCTGACATGGCTCAGCTGTGATGTACCCATGAAATCAGTAACTGTATTTCAAATCACCAACATCTGACATGGCTAATATGTAATGTACCCATGAAATCAGTGACTGAGAGTCAAATCACCAACATCTGACATGGCTCAACTGTAATGTACCCATGAAATCAATAACTGTATTTCAAATCACCAACATCTGACATGGCTAATATGTAATGTACCCATGAAATCAGTGACTGAGATTCAAATCACCAACATCTGATATGGCTAATATGTACCCATGAAATCAATAACTGTATTTCGAATCACCAACATCTGACATGGCTAATATGTAATGTACCCATGAAATCAGTGACTGAGATTCAAATCACCAACATCTGATATGGCTAATATGTACCCATGAAATCAATAACTGTATTTCGAATCACCAACATCTGACATGGCTAATATGTAATGTACCCATGAAATCAGTGACTGAGATTCAAATCACCAACATCTGACATGGCTCAGCTGTAATGTACCCATGAAAATGATTATGATTCAAATCTCCACCACCTAACATGAAAACAGCATGACACATCTGTAATGTACCCATGGAAAAGATGATTGAGAGTCAAATCAACATCTGAAATAACTCATCTTCAAAGTCTGTGCACATGCCCTCCATGCCTGAGATCTAAACACCACCATCCTGAATGCAGCGTAGGCCGATCCAATGGGCAAGTTAAAGTCTCCACAAGCTATGCACCTATAGTTACTCCTACCAACCGTCCCAATCACACAAGTGCACATATATCCACCCCATCAATCCTCCCACCTCTTTTGGCAGATTCATGATGACCTCCACATCACCCATGTTGAAGCCAACACTACTGGGCTGAACCACACAACACACACACAGTCGCCACAGTGCTTCACCAAACAACTTTCCCGGTGCTATCTGAAACACACAGAGATAAAAGTGAGACCACAAAACCAAGACAGCTGAAGCGCTGCCAAAGACAAGAGGTGCTTTTGGAAAATGCGCTTACTACTGCAGACCTAGGGTGGGTATTCCCACAGCACCTTCAGGTAGGATTGGAACAGCTAATTCAATTCATGTAGACAGCTGTTTTCTAAATCAAGTTATCAACTCACTGAATAACATCAAGCTCCTACAAACTTTTCACTCCACAATTCACTCACTTTCAAGACCTCTCCCAACCCCCACCCCACCCACCAACACCCCCATCACCAAATTCAAAGACCAAAGCCAGTAGTTTCACCTTTAATTCACCAAATGTATGTACACTGTCCACAGTTCAGATGCCAAAGAATTGCTATTTCATTATGATAATTTATATCAGCCAAAGTATTGAACCATCTAGCTAGTTTTTCTCAAAGTGAAGGAATTAATTATTGGCTTTTTTAACTTTGACAGAAGTCAAATTTCACAAACTTCAAAGAATATTATTTTTTACAGACTTTCAAGGCCTTCAAAATAGTGAATCATTCCCCCAAAATGTTCTCAGACTTCCAAGGACCCCTGTGTACAAAGAAACAGTGATGAAAACAACTGCATGTCCTAACACCAGAAACATCCACAGGAGAGATGTTACAACAATGACCTCTTTCACACTACATCACAAAAGCTGCAGACATAACTAAAAACTTAATTATATGAATAAGGTAAAAACGTAATTATATCAATACACAAAACAAGACTTCGCAAGGAAGGCGATACCTTGAACAGGTCTTTGGCGTGCTTTGACATCAGAATGGCCAGGAAGTTCCACAACCTGATGATCACTGTGCACTTGGCTCTGGCGACAAGAAAGTGCATTCCACACACACATTATTACATTATTATATGTGCAGTGCGGAAAAAGGTGTGTGTGGGGGGCTGGGGGAGGAATGTATGAAGGAGAGCAAGAAACAAGAGAGAAAAAAGACCAAGCTTATTTCAGTTATTGTTCGTCAAAGCTCTGAATCAGTGATGTACTCCAAAAGGTGTATGGCACACATCAAACATCAATTTCCAGTGTACCATTCCTTCCTGCTGTAGTTGGGCGTGCCAGTCTCAAAAACTAACCAATATCCACCTGTTTTCTGTCTGTTCATGAAAGGAAAGGGAGCAGGGACTGGCTATAATATAACCAACTACTGCAGTGACAAAAGGAAGGGTGGCCAGTACTCACTGGACTGGCTTTGATATAACCAACTACTGCAGTGACGAAAAGGAAGGGTGGCCAGTACTCGCAGGACTGGCTATGATATAACCAACTACTGCAGTGACGAAAGGAAGGGTGGCCAGTACTCGCAGCACTGGCTATGATATAACCAACTACTGCAGTGACGAAAGGAAGGGTGGCCAGTACTCGCAGGACTGGCTATGATATAACCAACTACTGCAGTGACGAAAGGAAGGGTGGCCAGTACTCGCAGGACTGGCTATGATATAACCAACTACTGCAGTGACGAAAGGAAGGGTGGCCAGTACTCGCAGGACTGGCTTTGATATAACCAACTATGGCAGTGACGAAAAGACAGGTGGCCAGTACTCGCAGGACTGGCTTTGATATAACCAACTATGGCAGTGATGAAACGAAGGTGGCCAGTACTTGTTGTCTGAGGTGATCAGAGAAGCAAGCATGCAGCAGTGTCCCCATGCTGCAAGAAGAGCTGTGGGGCAACATGGAGGACCTTCTGAAGACTACACAGTCTTCATCCAAACCACCTGACGGACAATCGGAAGAAGAACCAACCATGCTTGAATGCAGAAGGAATGTTTATGTATTGGAGACAGTTAGTTACTCAGTTCCTGGGCTTTAACATCCTGTCAACCACATAACATCAACCCAGGATGAATAACCTTTTCTTTTAAATCATCACATCAGGACAAAGGTCATCAAATCATGTGAACAAAAACTGGCTCACAGTTCCGGACACAACACAATCTGAATGTATACAGTTTGATTTTTATTACAACTCATAAAAGACGCCTCCGTGAGAAATGCAGAATAACATTCTCAGAAAGCATCTGAAAATATTTTCTGTGATCTCCACTAGATCTGTCAACTGGTTCCAGAATCAAAATATCCTTCCTACAACACACATGTGGCCCAAAAGGTTTCTGTACCTATTGTAGTCACCCAGCTCACTAGGTGTGAAGCATGAAGCGTCAACTTTCCCAGGAAACTGTTTGGCTGCTTCTTGCAGACTCCCCAGTGACAGTTTCTCCACAAAGTAGACCAGGCTCTCAAACATGTGACTGCTCTTCTCCTTGTGGTCTGAAACATGGGGCAAAGCCAAACACAGAAAGTTACCCAGCAGTTCACGCTAAACAATCTTCAGATCTTTAACAGCCTACCTGCTGATCATGGATCCTGCAGACTACTCTTTACCTGCTGATCATGGATCCTGCAGACTACTCTACCATCATTCACTCTTCATTCTGCAAAAATATAGATTCCGTGCTTACCAGCGAAGATTCTGTCAGGAGGCAGAAGCCCTTCGCCAAACACCCAGCAGTAGCAGTCGAGGGCAGCCAGCAGCATGTCAAACCAGGCCAGCACATCGTGCAGGGAGAATCTGTCTGCCATTCCGTCCAGGGTGGGGCAGCTCAGCAGACCTTTCTTTCCGGTCATTGCCTGGCCCCCTCCCTCGAATCGCACCACAAAGTACGCTCCTCCCTCCTTACTCTTCAAGAAGGCCTGCAGTGGTAAAAAGAATGCAAACAAGATGACTCACAGACTTTAAAAGCTTGTTGTTGTCTTCCAGGCTTTAAAATCTTTTGGATCCAGTGCATTTGGTTGCACACACACACACACACACACACACACACACACACACACACACACACACACACACACACACACACACACACTGCTCAACCTTTTCTTCCAAATCCTGTATTTTACATTTTTGTGCAAGTTTCTGTACCACCCTACCTGAAAGTACTCAATGGGTGCTTTGATGCCCTGAATGAATGGAGCCAGCTGGTAGACCAGCTTCATGCAGGCGTGACGGCACTCTGTCTGTGCTCGGCCGCACTGTCGTGTCAGCCAGCGCACTGCAATGTCCAACGTGCGCTTGCTCCACTCTGCTGGCTCTGTGCGAATCACAGACTCCTTGCGCAAGAGGTCAGCCCTCAAGCGGATGATTTTCTCCAGGTGCTCCAGAGCTTTCTTGCACTGATCCTGCGTGCCCAGCGACTTCTCGTCCATGTGAGCTATGGACAGACTCTCCACAAAGTGGACCAGGATGTCAAAGGTGAAGCGATCCACCAGGGAGTTCTCCTCCCGCAGCACGCTGTAGATGCTGTTGAAAGCCAGTGCGGCGCCAAGCCTTTTGAAGGCACTGGGGTGAACAGCATAGCTGAACATTCTCTTCAGGATGGATTTCACATTGGCAGGGTTCTTCTCCATGGTTTTGCGGGACGTCTGCTTGATGGACCATGACAAGAATTCACGCAGACACCTGTAAAAGATTACACTCTTCTTTAGCTCCAATGGTAATGTTTTAAAAGGCAATGGGCCCCTAGTAAGTGTGCATAAACAACACACAAAAAGCACAATGTTAAAGATCTGATTTGGAGCCAACTCTGTCATGAAAACGTCTGTCACTCTTATACTCTGGGAGCCTGTTTGCCGGCTGCCAACAGTTCCTTTTTATTTTGAACATGCTTTGCTTCCCTTTCCCTTCCATGATTTTTTGCTGTTGTTGAGGGGAGGGAGAGAGAGGGGGGGAGAGAGAGAGAGACAGAGACAGAGCAGAGTGGGGACAATGGGGGGAGCTAATGAAGATATAATGAAGCCACAATTGTACTACACATGAGAGGGACACAGAGAGAGAGAGACAGACAGAGACAGAGCAGGGTCTGGGGACAATGGGGGGAGCTAATGAAGATTTAATGAAGCTGCAAATGCACTAGACATGAGAGAGAGAGAGAGAGAGAGAGAGAGAGAGAGAGAGAGAGAGAGAGAGAGAGAGAGAGAGAGAGACAGAGACAGAGAGAGAGACAGAGAGAGAGAGACAGAGAGAGAGAGACAGAAACAGAGACAGAGACATAGAGAACAGGGTCTGGTGACATTGGGGGGAACTAATGAAGATTTAACGAAGCTGCAAATGCACTAGACATGTGACCTGGCACAGAAGTCTCTGAGCATAGTGTCCTCCTGCTGTACCAGGCCATCAAAGATGGAGTCCAGCAATGACATGGACTCTGGGCTCTCCCCCATCTTGTTGCCCGTGAACCAGTGAATCAGCTGCATCATCAGCGGCTCAAACAGTTGACGACACACCTGAAAAACACCGAAATAGGTCAAATGACTTCTCCAGACTGGAAGAAGGTTGCTGGAAAGCAAGGCTTGGAGTGTGTCATCCAGTCTTCTTTTTGTCACTTGCCCATCACACCTGTAAGGTCTAGCTTTGCCTACCTGTTCCATGTGACACCTGTAAAGTCCAGCTTTGCCTACCTGTTCCACGTCACACCTGTCAAGTCTGGCTTTGCCTACCTGTTCCATGGCACACCTGTAAAGTCCAGCTTTGCCTACCTGGTCCATATCACACTTGTAAAGTCTAGCTTTGCCTATCTGTTCCACATCACACCTGTAAAGTCTAGCTTTGCCTACCTTTTCCACATCACACCTGTAAAGTCTGGCTTTGCCTACCTGTTCCATGTCACATCTGTAAAGTCTGGCTTTGCCCACCAGTTCCATGTCACACCTGTAAAGTCTTGCTTTGCCTACCTGTTCCACATCACAAGCCAGGGACAGCAGGGCAGGAAAGAGCTTGCGGTACAGTCGGTCCATGGGCTGACAATTCTGCTGCCCACCCGGCTGCTGAGCGCCTCGCCCAAGCATGTAGAGCATCAGGGAGTGGAGCAGCTCACAGGCGGCCACTTTGGTCTGACGGTCACTGGACTGCCGGGCCAGCTCCACCACACGTGGAAGGAAGGGGTCTGAAAGCCACAGTTTGTAATGTCTTTATGTTTTCTTCTCCCTCCCACCACCCCCACCCACCCCCCTTCTTTTTTTTCCCATTTGAAGATCATCTTCTGGGACATTAATCAGATCTTTCTTTTCTTGTAAAAGCGGTTTTGCACAGAACAGTGGCCCAAGCTTCCTTTAATGTTCCTGAAGAATCAAGACACAACAAAAACTAGTCATAAAAAAGAAATTACGAAAGTACAAACCAAAGTAGATGATGGGCTTCATGTCAAAGAAAGGCATGTCAAAACGCAAGTGCTGGTTGGTATCCCAGGCGATGGCTCGGCGACTGATCTCCTCCTCACTGCCTGCTAGCATGGCATGATTCACACTGCCCCCTAGCGAGCCAAGGTAGGTCACAATGCGCTGCTTCACTCCTGATAGCTGGCTCTCATAGTCCTGAAATATACAAGGTGTCATTCTGACATGCCCTGCAGGGTCAAGGCGATTCCCTTTCTATCAAATCTAACCTTTCAGCATGCCAGCGGTGACCACAGCCACTCATGCCAGCGGTGACCACAGCCACTCATGCCAGCGGTGACCACAGCCACTCATGCCAGCGGTGACCACAGCCACTCATGCCAGCGGTGACCACAGCCACTCATTCATCTATCTCTGTCCACCAGCAGTGACTGTAGTGGATGGCGACTAACAGGGTGCAAAATCAGGGTGTTTAAATTTTGTGACAATTACTCGCATTTGAATATGACCTATAACATCCTTCCAGTTCCAAAAGGCATTTCCATTTGCACCTTGTATTTTCTGCATATGCTGGCTTTTCAGAAAAAGAAAGAAAACAATTCTTGGGAGTTTAGGGGGAAATTTTGATCAGCAATTTGAGGCAGAGAGTTACAAATCCAAGGACAATTAGTTATTTCTTGATGATGATTAGTTATTTCTTGATGATGATTCTGATGATGAATTTGAGGGATTTATGCCAGAAGAGGTTCATGAAATGGGTCATTCAATGGTGTAGCTAGTGTTGATCAAGATTCCCATTTGGATGCTTTTACACAAGGGATTATTCTGGAATACCACTGGCTGCCACAGTGAAAAACTATTTTTGGCTGCCACAGTGAAAAATTATTTCCGTTTTTTCCCCTTTGGCATGCATCTGCTGTATTGTTTAAACAACAAAGCATCCAACAGGTCTATAACTCTAGCCAAACAACCTTGGGGGAACTGAGACTAAGCTGTACATGTGTGTCACTTGCTCTACAACTCTTACCCTCTCTACTTCAGGTTTCTTGTTTCGCACCAATCTGGTGGGCACCTTCCTCCTCCGACGGCTGGACTTTGACGTTGAGACAGTGATCACTTTGTCCACAGTTACCTCCTCTGCACCTGTCACACCAGCATTACTGTTGTTATAAACAGTTTCACTGACTGTACAGATGGGCTGTGGCAGGGCATGGTCAGGGGCAGGGACCATGCAGGGAGAAAGAGAAGGTCCAACTAATATCGATACCCACTTTCTGCTAGTCATAGTCAGTGTGTGTGTGTGTGTGTGTGTGTGTGTGTGTGTGTGTGTGTGTGTGTGTGTGTGTGCATATGTGTGTGTGTGTGTGTGTGTGTGTGCATGTGTGTGTGTGTGTGTGTGTGTGTGTGTGTGTGTATGTGTGCGTGTGTATGTGTGCATGCGTGCGTGCCTGCATGTGTGTGCACGTGTGCATGCATGCATGTATGATACTGATCAGTGTCATGCACATTTGAATTCATTGCGGTTGTGTGTGTGTGTGTGTGTGTGTTTCCATATAATACTTTATGTAAATTGTTTCTGATAGGACTGTGCTCTACATGTGTACAGAACATCACTTCTTAGGTTAACATGTATCATGTGAGCGCTCAGAGCGTTGATGAGTGCGCGATAAATGTACATTATTATTATTAAATGCAACTAGTCATCAACTCCAATACCCAGAGCATTGGTTAGCACATCAGCACTCTCTGGAAAGGAGCACAGATTGCTTCCTTTGAAAAACAGGCTGATTTCTGGTAGTCAGGTATGTTGGTTTGCAGCAGACTTTTGGAGACCTTCATTGTGCTCTGATGTCAGGAGACAGAAGCTGGTGTGTGTGTGGAGGGGGGGAAGAGGGGGTGGTGAGAGTACAAGCATGTGTGCATATGCATGTCTGGGTGTATCTGTGTGGGTGTATGTGTCTGCCCGAGTCTGTTTTGCATGCATGCATGTGTGGTAGGGGTGCGTGTGTGCATACATGCCTGAATGTGTTCATCTTGACTTAATTTAGTACAGTCTTACATTCACTACAAGTCAAAGAACAAATTCTGTACAAGGTGCAGTCAAGCCTTTCATCAGCATTAACACCCACCAACCAGTCTTGAATCACTAGCAGCACTAACTGACACCCCCCCCACCCCCCACCCCTTCCCCCCACCGGAACTATGATTGTGCTAAAATCTGTAAAAGTGGAACTAGTTCACAACAGCTGTGACAATTTCAGTGACAAAGACAGGACAGAGTGGGGCAGCACTGCACAGTGCAGGCAAGCATCCTACCTTTATCTGAGGTTTTCAGGTAGAAAGACAGGACAGAATGGGGCAGCACTGCACAGTGCAGGCAAGCATCCTACCTTTATCCAAGGTTTTCAGGTAGAAAGACAGGACAGAAAGGGGCAGCACTGCACAGTGCAGGCAACCATCCTACCTTTATCCGAGGTTTTCAGGTAGGTATCGAGAGACGGCAGAATGTCAGCATAATATGGAGCAATGTCCTCTGCAGGCAGGGACTCGGACCACCGCTCCAGGGCCTCCAGGCCTATCTGGGCCAGAGGCAGGTAACTCAGACCCATGGAGAACGTCAACTGTCAGGGGAGAAAGAGGTAAAAATATCAACGCTGTCACCTCTGCTGGTAACTTGGTGTTTTATGCCTGCAGGTAGGAACTGATTCAGACCCATGGAGAACATCTACTGTCAGGGGAGAAAAAGGTAAAAACATCAACATCGTCACAACCTCTGCAGGTACGAACTAAGACCCATGTAGTATGTCAACTGTCAGGGGAGAAACAGGTAACAACATGAACACTGTCAAGACCTCTGCAGGTGGGAATTAACTCAGACCCACGGACAACATCAACTGTCAGAGAAGAAACAGGTAACAACATCAACACTGTCACGACCCATGAATGTCAACTGTCAGAGAAGAAACAGGCAAGAACATCAACACTGTCATGACCTCTGCAGACATCATGCAGCTGAAAAACAAACTCGGGTAGCTGTGATACAGACAAATAAAACTCTTCATCTTATACCTCATGTTTTATGACCATATCACCAAATGGCAGGTAACAGACCAGTAATTGTGAATGTCAACAGGGTAAAAACAGCAACGATGTGTTGACTTGCACACAGGAACTGAAACCATCTCAGGCAGTACGAGGTAGCTCAGCCCCACAGAGAATGTCAACTGACAGGAAAACAGTTCAAAACATTGGTGGTTTGATGACCTTTGCAGGTAGGAACTGGAAGCACCTCAGCCAGGTAACTCAGAGGCATGGAAAATGTCAGCGGTCAGGAAAAAGGCAGGTCAGATCACCACTGAATGGGGACCACCTTGGCCAGGTTACTCAGACCCATGGAAAATGTCAAGTCAGGGGAAAGGCAGGTACGATCACCACTGAACTGGGACCACCTCAGCCAATTAACTCCGGATCATGGAAAATGTCAAGTCAGGGGAAAGGCAGGTAAAATCACCACTGAACTGGGACCACCATGGCCAGGTAACTCAGCCCCATAGAAAATGTGACCTGAACTTCACCCCATGGAAAATACCATTGGTCAGGGAAAAGACAGGTAAGATCACCACTGAACTGGGACCACTATGGCCAGGTAACTCAGCCCCATAGAAATTGTGAATGGTCAGGGAAAAGGCAGGTAAGATCACTGAACTGGAACCACCTCAGCCAGTGGCAGGTAGCCCAGGCTCACGGTGAACATCAGCTGCAAGAAAAAACATCCAATATCCACAGAAGGCTTCAAGTAACCTCTAACATCACAACTTGGAAGGCAAGCTGTCTGCGCAATGCAACAATCTTTACACTGGATGTACCACCAGTCCGGCTCCACTGACCTGAATGGCAGGCACAATGTGCTTCATCTGGCGGGCGACGATTTCCTTGGGCAAGGCCAGGATGAGGGTGAGGCAGGATGCCAGGAGGTCATCGCGATACTGCTTCATGCGTACCAGGACCTGCCACACAATGATCAAAAGTACAGCATACTGATTACTTCTCACACTCCCATCTATTTAGGAACAGAACTGAACAGAGCAGAAACTGTAATGGACAGTCAGTATAGACACAAAGGTTACTGATAACTGTAACAACACAGAATGGTTACTGGTAACTGAAACAAAAAAAGTGACTGATAACTGTTACTACAAAACTACAATACAGACACAAAAGTGACTGACAACTGTAATAACACTGACAGAATGGTTACTGATAACTCTAACTGAAAAGGTGACTGATAAATGTTGCTACAAAAAGACAATGCCAACACAAGTGGCAACTGACTGACATCTGTAACAACACTGACATAATGGTTACTGATAACTGTAACCACAAATGTAACTACAACTACAATACAAACACAAAGATGACTGATAGCTGTAACTACAATACAGACACAAAGGTTACCAAGGAATGTACAACACAGAATGGTTACCGATAAGTGACAACTGTACAACACAGACAAAATGGCCACGAATAAAATGTGCTCACATAATGTTCACAAGAAAACAGCACAAGGAACATGTGATTAAATGATGCCACTGCAGAATAAACTGCCTTTTCTTTGTGTTTTTTTGTTTGTTTGGTTTTTGCTCCCCGCCCCCCCCCCCCACCAAAAAAAAGAAAAAAAGAGACATTAGATTATTTTAAATTACAGTTTGTCCAATTTGCTCATTATCACCTCTATGCTCAAAGTTACATAACCTGAAAACACAGCAAGGTTTGTGACAGCAGGAGACAGAACACTGTGCTAGAGTGTGTGATGCTACCAACCTCTTTGGAGAACTTGGTGATGAGAAGAAAGGTGATGGACTCCTGCATGCTGCTTTCCCCTCCCCCCTTTTGCACCTCCATCGACTCTGTTCCATCCTCTGTGTCGGCCACACAGCTCTGCAATAACCCAATCAGGCGCCAACTGAGGAACCCTGCCACTGCCAACTACTTCACTAATAATAACAAATGATGGGACACCCATCAAGTGCCTCATCCCAATTGAGCCTTAAGAGCTTCACCATGACAGCTTATAATGACTGATATAATAACCAGTGACTGTTACTAGAAACTGTTTTTTTAACGCCCAGTCAACCATGACAGTTATATCAGACTGTTACTACATAAACAAAAAAGTATGTTCACATGGAATAAATACACCACAATTTGCATGTGATCATGCATTAAGTGATCCACATCCCACACCCACCCATCTCACCGACAGACACACAAGTATGGTGACATACACTCACACAAAGTTACACATGAGTACCAGTGTCAAATGTCAAACTCTATCACGGAAAAAGAACACTCTTGCATACTGACCCCTCCCCCCATGTAAATTGGTCCAGGGACTAGCTGCCCGGCCTGAATGTGAGCAAATGCTCAATGAACTCACATTCACAACAGATGAAATACAATTCTGATTCTCGGGGCTTTTCTGTTGACTCTCCTGTGTCTAAAAGTCAAAGGATGAGCACAGATACATGGTATGTCAGCAAACCTACAAGAATTAAAGAACTGTGAACTTGAAGTTCATCTCATTTTTCATTATTTTTCACCATTTAACTGGTGTTTAAATGTCGTTTTGTAGCTTGACAAAGGGCATTACCCCAAAAATTAGCAGATTGTGTTTTTGTCTTAATAAATAGTTCTGTTGAACGTCCTAATAAACAGCATTCTGCTGAACCTTTTATGTGTTTGGATTTTGTTTTAGAACACTAGCAATCATTCTTGTTTCAGATTTTTGTGAACTTGAAGTCAATAATGAGAGCTGAGACAGGTACCTGAAAGTCGTGGAGTTTGTTCGCAATCTTCATCGTGACAGCCAACAGCTTGTAGAAACCACTCACCAGGGGGAAACTGAGGAACAATGTACCAACAGGTGAACAACACATCAGGTAAATGAATAAAAGGTAAATTGCTTGGATTAAAATTGCAGAATTCAGTTAAGTTCAAGATGGTATCTAGGTATTCAGGAAAGTCCATATGCACTCTGTCCCAGAAGTTTCAGCACCGCCTCTGAAACTGTTCCAATATTAGTCTGACAGTGCCGTCTCTTCCTTTCAAGAAAGAGCTTTCTATGCTTCTCTCCTCCTGGCAATCGGTGGTGTGATGCCCCTGGCTTTGTGCCCACAGGCAATGTCTCAAGCTCCTCAACACTTCAACATCTGTGATAGTTGCTTTTGCAGCCAGACTATCTGTTCTGCCATTTCCCTTCACTCCAGCAACCGAAACAACTCAGCAGTAGTGTCTGGAAGGAACGTTACCAACAATGCGAGGTATCCCTAAATGGATCTCTGGTGGCAGGGCCATGCTGAATGCACTCTGGATATGAATGAGTAAAAAAGTACTGGGATGAGTAGCATGGGAGATAGAGCTCAAGAGCTGCGTGAAAGTTGAGGTGGCCATCCTGGGCTCCCGTCCCTAATAAGTCTACAGTTTCTGTGGACGTAAAGCAACACCAGCATGCAAGACATGTTTTTTTGAAGACAGTACAGGCAATGAGACAATAAATGAAACAAAGAAAGAGACTGACAGCTACAGAGATGGATAAACTAGAACCCAACAAAAAGTACCAATGACTTACTGTGTGGACTGCACAATGACAGTGTGGGTGAAGGTCAACACCCATTTCTCAAACAACTCAAACTCTGTCGTCACCAGCAGGTCCCTGAAACAAACCAGGACAGAAAAATTCCAACACGACAATCTGACAAAAGGATACAAACTAAAATCTCTTTTTTTCTTTTCTTTTTTTTACTTTCAAATTCAACACCCAGTTTTTTTCTTTATGGTGATGGTAGTCAACATTTACTGTTAGTAAATGGAGAAGAGTTTAAAATTACACCAATTTGCTGTTGCTATTAATGCTGTAAGTAGCGGAGGCTGGTTCAAATCCGTTGCTGTTGCTATTAATGCTGTAAGTAGCGGAGGCTGGTTCAAATCCGTTGCTGTTGCTATTAATGCTGTAAGTAGCGGAGGCTGGTTCAAATCCGTTGCTGTTGTTGTTGATGCTGTAGATAGTAGCAGATTGGGATTCAAACCTAAGACTCTCTTCTTGTTGTTTTTACTAGGAAGCCCAACCAGAGCTAGACAACACTCTGTATGTGCAATGGCCCAACTCAAGAGTTTGTTTTGTTTTTTGTTTTTACCAAATGACTGGGGGCAGGGAGTGGGGGGAGGGGGCGCTCATTTGACCAAAAGCCATCTTGGCAAGAGAAAACATGGAAGAAAAAAGCAGCAACTGCTTGCTCACCGACAGAAGTCGACCAAGTTGATGAAGACCTGAAAGTCCATGGGACGGTTGGCTTCAACCCCACTCACCGGGTCGGCAGACAGCGTGTCCTTGTCACCGCTACCTCCAGCCTCACCAACGTTCCCATCATCGCCCTGGACAGAGGTAATGACAATAATGGAGGGCTCTTATCTTTCTGCAGAACAAAAACTCAATGTGATACATATTGCAACTGTCCTAAGAGATCTTGTCCACAGCTTCATCACTCCAGTGCACTTTTGCTTCTGCTTGGTGACTGATTTTTGTTGTAAGTGTCCCTGCACATGTGTTTGTTGCTGCATGTCACTGCATGTATTGTTTGCTTGTTTGTTGTTGTGGTTTGGTTTGGTTTCTTTTGTATACTTTTCACGTTTTTTGTTGTTGTTGTCTCGTTTCTTTGTTGGGCAGCTGACATGATTCCTGTCCTAGTTGTTTTTGTGCTTTCTTCATTCATCAATGTGACTTTCCCACTCACTCACCATCCCTCCCATTATAATTCCTTTGTAGCTCAGGAGATCAGCTGCAGTTTGTGCCTTTATTTCCAAACCAAACATGAACACTGTTACTGCACAAAATACTCTGAAATCCACCGAAAATCCCTCTCTAACAGAAATCCCTCAAAGGCTTTACAATTTTCACTCTCCAAATAGTTTGAGAATCTCATGCCTGTAAACAGCCATGTTCTAAAGGAATAATTCACAGCAAAAACAAAAAACAAACAGAGAGAGAAAAGCAAATGCAAGCCACAAAACAGTAAGGGGGAAAAAGAAAAGAAATGATGCAAGGGTAACAAAAGAACCAAACCTCTCCTTCCTTAGATATGGCTGAGAAGTCCAGCTTTCCAATGACTCTCAGAATGGCTGTCATCAGTTCATCGTAAAGCACCTGTGTAAGCTGGTGCCGTTCAGCCAGACCAATGCCTTCTCTTGCAAAATCCTGCAAAAATATGTCAAATACCAAAAAAAGCCAGAGAAATGGGTGGAGAAGGAGGGGGAGCAAGTGGACACAGATCAAGAGATAGACAGATAGATGGATAGACAAGAGGGAGAAAGACGGAGACGGATGGCTATACATATGGATGGATAGAGGGATGGAGTGGGATTGAGATAGATAGACAGACAGACAGATAAGGCAGATAAATAATCTGTTTCCAACATCCAGTCAAGGTAAAGAAGAAGGCTAACAACAACAACAATGAAGACAGTTTAACAAGTCTGTAAGACCTATAGCAGCTTTAACCAACCTTACAATAAATGTCACAATGACTCCATCACTACACATCTCCTACCTTGACTTTTGCACTCTGCAGCAGGCCAGACCACAGCTGCAGGTAGTCCTTGTAGGTAATGCGTCGGACAGCCAGGTCTGTGTCCCCTCCGCTCCTGGCCTCCTGCTCCTCTGTCTCCATGACAACCGGGTGAGAGCAGGTGCGGATCAAGCTTTGATACACTGCCACACACCAATATGCAAAAAAGGTGTTTCTGCTCTCTTTTTCAGACTGCAAGGACAGCAACAAGCACAGAATATCCCATGGCACACATGAAGTGCAGTTCTGAGGCAGATGAAGTGTTATAGCAATGGGGATACATCACATAAGTCTGTAAACCCAACCATCTTTTCGCTAAAGATATTCCCCTTACACAAAATAGCAACAAACAGATGACAGATGGCTTTTAATGTGCATAAAAAGCTATAGTATAGGAAATGACTCATTCAAAACTCATCAAACCCAGCCAGCATACTGCTAAAGGTGTTCCCTTTGGTCTGAAAGGCAGGATACAGATGCAGTCTGGCCTTACAGCTGACAAGGTGCTACAGCCTAGGACCCAGCACGCAACTCACCAAAGCCAGCCAGGTTGCTGCTAAAGAAAAGCCTCCTTTGGTCTGAAAGGCAGGATACAGACGCAATCTTCCTTACAGCAGACAAGGTGCTACAGCCAAGGAACCGGCACCCAACTCACCAAAGCCAGCCAGGACCTTGCTGAAGGTGTTGCCCTTGGTCTGCAGGGCTAGCAGCAGGCCAAGGATGGCCTTAAGGCACATGAAGTGGAACGGCTTGTGAACCTTGGGTATGTTCTCCACCAGCACCACCAGCAGCTGCTCCAACGTCAGAGTGTACATCTCTGACACCTTCATCAATCAACAGAGCAAGTCAAGCTCCATCACGTTCCTAGTCTCTTTATGTTCCTACTCAAAGTTTTACAGAAATACAAGTCAAGCTCCATCACGTTCCTAGTCTCTTTATGTTCCTACTCAAAGTTTTACAGAAATACAAGTCAAGCTCCATCACGTTCCTAGTCTCTTTACGTTCTTACTCAAAGTTTTACAGAAATACAAGTCAAGCTCCATCACGTTCCTAGTCTCTTTACGTTCTTACTCAAAGTTTTACAGAAATACAAGTCAAGCTCCATCATGTTCCTAGTCTCTTTACATTCCTACTCAAAGTTTTACAGAAATACAAGTCAATGCATCGATCACACTACCACTGCGATTATTAAGCTGAGATTTGTAGAAGATAAAACTGCGTTACTGTTCTCCACAATGTTGATGGAATATCCACAGACTTCAGCCAGGATGCATAACAGCTATTTCTGGCCATTTCTCTTACCAGCTGTAAACTGCACTGTGTTCTGTAATAGTCACAGGGCAGTTACACAACAGACCTGAACTGCCTCATGTGGCCCAAATCCCCAACTTCAGTAACATACAGTGAAAACAAGAACTAACAGTTTCAGTACAAGATGGTATATAAATGTCCATGCAAACTCATACACACTTCATCCAGTTTCTCTGAAGTCTCCTCAAGGTTGTCTCTGAAGTAGTCCCAACAATTGAGCTACAATGGCCCCGCCTCACCCTTTAAAGTTTGTTGATCATTGCCTTTGCCCCCTGCCCCCAAAGCACATCAAGCCCCCTGCCCCCAAAGCACATCCAGACCCTGGTCCCCAACGCACATCAAGCCCCATGCCCTTGCCCCCAAAGTTCATCAAGCCCCCTGCCCTTGCCCCTAAAGCACATCAAGCCCCATGCACCCAAAGCACATCAAGCCCCCTGCTCCCAAAGCACATCAAGCCCCCTGCTCCCAAAGCACATCAAGCCCCCTGCCCCAAAGCACACAAAGCTCTCTGCCCTTGCCCCCAAAAGTACATCAAGCCCCCTGCCCCCAAAGCACATCAAGCCCCCTGCCCCCCAAGCCCCCCCCCCCCCCCCCCCCAAGCACATCAAGCCCCCTGCTCCCAAAGCACACAAAGCTCTCTGCCCTTGCCCCAAAAAGTACATCAAGCCCCTGCCCCCAAAGCACATCAAGCCCCCTGCCCCAAAAAAGCACATCAAACCCCCTGCTCCCAAAGCACATCAAGCCCCCTGCCCCCCCCCCTCCCCCCAAAGCACATCAAGCCCCCTGCCCCCCCCCTCCTCCCAAAGCACATCAAGCCCCCTCCCCCCAAAGCACATCAAGCCCCCTGCTCCCAAAGCACATCAAGCCCCCTGCCACCCCCCCCCCCCCCCTCCCTCCAAAGCACATCAAGCCCCCTCCCCCCAAAGCACATCAAGCCCCCTCCCCCCAAAACACATCAAGCCCCCCGTCCCAAAGCACACAAAGCTCTCTGCCCTTGCCCTAAAAAGTACATCAAGCCCCCTGCCCCCAAAGCACATCATGCCCCCTGCCCCAAAAAAGCACATCAAACCCCCTGCTCCCAAAGCACATCAAGCCCCCTGCCCCCAAAGTACATCAAGTCCCCTGCCCCAAAATCACATCAAACAACCAAATGTAAAGGAGAAAGTTCCCACCTCAGCCACCTCCTTGATGATGCTGGCCAGGGCATCCAGGTAACTTGGCAGAGACATCAACTTGTCATCCTCAAACTGACTGCTGCTCAAGTAAAGGCAACATCACTGGTTAGTCATGTCTGATAACACAAAGACATCACTGGTCAATCATGTCTGACAACACAAGCAAAGACAACATCACTGGTCAATCATGTCTGGCAGCACAAGACAAGACATCATTGGTCAATCATGTCTGACAGCACAAGTAAAGACATCACAGGTCAGTCATGTCTTTGTGTCCGACAGCACAAGCAAAGACATCACTGGTCAATCATGTCTGACAGCACAAGTAAAGACATCACTGGTCAGTCATGTCTTTGTGTCCGACAGCACAAGCAAAGACAACATCACTGGCCAATCATGTATGACAGCACAAGCAAAGACAACATCACTGGTCAATCATGTCTGACAGCACAAGCAAAGACAACATCACTGGTCAATCATGTATGACAGCACAAGCAAAGACAACATCACTGGTCAATCATGTCCGACAGCACAAGCAAAGACATCACTGGTCAATCATGTCTGACAGCACAAGCAGACATCACTGGTCAATCATGTCTGACAGCACAAGCAGACATCACTGGTCAATCATGTCCGACAGCACAAGCAAAGACAACATCACTGGCCAATCATGTATGACAGCACAAGCAAAGACAACATCACTGGTCAATCATGTATGACAGCACAAGCAAAGACAACATCACTGGCCAATCATGTATGACAGCACAAGCAGAGACATCACTGGTCAATCATGTCTGACAGCACAAGCAAAGACAACATCACTGCCACTGGTCAATCATGTTTGACAGCACAAGGAAACCCCTCTTTTAACATGATGGGTACATCGTCACATGACATGATCAACGCCCTGAATGATGTCATTGTTTTCTGGGTATTATACTTAAAATATTGATTTACCAATGTATCATATGCGTTGACATATTCAATGCTAGGAGATAGTCTCCTCAGATCATATTATCCCATTTATGTTTAGTGAACTGAGACCACCCTAAAAACCAAGCAAAAGTGATCTCAATAAAACTGCCCCCTTATGGTACTCTAACTTGTACATAAGAGAGGTCAACTTTGCTGCCATTTCACAGAATGTAATTTGAAGGCATGCCTAGACCATGAGACTGTGATTCCACTGAGTAAAATTAAAGCAACTAAGTTTTTAGATATTTGGTTGCATTTCATGGAACTCTCACTAAAAAAAAAAAAAAAAAAATCTTAAAAAAAATCATACAAGTGTTACAAACCTGAGAAACTGCTGTTCACATTTGGTGACCATCTCACTGAACATGAACTGAACATCAGCTGGACTCAAGAAGGTATGACATGGCTGAAAAAAGAATAGAAACAAAATCATCCCAGAAACATGCCATTTCAAACATGAAACTGTCCAACATATGTATTATATATATGGGTCATTCTCAGAAACTGTGTACCAATACCATGACATAGGTACCCCAAAAATGAAATGCTTTAAAACTCCTAATATGTAAGTTTACTTGATGTTCATCACCTATTGCATGTGAGGAATTGAAAAAAAAGATAATCTGCACTATTTAAGTTGGACTAAATGGGGGTCAAATGACGCATACTGCCAAGAATTAACAGTGTAACGTGGAAACCAAACTTACTCAAACACAGCATTTGTTGCACTCCCAAGTGACATCTTTAAGGCATTTTACATGTCATTTGCTATAGTAACAGCAATGCTATCAAGATGTAACCCAATTATTCCATTTTAGTGTTTTATTTGATTAATTTTAAACCTAACGGCATACATGACCATAAAAAAATGTCATTTTGTGCGTGCAAAGTATTATACATGTATGAATTCTTTTTATTTAAGTGTATTCCCAGCATATAATATCAGATTATGTAATGAATGAACAAATAATGAAAACATCATTGTTTTGTGTTTGAACAACTCATTTTAATAATCTGATTAACCGTGTAACACGGAAACCAAATAGCAAGAACATCAATCAATCACACAAAATAGAAGCAAGAACATCAATCAATCACACAAAACAGAAGAGAAGCACTAGGGTTCTAGTGTAATACAACTGCTTTCCTGAACACTATAACCCCCCCCCCCCCGAGCAAAGTTACTGTAAATATAAACACTAACAACTAACCCACCCACCCCAATTTGCTGAACACTATACCCCCCTCCCCTCCAAGTTACTGTAAACATAAACACTAGTTAGTAATGTCCCGTCAACCACACAGGGTCACCTCAGGACAGTCAAACTCAGGTCATAAGCAAATTTATGCACATTTCTAAACTCTTCTCATCGTATATAAACCCTTTGTCAAGTGAGTCCCCGAAACGAATCACTTTGCAAACATAAAACGTACACAAACATTACACACACATTTTCGAAGACGTAGTCCCTTCAATATTACCCCTGTTATTGTTAAAGGAGCACATTAGGCTAGGACATGCTGGTATCACTGACCATTCCAGCTAATTGATCGATACCAGAATAAAGAAAAACATCAAAAAGGAATAGTCAAAGAAAAACATCAAAAGGGAAAGAACACAATTCAAAATTAAAAAATGGTATATAAATACATAATGGCAAATACTAGCGCCATATGGCAGCAAGCTACCAACTGTTATATAGCTGCTCAACAAGAGCCATACAAAAAAAGCCTAACCCTCAACAAAATATATTTGAATTTTCTGAAAAAAGTCAGGCGAATCAACCATTAGTAATAGCAGAAAAATGATGACAGAAAGAGCAAGAGGACTAGGCAGATTCTGGGGGTGGGGGCAGAGACAGCCCCGGCCTCCTTTCAGGGACACATAGACACTAACCCATCCACCCCAGGTTACTGAACACTACCCCCCCCCCCCCCCCCCCCCAGTTACTGGAAACTTGAACACTAACAACCAACCCACCCACCCCAGTTTACTGAACACTAATACCCCCCCCCAGTTACTGTAAACATAAACACCAACAACTAACCCACCCACCCCAGGTTACTGAACACTATATCCCCCCACAAATTACTGTGTAACTGTAACAACTAACCCACCCATCCCCAACTTCTAAGCCAGATGAGCAAGAACCAGTGGATGTCACTGGAACGTAAAAGCAATTCCACGAGTGGGTGCCAGAATGGGTGGGCGAACAATCTTGGTGTTTTGTTCTTTTGGCAGCCAAGACTCATCCGCCCACACAAAAATATCTGCTGACCCAGGCTTCTGCGTCAGGTAGTGTAGCTTGAGGTCTCCGCTGGCTTTATCCACATCCAGGACCTTGGCAAAAAAAATCACATTTCTGTGTCGACCTTTAACTTTAGCTTTCACAAAATCCCCTACTGCTGGAGCTGGCTGGTGGGGGACTGGCTGCTGAATAGCTGGCTGGTCACGTGGCTCCTGTGCTGGCTGGTCACCTGGTTCCTGGTCATCATCTGCCACCTGAACAGCTGGCTGGTGAAGGACTGGCTGCTGAACAGCTGGCTGGTCACGTGGCTCCTGTGCTGGCTGGTCACCTGGTTCCTGGTCATCATCTGCCACCTGAACAGCTGGCTGGTGAAGGACTGGCTGCTGAACAGTGGGCTGGTTGCCTAGTTCCTGTGCTGGCTGGTCACCTGGTTCCTGGTCATCATCTGCCACCTGAACAGCTGGCTGGTGAAGGACTGGCTGCTGAACAGCTGGCTGGTCACGTGGCTCCTGTGCTGGCTGGTCACCTGGTTCCTGGTCATCATCTGCCACCTGAACAGCTGGCTGGTGAAGGACTGGCTGCTGAACAGTGGGCTGGTTGCCTAGTTCCTGTGCTGGCTGGTCACCTGGTTCCTGGTCATCATCTGCCACCTGAACAGCTGGCTGGTGAAGGACTGGCTGCTGAACAGTGGGCTGGTTGCCTAGTTCCTGTGCTGGCTGGTCACCTGGTTCCTGGTCATCATCTGCCACCTGAACAGCTGGCTGGTGAAGGACTGGCTGCTGAACAGTGGGCTGGTTGCCTAGTTCCTGTGCTGGCTGGTCACCTGGTTCCTGGTCATCATCTGCCACCTGAACAGCTGGCTGGTGAAGGACTGGCTGCTGAACAGTGGGCTGGTTGCCTAGTTCCTGTGCTGGCTGGTCACCTGGTTCCTGGTCATCATCTGCCACCTGAACAGCTGGCTGGTGAAGGACTGGCTGCTGAACAGTGGGCTGGTTGCCTAGTTCCTGTGCTGGCTGGTCACCTGGTTCCTGGTCATCATCTGCCACCTGAACAGCTGGCTGGTGAAGGACTGGCTGCTGAACAGTGGGCTGGTTGCCTAGTTCCTGTGCTGGCTGGTCACCTGGTTCCTGGTCATCATCTGCCACCTGAACAGCTGGCTGGTGAAGGACTGGCTGCTGAACAGTGGGCTGGTTGCCTAGTTCCTGTGCTGGCTGGTCACCTGGTTCCTGGTCATCATCTGCCACCTGAACAGCTGGCTGGTGAAGGACTGGCTGCTGAACAGTGGGCTGGTTGCCTAGTTCCTGTGCTGGCTGGTCACCTGGTTCCTGGTCATCATCTGCCACCTGAACAGCTGGCTGGTGAAGGACTGGCTGCTGAACAGTGGGCTGGTTGCCTAGTTCCTGTGCTGGCTGGTCACCTGGTTCCTGGTCATCATCTGCCACCTGAACAGCTGGCTGGTGAAGGACTGGCTGCTGAACAGTGGGCTGGTTGCCTAGTTCCTGTGCTGGCTGGTCACCTGGTTCCTGGTCATCATCTGCCACATGAACAGCCGGCTGGTGGTGGACTGGCTGTGGTCTCAGCGCCTCTGTAGTCCAGGGGCCAGCAATGGCAGCATTGGCACATTCACCAGTGCCCGTTTGGCAAGAACAGCACATACATGAAAGGTGGCGTGTGCACAGCATGTTCTGCTCAACACACTTCACTGTGTAAAGTGCACGAGTTCCTTTCGGGGTTTTAACAGTCCTGTTGCGATCCCGTCTCACCTCACCAGCTGCCACCCAGAAAAATGAACGACGGAAGTGGTCGCACTCGTGGGCAGGTTGCTTGTTCAGCTTACTGGAGAAACAATAATCAAACAAATCTTTGGCTCCAGCGATGATGGTGTTGCCTGACTTGACTGCCATAGCTGCATGGTGCTTGATGACAGCACTCTCGCCATCAGATGGGCCTTTTCCATGACGAGAGCCAAAAAAATGGCGCTCCAGTGTACAGTTGAAGTCACCCAGGGCACAGGAAATATCACTGAACGGCCCCTTTGACTTGTACTGACTGCAGCAGCCATCTGTCCACTGGATGATGGTTTTCAGTGACAACCCTCTGGTCAGTTGGAGGTGCTCCATAGCCAGCTTTGTAAAATGAAAGACTGCATTGTGGTCATGCACCTTATCATCACTGACAAACACCAACGATTCCGTCACCGTCTCCTGGCATTCCCGGCATCCATAATAGGATACAATGGGATGCACCGTGACCTGCTCATGGTGCCAGTGAGCAGCTTGCACTTCATCCTGATGTGTGCATGTGAAATTTTCAGCGAAGTCAAGGACCATGCCAACGGTTCTGGCTGGGAAGGGGCGACTCTTCCTCATGGCCTCAAACTGCTTGCTCTGCCAATCGGCGCGGAACAAATGTTGGGCCAGAAAGGTCACTTCTGGCTTCAGCTCCTGCACCAACTCCTGCAGTGTCCCTTGATTTCGGACCAGCATCTTTCGGTTCACCTAATGTAAACATATCAAATAATGTATGATTTAGATTAGATGAATGCTATTTACATCCTTAATTTATTTTTATTTTATTAAACAGCTATGCAGTGAATAACTGACTAGACATATTTTGTGACCCAAAATGCTGTTTAACACAATGCATGGAAACTAACCTTAGCCACACTACCTCACCTTTCTTCATCCTGGGTGACAATGTGTGGTTGACTGGACAAGAAATTTCAAAAATTAACTAATAAAGTAATATCACCTTTCAGCTTTCATCTGTTTACCAGTCTTCAAAATCTGTGAACTGACATTAACAAACATGTACTGTAAGTTTATCTTACCCGCTTCCCGTTGACAATGCTGACTTGGGACTCCCATTTGGTCCATGTCACTGGGCCCTGGTGTTGGTGCAATGGTTCCAGGTGATGGTCCAGCTGGTCAATGCTGCATGTGCCGCACTCTCGATATGCACAGTCCTTCTTCCACTGCCGGTCTTCTCTGCCACAAGTGATGATGTCAACAGCATGGTAGACATGGCGTATACAGCAGGCATTGTTCATCCGTGCTGCAATGCCATTCACAGCACGTATCTTAAGTTCTGCGTTGGTGCAGTACTCGCACAGACACTGCCTAAGTTGGGACTGTCGCATGAGGCAGATATGGATTGGGCGACACTTTGCAAAGTGCGAAAAGCTGATGGGTGTTGTCATAGCCTCGCTTTCCTTAAAATCATCGTACAGGTCCTTCATGGGTCTGGTCAGGACCGCAGCACCTCTCCCCGTCTTCTTTGAGACCAACTTCTTCTCTGGCAAGGCAGAGGCACTGAATTCAAGAAAAGCAGTTGCTTCTGCCTCTGCCTTCTTGCATTTCTTTAATATCACCCTGCTGGATGAAAATGACTCTCCGAGTCCAACACACTTCGCTACCGTCTTCCTGTGGACTCCTAGGAGTGAGCTGCTGGTTCTCAGTGGATGTTTGTATTTACAAAACACAGACAGAAGAACATTTCTGATGTAGTTCACATTCTTGGAGCGCTGCCTGCTGATGGACTTCAGTCTTCTCAGGACCTCCCGCCCAATCTTCTGCTCCACACACTGCTTCTTCGTGGAGTTGAAAAGAGACTTCTTCCTCGGAGAAGCTTTAGTCATGAGGTCACTTACTGTCTGGACGTATTTTCTTGGACTGCAAGGCATCATGGCTTTTACTCGTGACAGTGCCTTCCGCCTTGCTGCAGGAGACCTCTCACCACTGATCTGCATCACTTCCTCTTCTTGGCCTTCAGTGCACTGTTCTCGAACTTCCATCAAGGCTGCAGACTGGGTAGATTTAGAAGCATTTGACGTCCTAGTTAGCAGAGCTACCAGTTTCTTTTCCTTGTATCTTGACCTGCGTTTTTCATTGTTTCTTCTTTTCTTTTGGGCTTTCTGCTGAGGTGTCAGCTTGTCCTCCTGGTGATGCTTCTGCTCCCTCCACTTGGCACGCTGATCATCAATAGCTGCCCTAGTCTTCCTGGATTTCTCAGTCTGCTCACTCTTCTTCCTTTCCCTGTGGGCCTGCATCCGTAATCGTGCCCGTTCTCTCTGATGAGCCTTCTTGCCTTCTGTCAGGTTGAGGCGGTACAATTTGCTGTCATCCTTTCCTTTTTCTCTCCACCGTTTGTACTTTTCGGGATTGTTAACCTTCATCCTCTCCCTGCAAGCTTTAACTGCTTCAGACGCAGTCTGCCTTTTCTTCTTTGCTGGAAGAGGTGGGACTGGGTCTGATAGCTGTCATTCCGCTGTTGCCTAGCGGCAATCCTGTTGCTTTGCCGAACTGGCATACTGATCCTATTCCTTCAAGAGAGAGAAAAGAAAGAAAAAACTCATCAAGTCATTGACCATGACTTTATCACCTAAGTGTAATTTTCTTTTCCATTCAGTGACCAACTTCTGAGAATAAAAAAACACAGTACTGGTGACAATACTTAATGTTTATTAAAAACTGGGCATGTGCTTTTTTCAACAATAATTGTAATACTGACAGTGTTAAATTTTAAGGAATAAATGAAAGGGAATAAAAAACTAAAAATGTTATTATGTTCAAACAAAAAGTAAACAGAAAACATGCTAATATCATGGAACAAATGTGTGTTCGTTTAAACTTTGCAACACTGAAAGCAAAACAACCGCTTTCCGCATGACGATGTTCACGCTCGGACTGATTAATTTTGGCACACCGTGAAATTTGTCAATATCCAGTCATTATTCCAAATAAATGAAAAGGAATTAAAAACAACAACATTTCATTACATTCAAACTGAAACCAACAGAAGAAGCGTGTCAGTTTTATTTTAATGTGGGTTCGTTTAACATCGTAACATGGCAACGCAAATACACAGCTTCTATGTGCGTGTGCAATCTTAGTTCTTGCATTCATTTTTGCCGAGCATATTGGTGGGGAGAAAAAAGAAGCATTTGCCTCACTGTAAAAATATAACACCAAAGCATACATTTGACCTTGCTTCGATAATACTGGGGCAGCAATAAATTCTTAGATTTTATTTTGGTACATTCGTCTTTAACATCGTAACGAAGAAGACACCGTTTCAGTTTCCCAGTTGCGAGTGAAACGGAAGGTCGAATTTCGGATCACTACCTCGATTTAAAATAAAAGCAACCTTGCTGTTGCAAGTAAATGTTTTAGCTGAAACTAATATGTCCGAAAAATATTATGTTAGTCCATGACGGTCATTTTTGTGCCAGTTTAAAGACATTTTCATCATCCGTCCAAACAGACCAGATTTTTTAAAAATCTCACTTCTACAAGTTCTTGAATTTCTGATCACAATCTCCGAGCTTTCAGGGCGAAGACAATTATAAAACTCTGTCGAACACAATATAAAATACTCAGGAACAATAATCAGTTATTATAAAAACACCAAATGTTTCAAAAAGCACACAAACTTACCTTCAATGAGAAACTAGTGCTCCAGTTTCTGTCAACCATTAGCAAGCGAACAAGGACACGCTTCATCGAAGCGAAATCAAAACACGTACACTGGTCAAACAAAGGATCCGTGAGAGTGCACAGATGTGCACATTCACCTTTCCCGCGGTTTACGCGGACTGATTCGTCTGAAATTAGGCCCTAATTCTATTCTCAATTAAATTGATGCTGCTTTTTAAAATTAACATCGTAACATCTCAGCTCAAATTTCACTGTTCAAACTCAACTTCAGGACTTAACTATCCCTGTACAACAATCGGTATTGTGTGTGGTGTGTTAAATGCTAAAAGTAGTTCCTGTGTTGAGTTTGTGAGCACTGCAGCGTTTTCAGTTTCACGTTCTGTTTGAGTGGAAACAATGGGTTACGATGTTAATACTTTTAAAAATGGTTAATTATTTCGAAGTTTTATTGTAGTTGAAGATAAACATACTTCCTGCCTAAGAAATGTATTTAATATGACCATTTGCAGTTAAATGCGTTGTCACTGTGTGGTTTTTATAAAGTTTCTTACATATTCTTTCCAATGGTGTTGGCGATGTCACAATTCGGTGGCGCCATTTTTGATTTACTTAGCAACATCAATCCGATTTAAAGTACATAATACACAACTCTGGCAGTCATTATTATTTTTAATATTGCTCACATCAACATACAAGGACATGAAATAAAAATATTTACATTGCAATGAAAGATTACCTTAAAATATGAGTTTGAAGTTGACTACCCTATGTGGCACACAGTTTCTGAGAACGACCCATATACATACCAATGAAATGAACCATAAAACCACATGTACATATATTCTCAGTTTACAGGATACATCGTGAGAAATTACAGTTAACAGCCATTAACAGTCCTGCTTGCACATGCAGACAAAACATAAAAGTAATATGTTCAAAGAGAATTTTACACAACATTTCATGCCATTTTTCTAAAGGATCAAGCGTGATCACTTTCTTAGTACAGTACTACCGTTTAAAAAAAAGTTAGTTATAATTTGATTTTAACATCCTGTCAACCACACACAGAGACCTCAGGACAATCAAACTCTACCATAAGCAAACACACATTTCAAAATTAAAACTATGCTCATATATAAACCATCTCTCACATCAATCCATAAAGCCAGTCCCTACACAAACATAAAGCAAAACATATCCAAGAACATCAAACAAATTTTCAAAGAGTTTGTCCCTTCAATATTACTGCTCTTAAAGAGACATGAAAGCAAACTATGAAGATGTCACCTACATCTCCATTTAAACGAAACAAAACAAAATCAGCCACATATTTAAACGAAACAAAACAAAATCAGCCACATACTGCAGCCAGAAGTCCATATCCTTTGACAGCCATGGAGACCTCTTTGGATGTGGCAGCTGGGTTGCTCATGGTGCTGCGGAACTCTTGCAGAAAGAACTGAGAGTAAAAAATGACAGCAAAATTTTAAAAATGAATGTTGTGTGCTACGCAATACATCACTGCCTGACACAGGTACAACCTTCCTTTCCACAACACAAATGCAACAGTCAGCATTCTTGAGCAAGCACTAAATCACCTACCATTAATCTTCAAACAAAACCTACCAGCTGTGGTCAAGGAAGGGGAATGCCTACATAACATTCTGCAGTGGCACCAGCTTAACACAAAGCCACTGCAACAGCCATGTTACTCCCCGGCATAAACAAAAGAACAAACATGCAAGTAAATTGTATCTTAGAAATAATCATTTTATTTTTACACAGAATTTCGTCTGAAAGGATTGACCCCATTAAAACTCCACTACAGATGCTTACAAAGGGCAGTGACCCAGAGTTCAAGGCTAGTTTGTGGCCTAGAAGTTATGAGATTTGTCTTAAATGGCAGCTTGGGCTGCATGACTCTCCCTGTTAGGTCTTCACTAGAAAGTTAGTTACATGAAGGCCCTGCAGGATAATACCAGATGAGACAGTGATCATACAAAGTCCAATATTTTGGAAGTGGTACTTAGTAGATGATCACCCCATATGACAAATCCATGTCATTTAATTAATTTGATACTCAGAGTTGGGCGACAGTCCTCCAGCCATGTAACACTAACAGCAGTGCATCAAATTATCCCATTGCAGGTACACTGTTTGTTGAACAAACAAATCACATCTCAACAAATAAATGGATTGATGGCGCTTGATACTACCAAAAAGCAAAACAAAACAAAATCAGACCAAAAGCTAACTTTACTCTTACAACACCTTACTGTTACCTTGAAAATGGCTCCTTCTTTGTTTCCTTCCTTAGCTCGTTCTGTGATGGTTTCTGATACCTGCAAATTGTGCAAAGTGATGTAGATATGCAGAATACACTGCATTTATTTACTTCTACCTTCTCATGCACAAATAAAACAAGAACAAGTGCATAAAAAAAACTCAAACTCAAAAAAAATAAAATGTTATCACATCTTCAACTCTCCAATGACCTTGAAAAGTGTTCAAGGTTACCAGAGCTAATGTAAATAATTATGTAAAACTCCAGAAAGTTCTCATCACGCACAGTTAAAGTGAACTGAACTGAAAATGCAAACTGGCCTGAAAACACAGAAAATGTGCAAATATTTCCATCTGCAGGCTTCCATTGGTTGTTCTATCAATATTTACAGAAAGGAGAGACTTTTCTGCTTTGAATTTGAGTTCCTCGAGGCACAGTCTCACAGTCAAACACAGATATCAAGCCAATATTTCTATGTGTGTTTGTGGCACCTTCAAAATTGACATTCTGCTGAGAGCATTAAAACCCTCTCCCAGGATGACTCTCCCTCCTAATGACTGTGATAACATGTGGAATACTATCTGGCAGGTGGGTCTACTAGACCTACAACAACAAAAAAGAAGCATGAACTATTCTAAGACTTGGATGTTTTTATCAACTCAGTTACTGCCATCTGCCTATTAAAAGAAATGCCTTCTCAGGTGTCTCATACACTTACAACACTAACTAGAAACTGTACATGAACAACAGCACTTCAGCAGTGATATTAATGATGAGGCAGCCAGTTTTGTCACCTGTCTCAGGAAGGCCTCCAAAGCTGCCACGCCCAGGGGATACACCTCTTTGTTATGGTGGCGGCTCCACTTCTGCAGTTTCTCATACATGTTCTGAAAACAACGCAAAATCAGCTGACCAGCTCCAACACCAAAATCAGCTGACCAGTTCCAACACCAAAATCAGCTGACCAGTTCCAACACCAATATCAGCTGACCAGCTCCAACACCAAAATCAGCTGACCAGTTCAAACACCAAAATCAGCTGACCAGCTCCAACACCAAAATCAGTTGGACAGGTCAAAACCTGTCACTGTTGTAACTACTTGGTGGTGAATACAGTCTGCCAGTCATTTAATGAGTTATATGTGCATGTATCCAAACGAGCAACTCAACATACAACGAATAAGCCTACGAACACTGCACTATCCGTAACTTTGTTCTTTGTTAGCATTCTTCAGCTAAAATCCTGAGGTTTACCCCATGTTGGGTGAGGATGAAGTGGGTGCAACCATTTCCCCACATGTGTAATGCTGTCATTGGTGTCATACATACAAGTGCAGTGTTACTTGCCACTCCATCAGCTGCACTCCAACTCTGGGGATTTGAATAACAGAATTTGCCCTGTCATGAAGATTACTGTAGCCAAAAGTAATCCTGACATGGGACTTTTGATACAATAATTTATTTTGATTTAGTCCTAATATTTTGGCTGGTAACACTTAAGATGCCAATAATGACAAATACTAACAGCATTCGATTGGGGCCCAATGCCAAGTAACCATCCAGCATGTACTGAAGGAACAGGTAAGTACCCTGACGCATGTCTGGGAACACCACATCAAGCTCCCCCACCCCACCCATAACCCCCTTTCCTCTGAACAAACAGATAATTAATATATAAAAACAAACTGATATGCCAACAAACTGAAATATTATGCTAACATTCAGTGAGTTCAATACTTTAACCCTTTCACTGCCACAGCCTGTAAAATTTCTGGGCTGAAAATGCTCACAAACACACCTGCAAACAGGATATTTTCCTGTCCTATAACAAATCACTTTCAATACTGTGCAGTTCAATGGAAGCCCTTTCGTATGCTAACGCTAAGATGCTAAAGAATTTCAAATTTGACACTTTTATTGGTCGTTTTCACGTGACACCATGGCAGGGAAAGGGTTATAATCATGGACCAGGTATTGATGGAACTGCAAAGCATGGCAACCTAGTAATTTGACATACCCCCCAACACCCACCCCATACACTCACAGTGTACTGAATGTCTCAGTTGCTAACGACCAGTCAGGATGGGGTTTCTCTGCTTCTCTATTAACTTATTAAGCAAGGTGTAATAACCATCCACAAAGAGTGACATCAATATTGACAAGGTCTTGATTCCTAGTCTGACAACGGAAATGGAAGCAGTCACACATGCTCTCCTCTGGATTGCCTCAAGAGCCGACAGTCAGGCTTGCTACAAAAAGTGAAAAGTGGAAAAGCCAGGACTGGAACATACAAATTTTCTACTCCAACTTCAAAGAATCCCATGAATATACTGTCCTGGACTAGTTGGAGTCAAGGGAAATGACTGAGCAAATAGACAGTGAGATATTTACATATTTATTTTATATTTATTGTTATTTTAAATGTACCTTCTTGAGCCCATGTGTCAAAGGAAATTTTCATTTTTATGCTTTGTATATTGATGAATAATAAAGATTTATCTGATTTGATTGAACTTGTGCCTCAGAAGGTCTGAAGTGTTGAGGAGCTCAAGATACTACCTGCAGGCTCAAAGCCTAGAACGTGAAAGTGAAGGTGTAATACCTTCACTTTCCTGGAGCAGAGGCACAGAAGGAAGAAATGCTAAACAATCCTTGAAAGGCTGACAGAGGGCCATCATCAGTCAGACCAACACTGGAACTGTTTCAAAGGCAGTGCTGGGGAAACATCCCGCAGACAGGGTTGAGCACATATGGGTTAACCAGAGCACATAAATCACACCAACTTGAACTGAACCAAACACATACATTGACTGACAAGCGGGGACATGTACCTGTAAACAAACAGTGAGTACATACCTTGTAATCATCCACCAGGTATTGACTGAACTGCGATGCATGGCGACTGAACAGCTGAAGCCCTGACTTGGGCATCTCAAACCTGACAAGTTCTACATTTGGGTCAATTGCCATCCTAGCATACTTGAAGATGTCATATGAATACTTGGAATCTGAAAAAGCAGGAGAAGGATTCAGTCTCAGCACAGAACAATATGCAACAGTCACATTTAGCCCAGTCAGCTCCATGTCCTCAAACATAATAGATTATGTAGGCATAATACAGAATGAATATGCGTGTCAAAATAGTTCACATCTGAAATTCATTCTGTGTTCGCACCACACACACAAACATGTACACATCACACACACACACACACACACACACACACACACACACACACACACACACACACACACACAGGTGTTAAGAGAACTAATGGAACCAGATGTAGGTATATCTGAACAATTGAACTTTTGGCAGTTAAAGGTATGGCAGAAACATCACCTGACCAGACTGAACTGCATAACAGCAGCACCTTAAATAGAAGATCAACCAGATGAGAAACCAACCCCACTCACTTTTTTCTGAAACCTCCCCTGCCTAGCAAAGACTGTCTATTAAAACTACTTTTGGTTGACTTGCAGGATGGTCTCCACTGACTGTCACCCGTCTCTCTAATGCAAGATACTGTTTTTTGACACCAAGGTCCAGAAATCATCCATTCACAAAATCTTGTATCTGAGTGCAGTTACAAACTGAACAAACAGTGTGTCTCCCTATTTCAGTACAAGTGCCCTAAAAGTGGGCTTAACCTCATTCAAATATGAGATTTGACAAGGTTAGGCCAAAGGATGCTCTGTTGCACATGTACCTTCATCAGCAGACTGTGTGAAGTTGACAAGAAATGCTGTCAATCCTTGTAAACATCCGGAAATGATGGGCAACTCCGGTTTCTTGATCTTTGATGTCATCTGCACAGCAAGAACAAAAACAGCAAAGAATAACTTCTTTCTGGTCCAAGACAACAAAACAGAGGCTACAGAGCCTTCATCTTATCACATCCTCAAATGGCCAAATTTCAGACCACATGCCAAAGATTTCCATGCCTGAATTCAGTATGTCCAGCTACAGGTCACATTTCCGTTGCTCTGAAGACAGCTCGCTTGCACAAACTGTGGACCTGGACAAAGACATCAATGCCTAAAGTGGCTGGTACAATTCTGTAACAACTTTGTCACAAGGGGGAAGGGCAGTGAGGGAGTAAGAAATATAATAAAAGGGGAAGTGTTTCCCTAAGGAAAGAAAATTGAAAAAGATGACCCTCTCACCCCTCCTCCAAAATCTGCACTCAGCTACCTGAATGGCAAGGGTCAGGTGTGTGTGTATATATATATTTATACAGCTGCATCCATGAAATTTCAGGCAGATCAGGATGTACCAACCCATCACCAGCAATGCATATATTTGTAGTGTGTGTGTGTGTGTGTGTGTGTGTTTGTGTTTATGAGAGAGATCGAGAAAGAGAGTGTGTATGTGTGTGCGTGTGTGTGTGTGTGTGTGTGTGCGTGCGTTTGTGTATGCGTGCACGTGTGTGTGTATATGTGTGTTTGTGCAAGTGATAAAGTGAATGTATCCTGTCTTTGTAAGTGCTCTGGGCTCTTACGAGATGTGGTGCCATAAGTATATAATCTACTATTATCATCAGCCCCCAGTACCAGCAAGGGAATGAAAACAAACAAATAAGAGCACAAATAGTACTTCTGGAAATGTCTGTCCAAAGAAGCCAATTATGAGCACATACCTCAGCTTTCAAAGTGCTGATGTAGAGTGAAACCAGTTGCTCAGAGTACGCAGTCACATACTCTGGATAAACTTCAGCCAAGACGCCAAGTAATGTGTAGATGTTGCCCTTCACTAATACCAACATGTGCACAAACACACACACACACACACACACACACACACACACACACACACACACACACACACACACAGACCACAGCTCATTAAACTATCATACATACAATTTTTTCATTGCAATTTGGGCTATGTCCATCCCCATCCCTGGTTTGTTTGTCAATTGTTTTGGTGTTTGTGTAACACTTTTAACTTTGCACAAACAAGAGAGGGATTAAGTGATGATGACTACCATAATCATTAAAATTTGATACAGATGTATTTGTACTCAACATCCAACTAAAAATGTGATTCATACAAAAAACATCCTGCTGCTATATTATTGTGAGAGATCTTGGTAAGACTAAGAATCAATAGCCCAACAGACACAACCAATGCACTCCTATTGGGCAGTTCAGTGAAGCTCATTTGCACGAGTGAATGCCCTTTGTAATCTTTTGCAAAAGAAGTCGCGAGAGTTCGCAGTGTCACTTCTGAGCTGATTTCTGAGTAGGCGTTGCTTCACATTGTATATATATATATAAAACAATGGAAGTTGAATCTAGAATTACGAAGCAGTACAAATGCCACCACTGTTGCAGTTGCAAAAATTACTGAGGAAAGGGGATGGAGGGTGGGAAAAAAAGTGTCTTTGTGTCATTTTTTGGCTGATCAGAAGATCGCGAGTTTGTGGAAAAAATACGTTTTGGGGCATCCTATAGCACAAGCAACAAGTTATTGCTTGTTGCCAGACACATTCAGACTATGGGCCTCCAAAAATGTCTTCAAAGTTGGCAGTGTAAAATTCGCAAATTCACCGTCATCACCTTCCATTGTGAAGAAAGTATGCACCGGAATTAAAAGCAGCCAAAGGACTTAAGCGATGCTGCGCAAAAGTCAAAGGAGTTAACAACTCCGCCTGAACTGCCCAATAGACACAACAGATCACTGGACATAGTAAAAACAATTTCCGTAAGACTAAAAATCAACCCAGATCCACAAGAGCAGTAGGAGTAGCAACTTGGTTTTTTTACACCCAGCCAACCAGGGCAATCTACAAGTGACTAAGGGCATAATGGGATTAATGGTATGAAATGCCACTAAAATAAAAACTGTCAGCACATCTAAATGATATATAAAATAGAATATTTTTTTACGTTCATTCACACAACATTTATATGTGAGCAAATACAGATTTATTTCCTTGTTTTTACTCAAAACACACGGGGGGAAAGAGAAAAAACAACAACAAAGAAAACACAAACACACACACACAAAAAACTTGAAATAATGAAATCCAATATTCAGCAGTTTCAAAACAGAGTGCAGTAGCTGGAATCCCTTTTCACACTACCATTAAAATCAAGTAAACGTCTTTAACACTAGGTTCCTGGTGAGAGGTTAACCAACATGGAAATAGAACAAAAAAGTGTTACGCAAAATGGAGAGTGACAAAAGCACTGAAACCACTGGTGAAATGAACAAAGCTGTATACTTCTGCTTTACCTGTGGCAGTCAGTTTGGAGGCCTTGGTGAGCTCCATGAAGAACTTGTTGAACATCCTGTCAATCTTGAGGTCTTCACCCATCTGAGAGCCCACTGTCAGTTCCATCACCTTGGCAACACATCCAAGAAATACATCACAATACTCAGGCATGAGATCAGAAAATTGTGAAAAAGGCTGAACATAGATCGCCGAGCAAACTTATATAATTCATAATTATACCCTAAACAAAAATTCAACAGATTTTCACTGATCTCAAGAATGGCAGATTTACACATAAATCTCTAGCCTGAATAGTGTGATATTTATTGTGATGGCCACTAAATCTCCCATTATAAGCATGAATTAAAAAAAAGCTCCAAGAAAGGAAAATTGCAAAAACAATTCTGGGAAAAATAGTATTAAAACACAGGTAGTCTTGCATCAAAGGTAGTGAATAAGAAATAATTCAAAAGAAAATGTTGATACCCATACCTTGATGAGGGCACTGATAGCAGCATTCTTTACTTTGGCTGACTTGTCTCTGGTAAAAGCTGCAATGCAAACATCCTGCAAAAATGGATTCATATATTTGTAAATAATACTGGTACATCATTACTGTCAATCAGAATAAAGAAAAAGGAAGACTCAGTGAGCAAGTGAATGATCAGTGAATGACTGAGAGAGAGAGAGATTGAGTATGTGTGTGCATGTGGACATATACATAAAAGTGTGTGCATGTGCATGCATTTCCTGTACATGTATCATTGTATGTGAATGTGTCCACACATTTTGGTACATGTGTATACATATGTACGTGTGCATGTGTATTCACCTGTGTGTTGATGGGTGGGTGTCAACAATGAGACTGAGAATCTTGACTTCATGTGTGTGTGTGTGTGTGTGTGTGTGTGTGTGTGTGTGTGTGTGTGTGTGTGTGTGTGTGTGTGTGTGTGTTACTGTATGTGTCACAGTGTGTGTGTTTGATGCCAGTATGACTAAAAATCTTCAAAGACAGACAAGACTAGAGAAACTTCATCCTTTTAGTCTCAGTGATGTAATAATTTATGCATAACATTAAATAACAATATATACAATGATTCATTTTTACAACAGCCTTAAAACAAGTGCACAGTACCTTTACATCCAAAGCGTAAGGCAGGATCTTCTTCTCCACTTTCTGTGCAAATTCAAAAATGAAGACCAGCAGACTGGTCTTGCTGCTCTGAAACTGGAAGAGAAAATCACAGGTGAGCAACTCATTCATAATAATAATAATGGAAATTTGTAAAGCACCTACCCTGCGGCTCAAAGCGCTGAACAAGCTTAGTATATAACAGTAACACACATAATGTACATCAAGATGGAAAATGTTATTACTGTATCAGTAACAACAACAACAAAATTATTTAAAAAATAATAAATATTTTTTTTTAACTTACCAATGAAATTATTGAAATTATTAACTCACAAGTGTTTCCAATATAGTTTTGTTCCTTGATGTCTAACCTGTTGCACTTACATATTCTATTTCTAGGTTGCTTTTGTTTGTATTTTGTTGTTGTTTTTCTTTCATCTTTATTTTTTCCTTCTGTAAAAACAACAATAAATATGCAGGTTATGATGTCACTATATATAATTTTGATTTAAAAACAAATTGACACGTCAGTATCATTATGAAATTATATATATTTTGGGGAAAATGTATGTGTACAAAAAAAAATCAGCAACTGAAATCTTTCAAGAAGTAGGCATATGATGAAGAAGTTGACTTGGTTACCACATCCTCTGCAACAATCTTTTGTATGAAGGCCACAATCCCAGAGTCCTTGTCAAACAGAACTGAGCAGCAAAAATCTGGAAATAAAATTAAAAGAGAACAATTTAATGAACCAATGATGAAAGCGTAACTTTTAAAAGGTTAAAAAGAATATTTATAGGACAAACTGACAGATGATATCTGCAAATTTCCACAGTACACACTTTTTCCAAGCAAAAATTAATGTACGAACCAACAGAAACAGAAATGAAATGACTTAACTTTTACTAGCTTCACTTTCTGTTGGTTCAGGAACAGGCGTAAAACTAAAACACCAAGTTCCTATGGTACAGGAACAGGTGACAATTTACACTACAGATCATCAGATGCCTGGGTATGCACTTCTTTTTCCCCCTTCTTCTTCATGTTAAGGGCCCGCAATCAAATGGCTGATCATTCTGGCACCTAGACACTTGGTGGGGATTTTGTCCTAAAGTTCCACTGATATCAGTCAATTCTACTGCTAATTCTTGGGGAACTGAGATGGGGTGGGGGCGTGGGATGGGAATGGGGGTGGGGGGATTGAGTTGGGTTATAGGGAGAAGGCCCTTGACACAAAAGTGTCAGAGTTCGGGAGCTGTGTGAAAGTCGAGGTGGCCGTCCTGGGCTTTCCGTCCTAATGAGTCTTACGGTTTCTGTGGACGTAAAGCAACACTGAACCGTGAACCGTGCTTCGGCATCAGTCAGAATTTTTCCTTAATGTGTCAACCGACATCCGAGGACGTGAAGCTCTACTTCATCATCACACAAACGTGTCAATTGTGGTGGCCTCAACTGCTTCCTTGGGCAAGCAGTTCCAGGCATCCCAGTTTGTCTTGCTGGAATGAGCTTGAACTACCTGTCGTGAACTAAGCGCTGCCACGAATGGCATCTTTTCTTGTAACCATCACTAAAACACTTTACCCTTTGAGGTTTTTTTTTGTTTTGTTTTTAGTTTTGATTGGGGGCGGGGGATTGTTATGTTCTTTCTATTGTTAGTTAGACGTACAACATAATCAATAAAAGAACTGCGGACATCATGGTTTTACTACTGTATTCTACTAAATAATGCTATGGTAAAAAGTACAGAGAAGGAAGGAAGCGGTCTGCTTGGGGGTGGAATGCCAAGTGCCCTCACGGCGGGGAAACGCGTACCTTTGTCTTGAAGCCTTTACCAAATAAGGACATTACGGTCTAGACACTAAAGGAACCACTAAGCATAGGCGCTTTACATAGTTACTTTTACTAGCTCTAAGACTCTTGTACATTACACTTCCTTCCCCCTTAACGAAGGCGACACTACCGCGAACGAATGTAGTGGCCCAAGATGCCCGATACAATTCCACACAGTGGATCTCATGCAACCGACAATAGCTCAATCAGCTGTTATGGTTGTCCTTTGAAGCACTGTCTCGGATCGAGTGAGTCAATGCACATTCACAAATCAAGTTTTGCAGGTGGTTTCCGGATCCTTGTTGATCGTCGAACACCAGCCGTCTCTGCTAGGTTGGGCTGTGGGTTTGGAACCAGAGTTGTGTCTGATGTTCTCCCCTGGCGGCTGGCAGCTGGACTGGATACTGGAGATGTAGTGGATCCCTCAGGGAAAGGCACAGGTGACAATATCTCAGGGGAATCAGGATTTGGGGAGTGTGCGGGGTTACGCACCTCTGGAATCAGACTGGTGGGCCTACTGGGTGAGTTAGGATGGGCCTTTGTCACCTGTGTGTCTGGCAGTGGGGCGCATGGAGGTGCCGCCACTAAGTGGTCAACATGTACGTGGATGCATACGCGACTGGTCGATGCGTTCCATCCGGCATTTCATGACTGATGACAGCGCCCAGGCCCACGGAGGATGCATCGCACTCCAGCCTTATCGGCAGGTTGACGTCATAGTGGGTCAGGACTCTGGCAGATGTCAACAGCTGTTTGGTTTGCAGGAAAGCCGCTTGACATTTGTCCGTCCACAGCCAAGGTGTCTTGTCCTTCAGTAGGTCATGGAGTGGGCTCAGTTCTGATGAGAGATTGGGCAGAAATCTCGCATAGTACTGCAGCATCCCTAGGTATGACCTAAGCTCACTGACGTTTGATGGAGCTGGGGCGTCAGTGATTGCTCTCACTTTTTCCGGCACAGGGTGTAGTCCGTCCTTGTCTATAATGTGACCTAGGTACTCCACCCGGTCCTTCAGGAACTCGCACTTGGATTTATGCAGTCTGAGGCCGTGCTCCTCTAGCCGCTGAAGTACTTGGTCTAGTCTGTCCAAGTGTTCTTCTACTGTTGCTCCGGTCAGCTCTATGTCGTCCATGAAGGCGACTACTCCTGGAATCCCTTGCAGGATTTGCTCCATAGTCCGTTGGAATAGAGCTGGGGCCGAAGAGATGCCAAAAGGTAAGCAGCGATAGCGATAGAGCCCTTTGTGAGTGGTGATTGTGAGCAAGTGCTGGAATTTCTCCTCCACCTCCATTTGGTGGTAGGCCTGTGTGAGGTCAAGTTTTGAGAACACTTTGCCTCCTGCAAGAGTGGCAAACAAGTCGCTGGGCTTTGGAAGTGGATGCTGGTCCACATCCAATACTTGATTCAGCGTGACTTTGTAGTCTCCACAGATCCTCACGCCTCCTGTTTTCTTGGGGACAACGACAATAGGTGATCCCCACTCACTGTGAGTGACATTCTCCAGCACTCCCTCTTGCTCCAGCTTTTCAAGCGACGCCTCCACTTTGGGGCGAAGTGCAAACGGAACAGGCCGGGCCTTGACAAATTTGGGTGTCGCACCAGATTTCAAGTGCAGCTTTGCCTTGAACTTCTTCATGGTACCTAGACCCTTCTCAAAGACTGCCTCATGTTTGTCTAAGACCTGCTGTAATGTTCTGCTTTTGATGTGGAACACCCCCTTCCAGTCAATCTTAATCTTGCTGAGCCAATCACGACCGATGATCGGCGGCTGGTCCGTGACATCAGCTACCAGGAGCTCCAGACGATGTCTCTCCCGTTGGTTCTGCACCTCAACCAGACAGGTACCCAGGAGTGGAAGCTTCTCGCCAGAGTACGTCGTGAGATTGACAGGTGTCTCCCTCAGTTTCTTCTTGGGAAAGCTCTGCTTCCAAATGTCCTTGCCAATGAGGCTTTTTCCTGAGCCGGTGTCAATTTCCATTCTTACAGGAACTTGGTCTATCACCATTGTTGTTGACCATGGCTCTTTGCTTGCCTTCACTGGAGTGTTTGTGTGAAAGATGCCTAAAGTCTCTTCCTCGTCTTCCTCTTCCCCTGACGTTTGCGCGTCGAGGAACCCGACTTTGCTGCGGCACATTGACTTGAGATGACCCTTTTTGTGGCATCCGTGACATTCGTACTGCTTGAACTTGCATGTCGACGCATGATGGTTCTGGCCGCAGCGATAGCACTTGCAGGCGCCTGTGCTTGCGCCGCTCTGCTGCTGACCTCGCCGACTGCCCCCATAGCGGCCACCACCCCGCCCTCGCTTGCTGCGCGCTGGCTGTGGCTGCTGCGCCTGTCCACTACTGGAGTGACCTAATGCATGCATGCCGCCCGCTGCGTCTTTGTCTGAAGTACCGCTTAATTCCCGCGAAATTGATTCGCACGCGAGAGCGATCTCTACCGCCTTGGCGAAAGTCAAGTGCTTCGCTTCTCTCAGCTTTCTCTGTGTTTCTCTGTCTCCTATTCCAATAGCAAAAATGTCACGCAACGCTTGGTCAAGAAAAGCATCAAATTCACATTCTGCTGCTAAAAGTTTCAGCTCCGCTACGAAGTCTGTGACACTTTCTGTGTCTTTCTGCTTTCTTGTATAAAACCTCGCTCTGCGTGAAATAACTGAGTCCGTTGGTTGTACATGCCGCTTCAGTGTCTGGTACAATTCATCTATGGTTTTGTCTGAAGGCAGAGCTGGTGCAATAAGGGACTTCAAAAGTTTGTACGTTTTGGGACCAACTACACTGAGGAAGACGTCCACTTTTGCACTGTCACGCACATTGTTAGCTCTGTAGAAGGCATGTAACCTCTCAAAATAAGAATCAATGTCAGTAGATGAACAGTCGAACTCTTCTAATCTTCCAAAATGAGACATGATGCAACAAGCAATAATGCAGACGATAAGAAAAACGGTTTGATCTGACCTGCGTTTGGTGATGTTGACATACAGTAGAAAACACACTGTCCTTGATCAAAGCAAGCACACATCCAGCAACAGTCCAACACAATAGATCTGCACTGAGTCTTGCCTGGCTGGGTTCTCCTGTTGCCGAAACTAGGGAGAAAATGCACCAAGTTCACTCTGCTCACAAGTCTTTGACACAGGAATCGCACATCTCGTCGCCACTGTTATGTTCTTTCTATTGTTAGTTAGACGTACAACATAATCAATAAAAGAACTGCGGACATCATGGTTTTACTACTGTATTCTACTAAATAATGCTATGGTAAAAAGTACAGAGAAGGAAGGAAGCGGTCTGCTTGGGGGTGGAATGCCAAGTGCCCTCACGGCGGGGAAACGCGTACCTTTGTCTTGAAGCCTTTACCAAATAAGGACATTACGGTCTAGACACTAAAGGAACCACTAAGCATAGGCGCTTTACATAGTTACTTTTACTAGCTCTAAGACTCCAACTGCTGTGACTGATTTAGTAATAGATCCCTAGGTTTTGATTTGAAATGTTATTTCCACAGTGCAACTTCACTGTCTGTGTTCGTCGTCACTAAAATGGCATTTGTACCTTTGTCTTTGTCTGAAATTTCATGTAGACAAACTTGAGTGATGTCTGAGATCCTTCCATCGATTTCGTCGTGTCCCTCAGCGCCAGACTTCTTGTAAATAGCGTGGAGAGACTGAAGGCTCTCCACCAAGATTGCCGCCATCGCGCATTGCTAACTTCCTGTCAACATGGGACACAACTTTGCACTGATCTGAAGCAGACGACAATTCTCAGTCTGTCGAACTGGCCCTTCAACCTGTGGACAGAATACAGGACATGTTTGAGCCAAGAAACGCTACATTTATGCATATAAATAGTATACTCCCAAAGGACAGGCTAGTCCCTTGAGCTCTGTGTCCCAGAAGCCTAAAGAACCAAACAGCACAGTACATCCTGCACTGACTGAGAGATGTTTCAGCTACTGACTATGACGGGATGAATGAGACCGCTTGAGTCTCAGCCAGTCCGACCGAGTCAGTGAGGTCATCAGCGAACAACAAAAAGAAGACTGAAAAAATCAACGGCCGGAACATTTCAAAACCAAATCATCCCAGACTGTTTTTATTTTGATATTCTTTTTCTTTTCTGATACATGACATATCGGCAGTACTGATGGGCCAGTCGCCGGAACTGCCGCTGGACTTCTCAAATCATAGTCAAGTTTTGTCCAGAAATTAAGCTAGATGGCCGATCGATGCGTACATGCATGATCGATGTGTACACGGGCTGGCTACGGACACTTAGTGTTGTGCAGTGAATCCCCTCATGTAGTGACAGTCATTTTTGTCGAAACTCAGTGAATGTGACAGAAAAATTCAAAAATCATGAAACATTATATAGTGGGGACAGTTTCAACAAAGTTGAATTTTTGTTCTGGTAACTTTTATTCTGATTCTGCGGGATCGATTCGGCTGTGAGAACTCGATTGATCAGTCGAGTACCTTTCAACGGAAGCAACGGTCTAACCGGGCCATGCATAAACCTTGCATCGCACAGCGGGCATATGTCCAGAAATAGGATACGCCCCCGCCTCCCGCCAACTGATGAATCGATCGCTGCTGTGGCCCAGCTTCAGCCGCTCTGCGATATGTTGCAAATCATTATACGTCAGCGCCACCAAAATGAGTTCAGCTACGATAGTATATATATATCGGTCCAGAAACCGGCGCTGGCCTTGTGAGCCGGTTTGGCCTAGCGGTAAGGCGTTAGGCTGGTAAGCGGAAGGACCTCGGTTCGATACCGCTTCGGCTCTCCTTTCTCTTCAGAAAAGGTTGTGGTTCGTGGACACTGTCTTGTGACTTTGTCCATCACTTCCTACTGAAACATTAAAATGGCTCTCCGCATCGCTGCCCATCTTAATGCAGAAGTCATTCTGGTGGTGACAGTTTAGCGATAGGTATATAATCTCCCTCTCCCCCCACCTCCATGCCCCCTTCCCCCCCCTTCTCCCCGTCCCTAATAAGCCTTATGGTTTCTGTGGACGTTAAGCACCATGTTTACTTACTTGGGCGCTGGCCGGGATAAGTTTTCGTTTTGAAATACTGCCGTGGAGGCGCTTGACTCAGTGATCAGCATACAGTCTGACCGCCATTCAGACACTGACTACAGTACACACACACTGACACGCGCACCCCCCCTCCCCCCCTCACACTCACACAGACATACACACTTTAATTCTTCGAGTTTTTCATGAATAATTCTTTACTGAATTCACCTAGCATTCTCAGTTTCGGCTTACTCTGCACCGTCGTGATATGTGCCGCTGAAGCCGCCGTTCGGTCAGTCATGTGTCAAGCCGCTTCGGCGACGCCTGTTTTGTGCGCGCGCGCAAAACATTAGCATGCAACTGGACTCAGTCTGAGTTTACAGGCTAGGCAGCTCAGAACATTTGAATGGAAAGCAGTCTCTGCGAACACCGACTGAAATTTCAGTGAATGGAACTAAGCGGCCGACGCATTGTCCAGAAAAGAGGAGTTACCGCCCGACCACTCTTTTATGTGGGAGGTTTAAAAGTCCAATAACCACAACAAGTGCAGACGACGCTAGCAATGGACAAGATATTGGCCTTTGAAAGAAACAGTGATGATGATTACTATGACATTCTTGGATGCAGTGAACACTCGTCGGTAAATCAGAGACAGTATTAGGCCAACTTTGATGTAGTTTTAGAGAATATTTATTCGAGTGTGTACGTTCTTTTATTTCAATGCCAGAGTAATGTCGCGTCAGTCTGTGGTAGCCAGGGTCTGACATAAATTTGTGTACTTGCTGTCGCAGGAAGAGCAAATCACCACTGAGTACAGAGCCCGTGTCCTTGACTGTCACCCGGACAAACACCCGGGAGATCCTAAAGCAGGTACATGGATGCTCTTTTACCTCTGTTCAAATTTTTATTTTTAACTGTGCGACTTTGTCTCACAATCATCTCCACATGTCACCAGAGGTCAGCAAATATTGTCCCTTACCCCTGAACTGACATCCGCCTCAGGCTTCTCATGCTGCCCGCAACACCAAATGCAGCATGAGTCACAGACTTAAAGAATGACACGAGAGGCCGGATGGTAGGTAGGTAGGTAGTGTTGCTTAATGTCCTCAGATGTCAGTTGACATATTAGGGACAAGCTGAGACCAATGCCGAAGCAGGGTTCAGTATGGATTTATGTCCACGGAAACCAGAAGGCTCGTTAGGACGGACAGCCCAGGACGGCCACCTCGACTCTCACACAGCTCCTGAACTATGAAGGCCAGATGAATTCTTATACTGTAAAAGAGGATCACATCTATACCTAAAATTAGGTCCAGCAATGTATCACATCAAGATCAAGGGTTGTTATATTTCTGTTCCAATATTGATGAATGCAACTGTTTTCTTTCAAAGGGATAAAAATATAACTTTCTATACAATCTAGATATTTTCATATCTGGTATGGAACCAGTTAACACTGATCTGTGTCCCAGGTATTAGAGTTTGCATGTGATGCTAAAAATGAAGAAGACAGAAGAGAGCTCTCTATTTGTATTGATCTTTATTAGGTATGTGTCCTGCACCTTGCTCGTGGCACTAAAGGTTCTTTTTTTCTGATTTAATGGATTCCATGCAAGCACAAGGGTGTCGCATGGAGTAAAAAGAAAAAAAAAATTGTGCTCAAATCTCAGGACTTCTTGATACCAAGTACCAAGAGTTCTAGCTGCCAGTGTTGTATCACTGCAGTACTCTGACATTGATAATGTCTGGAAAGAAGAATAACCATTGATATGTAACACAACACTGGATGAAGAAAAGGCATTGGTAATGTGTTTGTTCAGATGGAGCTGGTATGAGTTATCAGTTTGTGTCTGGTCATGGAAAATCTGAATATTTTACAAGTGCTGCTTGAATAATCCTGACTCTTGCCTGTGGCACTTTCTCTAGCTGCCATGGTACAGAAAAGAGCCTCAACTTGCTAAGATGTGAGACATACCAGATATAAAAATCCCCCATCAGTAGTAGTATTATTAACTGCTGTTAAATGTTGTCACTCAATCTGTTTTTATATAAGAAAATTATTAAATTTAATGAGAGTTTGTACATTGTTGTTGTTGTTTAGTTGTTGCTTTTATATAGTTTTTAGTCTGTTTATTTTTAATGTTGCCACTTACAATCCTGCATTTCTGTTTAAGGTACCATTGGTTTGTTGGTTGTCAGTTTGGGCAGAAATGTGAATGATCCCATGGCTTCTTGCTTGCTTGTTTGTTTGTTGTCATTTCCCCCCTCTTTTTGAAATGTATACTTTACTAGCTCCTGAAGAAGTATTTGGTAGATTTTGGTCAGAAAAGCAAGAAGGTACACTGTGACTGTGTGAGTGACAACACCCAGACCTTACACGTGTTCATGTATTTTGTAAAAATCCAAGCATCAGAAGAAGGTGTATTATTATTGTATTCATGTAACTTATTAATGTCTGTTTATTGATGCTTACTCAGTATATTATTTCTTTTTTCTGTTTGTGATTTGCATTTGTTTTCTGTTTGTAATTTTTTTTTGTTCCCTGTTATTTCTCATGAAATTTACAAGGCACTTGGATTTGCTTGTGGGACTTTCTCTTAACAAAAGTAATACAATAAGAAAAATAATGATAATGATGATGATTACATGTATTATGTACATTCCCAAATGTCTGTCAGTTTTGCCCTGTTGTTTATGATTGCAGCTGAGCGATTCACACTCTTGAGTAAAGCCAAAGAGACATTAGCAAACCCTGAGAGCAGGTCCAAGTATGACAAATGGCGCCGCTCCGGTATTGCTATGTCTTATGAGGACTGGTGTGGGTTGAGAGGGGCCGTCCACACGGTAAGTGAACCAGTGACTGTTTCAACAGACCTTGAAATGATAATGAAAACTTGTTGAGCGAACATCCAGTTGTTTATTGGTTAGCATTCCTGAGCTAAAACTGTGACATTAATACCTGATGTTAGGTGAGAAGGTAGCATATGTAACTGTTTCCACATACCTATACCTACCTACTGTCATACATATACAAGTGCTACAGAAAACAGTACTTCTTGTATATGAATACTGATAGAACAACCAAAGGAAATATTTTTCAGACCAATTTGCATCTTCAGTTTGGTTCCCCTTTAACTGAAAACTGAAAAACTGAAAACCCATCTCTTCTCCTCTGCATACTGATCTGTCATTTCACCAATCCATCACCAGTAATGCATGTATTTGTAGTGTTTGTGTGGGTGGGGGGAGGGGGGTGCATGTGCGTGTGTTTGTGTGTATGTATGATGAGTGTATCCTTATATCTTTGTAAGTGTTCTGCGCTCTTATGAGATGGGGTGCCGTAATCTATTATTATTATTATATTAACTGTTTGTAGCTTGTGCAGTTCACTGAAATGGTAAAACAGCCTGTGAAAGTCACTGGTGTGTTTCAGTGCTATAAATGGTTCTGGTCCTGCTCATCTCCATGAAATGCTGCATGTCTACACTCCGTCTCATACACTACACTCTTCTTCTGACACCTGCATGCTGAAAATCCAACAATATAAATGCAAGACTCATGGCTTTCATACTTTCTCTAGCTTTGGACCCCACATTTGGAATTCACTCACTGAAGACCTTAGACGCTGCTCAGCCCTGTCATCTTTTAAAGCCAAACTGAAAACCTTCCTCTTTTCACAGTATTTCCACCCCAGCTAATATCAATACCCAGTTTCTGCTACATTCAGTGTGTGTGCGTGTGTGTGTGTGTGTGTGTGTGTGTGTGTGTGTGTGTGTGTGTGTGTGTGTGTGTGTGTGTGTTGTGTGTGTGTGTGTGTGTGTGTGTGTGTGTGTGTGTGTGTGCGCGTGCGTGTGTATGTGCATGTGCACACACGTATGCATACGTGCTTGCACATACATATCAGTGTCATACACGTTTGAATTCATTGCATTTGGGGAGGGGAAGAGTGTGTGTGTGTGTGTGTGTGTGTGTGTGTGTGTGTGTGTGTGTGTGTGTGTGTGTGTGTGTGTGTGTGTTTTCCATATAATATTTTATGTAGATTATTTTGGTAGGATCATGCTCTACATGTGTATAGGATATCATATTTAGGTTATTATGTATCATGTGAGCACTCAGGGCATTGATGGGCACATGATAAATGTACATTATTATTATTATTATTAAACAATGGATTTGTATTTTGTTTGCATGCTTGGTACATACCATATGGCAGGTTGGTCATTTTGGTAGGCCAGAGATTAATAAGTTCATTGTTGTGAGATCATGCTGCACAAAACACCTTCTCTACATGCACACCAGCGTTTCCTTACCTCTTAGCCATGTAATGGTGAAACTAAATGTCCATACAGTGTAGCTGGTGTTATTGTGTGTGGTTAGTTCCCTAATCTTTAATGTCCTGTCAACCATTCAGTGCCATTGGCATTATTGTAATTGTATGTAGTTACAGACTCAAATATTTCACGCCCAGTCAACAGTGGAAGTATGTCTTGGCATTAAATATGACGTGTATGTCATTCTGCAGTCCATGCACTGGGCAACCAAGGCTCCACAGCCTCAGATCGTGGCACCTGATCAACAGCCAGCTGCAGCCTGCCGTACTGCAAGCAGCCAGGATGGCGATGCCTCAGAGGCTCCCTGCAAGAAAAGCAGAGAGCGATCTCCATCACCGAGACAAGCCTCTCCATACCACAAAGCCCAGAGGATTGACATGACTTTTTCCTCCAGAGGTATGGCTGCTGTTTAGCTGTGATTTGTATTCTAGTGTACAATGAAATATAGGAGGAGAAGGAGGAGGAGGAGTCATGGTGGTGGTGGTGGTGATAATGATGATGTAGTAAAAGTAATAGAGTGTAGTTGTGGACGCTGTTCAGTTTTGCTGCTGGAACTGTTGTTGTGGTTATTGACCTTGTTGTTTTTGTTGTTGTTGAAGATATTAGTGTTAGTATACCACTGTTGGTTTTATTTTGGCAGCTGTGTTGTTTTGTAAAAAAACAACGACAACAACAATGTATATTACATTTATTGGGAGGATGTAATGGTTACATCATTTCACATGCACTTATAAAGTAGTTCTACACAACAGCAGTTTTCTGTTATCTGTTATGGACAGTAGCCACTGACAAATTTAGTGTTGGAATACAGCCCCAGCCATGAAATAATCAGCACTAGTTTGCACTGATGACATCAGTATTCATTTGCTCAGTGAAAGATGTCCATTTCCAGAGAAACAGATGAGAGTTATACCTCCTGCGAACTTGAGTGGCTTGGGGTCATTATCACCTGGAGGCATGGAACCACTGATAGTGCTTTGAACTGTTTTATGATATGTAGCCAGCAAAACCAGTCTATTAGCATTACATGGTAAGTGTTTAGAGTCTGTGCATGTATCTGCTGCTACCATTGTCAGGTCTGAGTATATAATGAACAGGGTGACTAATTACTAGTAATTGATGAGTACCAACAGTAAAAAGATGACAGTGTATGCAATTATCACTCATGCTATGCTAATCATACATTCAGATTAGTGTGCATGGTTGAATGCAAATGTGCAGTTGTGTATGGATGGGTGCTTGTATTTTGTGTTCATGTACAGTTTATGCTCTTTTGTGTGTGTGTGTGTGCGTGCATGCGTGCGTGCATGTGTGTGTGTGTGTGTGTGTGTGTGTGTGTGTGTGTGTGTGTGTGTGTGTGCATGTACAGGTGTGTGTGTACACAGGCATGTGTATGTGCACTGTATGCACCATATATGCATTTGTCCCTGTATGTGCATGAAGTGTCATATATGTCTTTGTGTGTGAATGTGTACTCAATACCATGTCATTGCAGTGTTTTTTAGTGAATGTGTTGTTGTTCCTTTTTACTACATCATCATATGTATTACTATGCCTGTTACAGGACTGGGATTATTAAACATTTTTCATCCGTGTTACTATATTCTCAATCTTCTTTGCAGACAAGCCATTAGTGACTGCTGATCGTGTGAACTGGACACCACAAACAGGAACTGGCCTTCTGCAAAAATTCCGTAACTATGAGATCTGACTTTAGGGCCAACATATATAGTTACAGAATGTCACACTAGTTTATCACAGTCACAGTCACTTGAAAAGTTTAAATGAGTTGAGCATGACTAATTATGTATTGATTTTGACATTTTCAGAGAACTTTTGCAGATTAGTTTTTTTGGGGGGTGGGGGTGGTAGGGGGGGGTGTTTGGGTGTTTGTTTGTTTCATTGTTGTTCTTTTGTTATGGTTTTTGTTGTTGTTGTCATCAGGTTTTTTGCTGTATTTTATTAACCAAACATTCAAATAAGGGTGATCAACTTGATCATTAAGAACTGTGTTTAAATCAAACCAAATACATCCAGTTTTTGTTCTGGACACTTTGCTTGATACATACGTTGATAGTTACATGTTTGCTTATGTCTGCTGACTTTTATGCATATGAATATGACCATGTTAGATGCTAGTTACTTTGTTATGTTGGCATCAGAATCTAGTCTATGTTTTAAAGATTAATCAAAAGTGTGTATGATGCATGTTGAGGATTACCTGCCGATAATATAGCTGAGTTAGTTATTTAGACAATGGCATATCACAGGTACCTCACTTCCTGTCAGTGTTACTGTTAGCTTTGGATACTTTTGTCAGCAATGTTTGCTTAGATGCGCTTAAAGTTGCTGAGTAGAACACTTACCGAAAATGTAGCATAGAACAGTTAGCTACAGCAGAAAGGTTGTGAATCATTCCAGACCAGTTTAACCAAGTTGATGGTTTTCTGTTTATTAATATTATATTGAACAAATTAGCCACTTTTTATCTCAACTGTCATCACAGTTACTCCAGAAATGGATCCATAATTTTCAGCTTTTTTAAGCCAGGAAATGTTACCAAATCACCAAATGGATTAATCACTTTTCATTTCACATTAACTCACAGTTCCTCCAAAAATGGATCCACTGTTCTGAGCTTATTCGGGTCAGAGAGTGTTACACATGTCAACTTTCCACAACAGCACAGTTGACCAGAGATCAGTACAACTGGGGGTTGCTTTTATATATATCATTCTTTTCTCTCTTCTCTTTTTTTTTTTTTTTTTTTTGTGCATATCAAGTACAAGGAACCTGTAAATATTTGTTTTTACTTTGGTTGTCCTAAAACTTTTATTTTATTTTTTTCATTTGCCTCAAGGTACCCAGTGCAGTTGACAGGACGTTAAAGTCCAATTAATGTTTCGTGGAGGTTTGAGTGACAGGTTGCAAGCACTCCACCTTTTTGATACCAGCTTTATCCATCAATTCAGAATCATTTCCTTTCATTCAGCTATTGCTTAGTGAAAGGTCAGGTTGATATACTATAATGAGAAAGAAAAACAACAACATGTTTTGGTGAATCTTAAACATGTCAGTGGGTGGCATATTCTTTCTCCTGGTGACACGTTAATTAGCCCACAAACTCTTCACTCCCTTTGTTTATCAGGTTATACCAGTATATTTATGCTGTGCTTATTTGCAATCAAGTTATATATAAGCCTTACTGAATGAGGTTCAAGTATAAGGATAAACAAGCTCACTGAGATACTGCTAAATGATCAGAAGACGTTATTGTTAGCTTGAAATAGCAGAGAGCCATAAATGTGAGCACTGGGCCAACTTCACAAGGAAGCCTACCACTTGTTCCAAATGGGCAGTAGCTACATGTTTCCATGACAGGTTTGTTTTATCTTGTTCTGTGATGATTTGTGATGCTGCTGCAATAAACGTGACTAATTAAGACATGCAGTTTGTAATGTAGCACGTGACATGTATGTGTGTGTGTGTAGGTGTTTGTGTGTGGTGGGGGATGTGTGTGTGTGTGTGTGTGTGTGTGTGTGTGTGTGTGTGTGTGTGTGTGTGTGTGTGTGTGTGTGTGTGTGTGAGAGAGAGAGAGAGAGAGAGAGAGAGAGAGAGAGAGAGAGAGAGAGAGAGAGAACAAAACAGGATGCTCATATGTATTTTGCTGTTACCATAAAGAACAGACAGAAGCTCAATAACCAACACAGCAACCAATAATCAACAAACGACTGATTATGAACCTGATTATTTTCAAGGTTTTGGGAGTTTAATTATCTAAAACAATAAAATAAATGCATGTTTTGCATTCTGATACATCATTCACAACATACAGTAACTCTTTTGTCATCTTGCTGTGAACAGACATAAAACATTGATTGATTGATACAATAACTCACTGGCAAAAACAGTGAAATGGTGTGCTAATCTACAGAGCTCAGTGGAATTACAGTAAAAAAAAATCAGAAGACATACAGTTGCAGGTAATTATTTCTCGTCACACAGTGGGCATGCAATTAAAAAATATGAAAGACATTAACATATGTAAGTTCTGTGGTCACTGTTTTTGTGATTGAAATGTGTGATGAGATCTGTTCATTAGGTAGTGTTCCTCCGCTAAAACCATGAGGTTCACATAATGTTGGGTGAGCAGGTATTGTGTGCAGCTATTTCCCCATACCTGTGCATACTGTCATACATAAAGTACACCTTTACTTGCCACTCCAACAGCTGCATTCTGACATCAAGGATGCAGCTAATGAAAAGGAGTAAGTAGTTAGTACTAAAATCGATATCAATGATTGAGGGCTCCCCCTAACCCCCCCCACCCCCCCACCCCCCATCCCCCACCGCCATATCCACAGTTGAAAACAGCACACAGCAAATATGTAATGCATTTAGGAAGCCATTCACGCCTTTCTTTTGTGGGTAAAAAAAAAAAAAAAAAAAATCCTTTATCAAAGAACAAAATCCCCATGATTCATACTGCTGACTTGGAACATTCCGTATCGTCCTAGTTGTAAAGGCGCTTGTGGTATTTTTTTATTTTTTGTTCACCATCTAAGCCATCAACATTTACCATTGAAAACGTCTTTTGAACCTTTCAGAGTCAACCTTAATTCACCAATCAACACTCAATGTAAGCAAAGCGTATTTTCAACCTTTGGAAGTCCAGCTCAATTCGACAGTCAATCCTCAACGTAAAACACACGCACACACACACACACACACGCACGCACGCACGCACGCACGCACGCACACACGCACGCACGCACACGTCTTTCCCACCTTTCAGAGTCCATTTCAATTCACCAGTCAACCCTCAATGTAAACAAAACAATATTTTTAACTTTTTAGAGTTAGCCTTCATCAGTCAGCCCCCAACGTAATCAAAACAACTTTTTCACCTTTTAGTCTTCATTAGTCAGCCCTCAACGTAAGATAAACGTCTAATTCAAACTTTCAAAATTAGTCTTCATCAGTCAGCCATCAACGTAAGCAAAACGTCTTTCTAACCTTTCGAAGTCTTCAGCAGTCATCCATCAACGTAAGCGAAACGTCTTTCTAACCTTTCGAAGTCTTTAGCAGTCAGCCATCAACGTAAGCGAAACGTCTTTCTAACCTTTCGAAGTCTTTAGCAGTCAGCCATCAACGTAAGCGAAGCGTCCTTTCAGCTCATTTCAAAATTCATCTTCGCTAGTTTATTACCATCAACGTAAGCAGAACGTTGTTTAAACTCCGTTTCAAAGTTCATCTTCGCCAGTTTATAACCGTCAACGCAAGCAAAGCATGTAGCATTCCGATCTGACGACAACGTCCATCAATACTCGTCCTGCTCCTCCCCGTTGACCACGTCGTTGCCGGTGTCGGTGTCGGCGCCGACCTCCTCGTAGTCCTTCTCCAGGGCAGCCAGGTCCTCACGGGCCTCGGCGAACTCGCCCTCCTCCATGCCCTCGCCCACGTACCAGTGCACGAAGGCGCGCTTGGCGTACATCAGGTCGAACTTGTGGTCCAGGTTGGCCCATGCCTCAGCTATAGCGGTGGTGTTGCTGAGCATGGTGACTGTCCTGGGCACCTTGGCCAGGTCACCACCGGGCACCACTGTCTGGGGCTGGTAGTTGATGCCCACCTGAAGGACGACTGAGAAACGTTAGGCCTATGCCCGGAGGGGGAGAGATAGGGGTTGAGGGGGCGGGGAGGGGGGGGGGGTTACGGGATTTTGTTTGGTTGGTTGGTTGGAGAACGGGGCGGAGTGTTTGTAGACAGTATTCCCGATGGTGGATATTGTGACTAATAGGATTACTAGGAGACTCGGAATTCCAAAAGAAAAAAAATGAAATGCTGTGATGATTGTTCTCGTGCTCTCTTTTGAGGAGTATCGTGTGCAGAATTGTGAAGAGTATCGTTTTAAATGTATCATTGAACAGACACACAAACACGTATACACGTTCGTACGCACATACGCGGCACGCACGCACGCACGCACGCACACACACGCACACACACACACACACACACACACACACACACACACACACACACACACACGCACACACACACACACACACACACACACACACACATACACACACACACACACACACACACACACACACACACACACACACACACACACACACACACACACACACGCACGCATGCACGCACTCACTCGTATACCGTACACACTGATACACACACGCACGCACGCACACGCACACACATACTGACACACACGCACGCACGCACGCACGCTCACACACATACACACACACACACACACACACACACACACACACACACACACACACACACACACACACACACACACACACACACACAGATCGTGCTTTACCTTAAAGCCGGTGGGACACCAGTCCACAAACTGGATGGTGCGTTTGGTTTTGATTTTGGCGATGGCGGAAGTGACGTCCTTGGGAGTGACGTCACCGCGGTAGAGCATGCAGCAGGCCATGAACTTTCCGGCCCGCTGGTTACATTGCACCATCTGGTTGTCCGCCTCGAAACACGCGTTGCTGATCTCCGCAACGCTGATCATTTCACTGTTTGCCTGCAGACATGTCATTGCCAGTGTCATATCAGCCTCGCAACCCACAATGTTTACCTTCTATTATTCCTCCTCTTCCTTCCCCTCCTCCTCCAAATTGATAAATTATTACTTTCACTAGTTTCAGGGTTGCTTTGGTTTTATTTCCTTGTTCTCCTCCTCATTCTTCTCATCATAAGCGTCATGCAACACTTGCAATGGCCAGTGACATAGTACACCTGTTCACGGCCTAAGCAAGTGTTTCGTGAAAGTGTCCCTTAATATGGACGCCATGGTCACAGTAGCCGGGAGGGAAAGTAGCTTTTTTATTTGTCTATACAGCACATACAGGTCTGCTTTCTCAGCGGACAGTGTGGGTGCCATGGTGGGTATTCCGTGTATCCACTTTCTCAGCGGACAAGATTGGTGCCATGGTGGGTATTCTGTGTACCTACTTTCAGCCGTCAGTACGAGTGCTAGAGGGGTGTTCTGTGTACCTACCTTAGCCGACAGCCAAGGTATGGGCGCTATGCTGGGTGTTCTGTGTACCTACCTTAGCCGACAGCCAAGGTATGGGCGCTAT